>CM070108.1:23410398-23447898 GCA_036178185.1 Liparis tanakae | reverse complement strand
TCACTTGAACGGGACTTTCTGTACCGACTTCCAAGCCGAACCGTAAAGCACATCGTAGAAACCAACCCGTTGTTTCCCTCTGTTGTTGCCCCCCCCTGAAATAGGAAAGGGCTCCCATGGCGAGCGGCGTCGATATACATTCCTAAAAGGGGGATTTTGTTTATCTGGCAACCCTGAGATCAGTCGACCAATGACTGTTCAGGTGGAACGTAAGGGAGATACCATTTACAAAACTTGTAAGGGGTAAAAACTTGTGAAAGACCCAGAGAAACGGAAATATCCGACGAAGCAAAATCCGGACGTTTTTGGAAACCCTGCCGGACGCTTTTTTTTGGTCTCAAAAAGAGGACATGTCCGGGGAAAACCGGACGTCTGGTCACCCTACTTAACCGTCGGCAGGTTTTCCAGGAAATAGCAGTCCGTTTTTAGTCAAGTTCATCCTCCGTTTGTCAAATGAATAGTTTATTAATTGTCACGGCGTTTTCTGAACGAACTTCTTTCCTCTCAAGGAAAAGGGCAACATGTGTTATCATGCATTAAGTGTTACGGCGATCACATTGGACTGTGTGTGAGCTAAAAGGAGCGTTAATACCCGGCGGATCGATGACGTCCGGCGGGGTAGAAGCTAGACTCGGCCTTTATACACTTGAATTCTAAATGACGGATCATCACAGATCAAATATGTGTATTGTTTTCAGTCTTCATTACATAAGGATCTTATGGGCTACGGTCAAAACCTCCTCGCACCTGCTTCCCAAACACCGCCTCCCGGACGTGGATGCAGTGGCAGAACTGTGAAATGCTGGTTGAGTTTCTATTTAAAAAGTAGATTAACACGAACGCGCAGACTTCATTACGACAACGGCCAGCAGCTAATTACAGCGGCACACAGCCATCATCCGGCTTTAGCTCCATTAATGTAATTGTACGCAATATAAAAAAAAAGAAGCCGTTAAATGCCGCTGATGATGAAACTCATCGCTGCTCCCGACTGGGATGTGTCATATCAGTGACAACAAGCAGCATGCTCCAGAAAACATGGTGGACACACTGCATCGGTAGTACCACACACACACACACACACACACACACACACACACACACAGACACACACACACACACACACACACACACACACACACACACACACACACACACACACACACACACACACACACACACACACACAACCCCGGCCGAACAAAGTCCTTATCGCCGCTCACTCTTTCCTATCAAAATGTCTGCCAAATCACAAGAGAGTCACAGGGCTGAGAGCCCGGCTGGCAGGGGCCCGGTGCACGGGGAGCATAGTGGACCAGAAGCGCTGATAAAGACGGCCATAACACCCCTGAGACACACACATGTACACACTGTCCCTCTCTCTCTCTCTCTTTCATACACGCCAAGTCTAGCCCGGGTTTATCAGCCTCGGGGTCTGGGAAACATCCCCGGGCCTCGCTGCTGGCTTTGCTGTAGGTGACTGCTGGGAGCTTTAAGCTGATAGGCCTCTCTATGGAAACATGTGTGACAAAAAGAGGAAGTGACAGGCTATATGGACTAGCAGAGGAACAGCAAAGGCCCTCATCAAGAGAAAGCCTCAATCACAACCCAGTGGATAGAGCTTGATCGCTAATAGACGCCGTTTATGACTTCAATGCTATAATAAGACTTCATCATCACTTTTCTTAGTCTACGTTAGCTTAATCGCTAATAGACGGCGTTGATGACTTCAATGCTATAATAAGACCCCATCGTCAGCCAACAACATCACTTTCCTTACTCCACGTTAGCTTAATCGCTAATAGTTGGCGTCTATGACTTCAATGCTATATAAGACTTCATCTTCACTTTTCTTAGTCTACGTTAGCTTGATCGCTAATAGACGTTGTTTATGACTTCAGTGCTATAATAAGACTTCATCTTCACTTTTCTTAGTCTACGTTAGCTTGATCGCTAATAGACGTTGTTTATGACTTCAGTGCTATAATAAAACTTCATCTTCACTTTTCTTAGTCCACGTTAGCTTAATCGCTAATAGTTGAAGATGAAGTCTTGCTATAAGACTTCATCTTCACTTCATCTTTTCCTTTCTTAGTCTACGTTAGCTTGATCACTGATAGACGCCGTTCATGACTTTAATGCTATAATAAGAGGTCATCGTCAACCAACAACATCCCTTTTCTTAGTCTACCGTAGCTTAATCGCTAATAGACGGCGTCTATGACTTCAGTGCTATAATAAGACCTCATCGTCTACCAACAACATCCCTTTTCTTAGTCTACGTTAGCTTAATCGCTAATAGACGGCGTCTATGACTTCAGTGCTATAATAAGACCTCATCGTCAACCAACAACATCACTTTTTTTAGTCAAATGTAGCTTCCTAACTCTACTGAACACAAGGTTATTAACAAAATAATACATTAGTGGTATACGTAACATTACTCAATAACAACAGCTTTCAAAAGTGTCATTATTGTGTATTGGAATGGTTAGTGCGTGTATGTTGTGGTATGACAAAATGTTGACAGGTGCTTGAGGTGCCCATTCAGAGCTGTTGATGGCAACAGGCTAGAACCACAACATCAAGCTACTTGCTAGCTAAATTATCTGATGCTATTCCAACCAAAAACTCTCAGAAATGAGTCAGCATGTTTTGCACTTGAACGTTTTGTTCTACAACATAAAAAATGTCAATCAAAATACCAGAATTCTTCATTGTGAAGTGAACCGAGTCTAAATGAGACGACTAAAAGGTCCTCGGTAGAACTCCGGTCCTCCTTTAGCTCAGTGGTCATGTGGTCATGTGACCGTGGAGGAGCTCCTTTGTAACACAACGTTAGCTTCTTACTTCTGCTGATTGCATTCACGCTTCAGAAATCGTAAAAGTGGTATTTTTTGTATCGTGAATGTTTGTTTGCCAGAGATTATTTTCTACCATAATCCAGTGGAAAGTATTAGCATTAGCTTTCTGTCAAGGGAGCCGGTGTGACGCGAAGTTCCGGGTTGGCGTAGAAAAAGGCGTCATCCCCGCAGCACTCTATTCAAGTGAGGGAACTACAAAGATCATTTATTGAGCCAGACCCTCCACTCTGTCGGCGTTTCTGAGCAGCAACTTTTCCAATTAAACCGTATTGGGTGAAGCAATAGAAATGAGAGGGCGTACTAACCATACAACTACTGATACTTACATTGTGCAGTTTGACTAATTCACACCTCATATAGCTTACTGTTCAGCCCTTTAGTTTGCACAGTATTGTGACGGCCACCTAGACACTTGACCCTTCTTGCTCCCTTTGACCTCTTGCTCTTCACAAAGCCCACAAGTGAGCTTTACATTTGATCGTGAAAAGATTTGTTTGTATGTTTTTCTCAAAAGACAAACAGAAAAATACACCAGAGCCACGGATACGCGTTCGGGTTTGGAAACGTCCGCTCGTTAATGTCATCTAGAACTGTGTTTATGCAAGGTGATACCTTACAACCTTACAGCCTGCACATGTTCTGGGAACACAGGGACGCAATCGCAGATGACGAGATATTATTATTTGCTCAATGTGATAACTGACCAAACAAACTGTCCCTGCTGATGTCATGTTTCCATTCCAGCTGTAGCTTCCAAGCAGACACATGTTCGTGTGTCTTCAATCTCCAGAAGGCCGTTAAGTTTGGGACTGAGTGCCACGCGCCAAAAGGGGGGTTAATCACGACGTCATTAACGTGCTTTTATAAATATCTATTGTCAAATATCAGTAGATAAACCTACACACATGTTATGAACAGGAAGAGCTTGTTGAGCAGAGACAGCAGCCAAACCCAGAAAATGCATTATTGAGTTAAAGGGATGGATGGAAAAAAGAAAAAATGAAAAAAAGAGATCCAATTGTAAGCAGCTATCAGCCGGAGAGATCAGCCAGGCGTCCTATCTGACGCCCCATCTCTGGGAAAAGAGAAGTGAAAAGCCAGGGGGAGGGGAGGGGAGGGGAGGGGAGGAGGGAGTGCAACGGCGGCCTTAGACAAGAAAACAAATAAAAAAAAGATCCAATTTTAATCTGTATCTGGGGCTCACATCGGATCGAGGCTCCCTATCTCTGTTCACATCGGCTTTTTCAGAGAACACTGACGGTTTCCACAACAGAATTAAACCGGAAGCCACACAGCTGCAGCTTTAGCTGCCGGGTGGACAAAAGCATTCTCTCCACTCATAATACTGACAACTTGTGCTGTAGGTGTATATTGTCGCGCAGTTGAGATAGCGCAGAAAGAAAGTGGCGCAAAAAAAAAAAGAACGGTTTAGCACAAGGTGTCTGCGTCGCTACGTCACGCGCAGACACAACGCGGCGCACGCGAACTCAGTTGAACTTGCACTTTAACATTTTCTGATGTTATCAAATGCGCAACGGGTCTACTTAATGTCGCGGTGCAATACACACACAACGGTGTCATAAAACTACTGTGGACACAGCCCCCGCACTACTTATTAACTTTGCAGGTTCAACCGGAGCGCCGCACTCAACATGCGGCTTCTTCCCAGCGCGCGCGCGGCTCTCCAACACTCTGCTCCAACACTCCCAAGAACAACAACAACAACAACAACACAAAACACACAACACACAACATTATAGCAGTGAGCTCGTGTGATCCTTACGTTTTATCTGCCGGGGTTTGCTCTGCTTTCTCCGGGACATGGTGGCTCTTGTCTCCGGCGCGCTCGGGTTCCTCTGCGTCCTGCGGTCTCCTCTCGTCCTCCTCCCGGGGCTTAGTGCTGCGGCGCGGCGCTCCGAACGGCGACCGGAGAAATCCGCATGACCCGCCGCCGGTTACTTTTTATATATATAAATATATATATATATATATATATATATATATATATATATATATATATATATATAAATAAATATATATATTTCTTTTTCCACGACAACCTGTGGCTTGAGTCTGCTCACTTGTTTCTCCCAAATTCTCCTCTTCCCAAAAAAGAAAAGGAGAGGAGAAAAAAAGAAGCCTTCACCTCACCTTTTCTCGCCGCTTTTCCTGCTAACGTTATTCCTCTGGCGGGGCGAGCCTCCGCCGCATTTCCCCGGTGCGCCTGTTCGCAGACAAGTGAGCCGTGTTCAGAACATTATCACCGAGGAGAACATGGACGGCTGCTATTGTTTTCTGTGAACTTTCGTCTCCCGGTCCGCCCACTCGTCCTCGGGTCGAGTCACTGAAGCGGGGAGCCACTTCCAGTGGAGCACGAGCGCTGCAGTCAGCTCCGCTTACTACAGAGGGGAGACGCGCCGCGGCCACGCCCCTCGCCTCTGACGCGGGCACCGCACTCATCTCCTATTGGCCCACCATGGTTCCATGGACAGCATGACATTTATTTATTTATCACAATTAAATAAAAGGCTAATGTTATAGTCATACTTTTAATGCATGGCAATTGTACAAACTCTATAAAACTGTGAATTTAATTTTGTTTTAATATGAATTGTATATTGTAAATACTATATATATTTTATTTGTAATTTTATATATATATATATATATATATATATATATATATATATATATATATATATTTATATATATAAATATAAACCCATATCAGGGTTTTATTGTGTATGGTAAATAAATAAGGGAAATATTTAATATCTCAGATACTATACTATATATATATATATATATATATATATATATATATATGTCTTTATATGTATATAAATATATACACACATATATAAACCCATGTTAAAGTTTTGTTGTATATGGTAAGTAAATAAATAAGGGAAATGTTTAATATCTCAGATACTATACTATATATATACTGTATATATACAGTATATATATATGTGTGTGTGTATGCATATATATATATATATATATATATATATATATATATATATATATATATATATATACTTATCAGGGTGTTGTTGTTTATGGTACAACAATAAATAAGAGAAATGTTTAATATATAAGATATATAGATATATATAAATAAATATATATATACTATATTTATATATTTTTATAAATGCATTAATATATTTTTATAAATGCATTTATATATTTATATATATATATATCCATATGTATATTTATATAAACCCATATCAGGGTTTGGTTGTATACAGAACAAAAATAAATAATGGAAATCTCAGAAAAGTCAAAGTAGTTGCTTGTTAGCGTTTTAGGTGTTGTGTCCCAATCATTTGTCTTTTATGTATGCTGTCATAAACCTTTACATGTTCTACCCCAAGAAGAATAGTGCTCAATAAGTCCATGGCCAAATTCTGATTTGAATGTCATTTGCATCTGTCACCCCAAATATATTTGTATCATATATTATTAAAAACATCTTATTTCATCAAGGGTGAAATATGTGGTATTGTTGTCCTTTCCTTGTACTGTACTTTAATTCCTGTTCCAACATGATACAGACATGAGATTAGCCAGGATTTCCTTTTGGGCTGCTTTAGTTTCCTGCATGGATGACTCAGATTGGAGTTATTGCTTTAGGTAAAATACTCAAAGTGGAAAAGCAGCGTGAGCCTCTGATGTATATTATGGGTTCGAGGACACACAAGATAATGGATTTATGTAGCACTATTTTATTGAACTTGTTTTTAGTCCCTAATACAAACAATACATTATGAACAGCATACACAAATCACGTTTATGCTTCAGCATTTTAATAACTTCATTTTTACATTGCAGGGTACATTCATAAAAACATATATATATATTCACCACATATTCAGAAACGTATTTATATGATTGAAAGGTAATTTAGTTTTTTATATTCATAACATCAGAAGGTTTTAACTGCAGTTTGAAGGTTTGTTTACATCACTTGAAATAAGATAAATAACAGCACACTACTCATATCTCACATATTCTTTGCATATAGGAGAAAACCACCACGTCAGTGAATGTTTATAACTCACAGATCCTGGTTGAGGACGTGAAGGTTCCTTTCTTCCAGGGATTTGAACCAGCAACGCTCTCCTGCGTGTTGACACCAACGCGAGGAGCGGGAGTGTGGCTCTGACCAGCTACATGCAATGGTGCCATCTAGTGGTCATGTTAGGTACTGCCCCGACAATACATGTATTACTCATTGCTGTAAAACCACCCAGTGAGCCGCATGAAAGCATCTGCATGCATGATGCTCCTCATGTGTGTACATGCACCATCTCTACTGAAATGGCAGCCTTGTTGGATAAGTTGTCTTTGTTTTATTTTATTTCCATCATTGGGTAGTGTTTTGGAAATGTTCTGTGGAGACCAGACATTGCACCTTGATGTTAATCCCACTTGTTTTAATCGTATCTTATTTTCCAGACGTCAGCTCAAGATGACAGACAGGGGTCAGATTGGGTTTTAAGCACGTGTGTATTGTTTTCCGAAATACATGTAATTTGTTTACTAAAGACATGTTTTTTTAAATAAATACATGTACTTTTATTCTACTAAATACATATATTTTTTAATTAAATACATGTACTCTTTTTTTTACAAAATACATGTTTTTTTTTTACTAAATCTAAATGCATTTATTTATTTTTACTAAATGCATGTATATTTAATATTAATATTAATACATGTAATAAAAAAAAGGAAATACATGTACTCTTGTTTTTTACACAATACATGTACATTTTTAAGTAGATATATTTTTTACAAAAGGCATGTACTCTTTTTTACTGAATTAAATTAAATCAAATTAAATTTGTTTAGTATAGTGGCTAGCCCATTCTCACAAATTACAAATTTGTCTCAGAGTGCTTTACAAACTGTACATAAAGACTGACCTTTGACCTCACATCAGATCAGGAAAAACTCCCCAAAAAAACGTTCACATTAAAAAAAAGGGTAGAAACCTTCAGGAGAGAACAGAGGAGGATCCCTCTCCAGGATGGACAGGTGTAATAAACGTCACGTGACCAGAAGGAATCATTACACAGTAACAACACATTCAATGAGTATGACAGTGTGTATGAGTAGTTGGTAGTCGTGATGGACCACGATCCAGACCTCCACGATCCATCAGGCAGATGGAGGCAGAGAGGAGGAGAGGGCGGGGCATCAGAGAGGTTGCAGTTTGCAACCAGTGGAAACTTTTCACGTGTGCCAAGCGTTTTAGGAGAAGTGAATGCACAGTTGAAGTAGCGCTCTGTGGATGAATACATGATTAGATATTCACAACGGCGCGGCCTCGTCGCTCTGGCCTCAAGTTCACAGAGCTCGCCATGTCCGTTTGTCCTGGTGGAACACGTTGAACACCGATGGTCGAAAGTAAACAGTGTCGTCAAACCTGACCTCTAGAGCGAGAGATTGAGAGGCTCGGGGTCTGCTCCCGGGAGCTTCATCCATCTCTGTTAGGATGCGGTGTAGTTTTAGTTAATAGTGGATGTAGCGTAGCACTCCGGATGATGTTCTTGACTGTTGATTTCAAATGTATTGATCAATTCCCAAATCAACTTAAGAAAAAAAACAGTGACAATAACTGTATGTTTTAAGGGAATTAGCGTCCGGTTTGGCTTAATGCCTGCAGAGGCACAAAACAAAACGACAATTCCGTTAGCTTACGTCTCGTTAGCATTAATATAGCAGACACACATGGAGACAAAACTTGAGCTAATTTCCTTAAAACATACAGTAATTACAATTATTAGATCTGGATTAATTCATTTCCAAACAAGTACTCCAATGATTGACACTGCAGTTGTGTTGTTGTTGTTGATGTTGCTGTTGTTATTGTCTTATAATCACTTCCATTTATGTGAAATCAGTATACTTACAAAGTCACAAAGTCCATATAGGGAGGAGGTGAAAAGGGTGGATCGTCGTGGATGAGCAACAGAGGAGGACCCCTCTCCCAGGATGGACATAATAATAGACGTCATGTGACCAGATGAACAGTTATATAAACATTCTATGAATATGACAGAAATGTATAAATAATTCATCGTAGGCATGGACCACGATGCAGACCTCCACAATCCATGAAACAGAATTATTTTCAGTTTTTCAATTCAGTTTATTTGTATAGCCCATTTTCATAAATTACATCTATGTCTCAGGGGGCTTTACAATCTGTACACATAGACATCCTGACCTTTGACCTTTGACCTCACATGGGATCAGGAAGAACTCCCAAATAACCCTTCAGGGGGAAAAAAGTGAAGAACCCTTCAGAAGAGAACAGAGGAGGATCCCTCTCCAGGATGGACAGAACAATAGATGTCATGTGACCAGAAGGAATCATGACAGAGTTACAACACATTCAATGAGTATGACTCATAAGTGTATGAATAGTTGGTAGTCGGCATAAAACCACGATCCAGACCTCCATGATCCATCAGGCAGATGAAGGTAGAGAGAGAGGGGGGGGGGCTGAGAGGTCGAGTGCCCTCTCAAATCATTTCCTCTCACAACTGGGGCATAACAATTCACCCGAATGCAGGAAATAAAGGGATCGAGACTCAGGGTTCCCGAGGCGGTCGAGGTCAGAAAAGCTCGCAGGTTCATTCCCAGGAGTAGCCAACCAGGGCATTATACTTTTGGGGAATGGGTACAGCTGCTTTGTGTAAATCTGGTTCAAAAACATTTACATTTTCCAATCATTGTCTCATTCAAACTTTTAATTCAAATCGTTATAACAGTTTCAAACAAGTCAGAATGCATCTTCAACCAGGGAATATATACTGCTGTGTGTGTGTTTGTGTGTGTGTGTGTGTGTGTGTGTGTGTGTGTGTGTGTGTGTGTGTGTGTGTGTGTGTGTGTGTGTGTGTGTGTGTGTGTGTGTGTGTGTGTGTGTGTGTGTAATGCAGAAACATGTCGCCCAGTTCAACAATGAAGCTCTGTGGGACACAGGGAGAGGACACATATCAGGTTTTTGGATACACAGAATTCTTTGTTTTTGCAGCTCTGCTTTATCTCCTCTTCTCCTGTGAAGGTCGACGTGTGAGAGGAATGTCGTTCAGCTGTCACAACAGGCAGGGCCTCCTCGCCGCAGCAGGAGGCTGCAATGCAAGTCAGAGGTAGAAATTATAATAACATAAAGAAAACATGTGATTCAACATATTGTGAGCGGTTAATTTCCATCTTTGTCTGAATCAATCACACATGAAAAAACGTAGTTCTCTGTTTAATCCAATCAGAATAATTGTATACAATTAGGATTTCCCAGATCATCACTTTGTTTTGCTGTTAAGATGAAATCGTAGTTTTCATAAATTGGTTAAACCATTATTTTACTGAAGGACCGTTTGAAGAGGATTATTTATTGAACCATTTCTTCTTTCAGTTCTTCAAAGAACCAGAAATGGATTTGTAGAAGGTTCTTTAAGACACCTTTATAGGTTTTTTGAAGAACTATTTAAGGAAATGGTTCTCTAAAGAACCCTGTTTTAAAAGGTTCTTTGAGGAAACAGAAATGGTGCCTTAAAAGAACCATCTTTTGAGTGTTCTTCGAGGAATATTCTATATATATTTATACTATATTCTTTGAAGAACTATATTAGGAGATGGTTCTTTAAAGAACCCTGGTTTTAAAGGTTCTTTGTGGTGCCTTACGGAACTGTCACGACCCGGAGTTTCTGTCTTGTTTGTTTTGAAGTCTTGTGTCGTCTGTCTCCCTGTGATTGGCTGCCCTGGTCCTGATTGGTTCCTTCTGTGTGATTGCTAGCCCCGCCCTCATTGTGTCCACCTGGGTGTCGTTCCCCAGGGGGCGGGGCCACGCCGTTAGTCTACTAGTCCTGTGGGACTGATTCAGGACTCCTGAATCAGGAGAGCATTTAACAGAAGACGTTGTCGGCATTTGGCTCCCCTCTCTCGCTCTCGCTACGACGCCCGTGACAAGAGGCACCTTTTGAAGGTTTGTTGAGGCAGCTTTAGAGGTTCTTTGAAGAACTATCGAAGGAAATGGTTATTTAAAGAACCCTGGTTTGAAAGGTTCTTTGTGGAACCAGAAATGGTGTCTTAAAGAACCACTGTTGAAGGTTCTTGGAGACACCTTTTAGAGGTTCTCTGAAGAACTCTTAAGGGAAATGGTTATTTAAAGAACTCTGGTTTTAAAGATTCTTTGTGGAACCAGAAATGGTTCTTCCATGGCATCACTCTGAAGAACCATTTTTGGTTCCAGGTGGCACCTTCATGTTTCTGTGTGACCAATGTGTGTTTAGTTTATCAGCAGAAAGTATTTTAGAGCTGCAGTGGTCAAAGGTGTGTGTGTGTGTGTGTGTGTGTGTGTGTGTGTGTGTGTGTGTGTGTGTGTGTGTGTGTGTGTGTGTGTGTGTGTGTGTGTGTGTGTGTGTGTGTGTGTGTGTGTGTGTGTGTGTGTGTGTGTGTGTGTGTGTGTGTGTGTGTGTGTGTGTGTGTGTGTGTGTGTGTGTGTGTGTGTGTGTGTGTGTGTGTGTGTGTGTGTGTGTGTGTGTGTGTGTGTGTGTGTGTGTGTGTGTGTGTGTGTGTGTGTGTGTGTGTGTGTGTGTGTGTGTGTGTGTGTGTGTGTGTGTGTGTGTGTGTGTGTGTGTGTGTGTGTGTGTGTGACACAGTGAGGATCTCTGTTCCAGGATGAGAGCAGCGCTGGTGCTCGTGTGTCTCCTTCCTGCGCTGACAGGTGAGAGAACTCTTTGTTTGTTTGTTTGTTGCCTCTCCTTTTCCAACAAGTGGAACCAACAACGCAACTTAGTTACAGACAAGAGGAATGACAACATGGACGGTTAAATGGAACTATAACTACACTGTCAAATTCTCTGGAGCTACCAAAACGGCTTTGTTGGAACTTTTCTAAAATATCTGGATTAAGGGATTTAAAAACAAGTAATCGCGGATTGAGACTGCAGTGTTGTTATTGTTCTTTTATATTAATCACTTCCATTCATGTGAAATCAGTTAGCTGTAATCACTTACAACAGTGAGTAAGTGTGAGCTGGTACAAAGACCAGGTAGGAAGTGAGAGGGTGGATGGGTGTTTATCTCCAACACATATATAACGTTTTGGTCAGAGTAAACCTCACATATTAGTAATATAGAGCATCCATATTTTTCCAATTTATTCTACAATAAATAGACACTATAGAGTCAAGACTTGCACTAATGCACATGAATAACTTTTCTTTTTATTGTTGAAAACACAATACATTGCAGACTTTTAAAACTAATCTGAATGAAGGGAGGGAGGAGGTGAAGCTGCTTCAGAAGAGCCTTCTCTTCTTCTTCTTCTTCTTCTTCTTCTTCTTCTTGTCCACCGTCCTGCAGACAAACCAGAGACACCGTGGGTTAACGCACGTTAACATGATGGTGTTATTCTGTTGGCCGTCGTCTGACAGAGGGAATCATTAGACACGGCCCGTTTCTACACGCAGGAAGCTAGTGAACAGGAAGCTAGTGAACAGGAAGCAGGCGGCTAGTGAACAGGAAACAGGCGGCTAGTGAACAGGAAACAGGCGGCTAGTGAACAGGAAACAGGCGGCTAGTGAACAGGAAACAGGCGGTTAGTGAACAGGAAACAGGAGGATAGTGAACAGGAAACTAGTGAGCAGGAAGCAGGCGGCCAGTGAGTGAGAGTTACTGACTTGTAGGCGTCCAGCTTCTTCTGCTCCTCTCAATTTTGTTCCAATTTAGCACAAAGACATATACTTAATTTACTTAAAATAGTACTTGATACAAATTAAATATATACTAAAAATATAAGTACCTAATAACACACTTTAAGTATACTTATGATTCGTAGGGCTTCAAGTATCCTACAATTAAACATACTTAATCTATTTATTTTTCACCTGGGATGACCGTGATGGAATTCCTCAATTAAAATCAGTAATATTACTTAAATGTTCAACACATAATACAAAACTTTTTTTTAAACCAGCGTAATTTGTGAAATGTCTGTCCATAATGTCAAAATCCACATTATTATAACCTTACACACACATCGGCGCGTCATCAGCAGGGAGCGTCGACCCTGTGCTCTCTCTGAAGAATGGGCCAATCAGAGGCCAGTATGTGACGGCCAGAGGCACGGAGAGGCGGGTGAAGCAATACCTGGGGATCCCCTTCGCCCGGCCCCCCGTGGGGGCCCTCCGCCTGGCCGCTCCCCAGGACGCCGAGCCGTGGGACGGGGAGAGGGACTGCACTCGCCAGCCTCCCATGTAAGACTGACCGGAATCATCCATTTTGAGGAACATTATTTTCTCTGTGGACGACGCACACGTCTCTGTCTCTCTCTCTTTCAGGTGCATCCAAGATCCAGAACTAGTGTTGAACGTTTCTCGGGCCATGTCGGTGCAGTTCACCCCGCCGGAGGTTTCAGAGGACTGTCTGTATCTGAACGTATACACTCCGGCTGAGGCGACCAAAGGGGACAAAGTACCGGTGGGTTAAACAGAACCAGTTAATTCATTCATTAATTACCTTCGCATTGAAAATGCGTAAGGTAATGTTTTGATCGCCGCGTATTTATATGCGTTTGTGTTATTCACATAAGTCAAAAGGTATTAAACCGAATCGCATGATATTTGGTGGGATGGTTGGTAATTATCCGGGGACCATTTGATTGGATTTTTGGGATCGATCGGGTCAAGGTCATGAAAAGGTCAAAATCTTATTTTTACCATTTGTCAATTTATATCCAATTGGTTGCAACTAATGCCAACATGTTCATAATTCAATACCCAATCTTATGATATGCGAAGGTATGCGCTCTACCGAGTGCCCGTTCTAGTTAACTAATGTATTTATTTATTTAAAATGTATTTTATTTTCATACCCATTACTTTTTATTTAGTCAGACATGAAGGGTGGGGGGTTGTTTATGTGGTTGGACTGGACTGACTTCTAGATAAGGTCCCCCCTTCTAGAAGGTGAGAGGTGTACGTCTGATGACCAGCAGGCTCCTCCCTGTGTGTCCAGGTGATGCTGTGGATCCACGGAGGAGGCCTGTCGATAGGTGCGGCTTCTCAGTACGACGGCGCTCCGTTGGCGGCGTATGAAAACATCGTGACGGTTATTATTCAGTATCGCCTCGGCATCCTGGGCTTCCTGAGGTGAGATGGTGTTGCTCGTCGCATCTCTGTCTACGTGACCACGGTGGACAGACTTTTTCTCTATGAAAAGTGTTTCCCGTTTCAAAGCACTGGAGACGAACACGCTCGGGGCAACTGGGGTTTCCTGGACCAGCTGGCAGCGCTGAGATGGGTGCAGGAGAACATCGAGGCCTTCGGCGGTGATCCACAAGCTGTCACAGTGGCTGGAGAATCCGCGGGAGGCATCAGTGCATCTATACTGGTACGTTATATACATGAACACATCCTAACATGGGTAGTTGAGCCATGCAAAGTAATGAGTGCACCGTGTTCATGCTTTGTGTCATTCCTTATGAACAGACTCTATCTCCACAAGCAAAAGGACTATTTCAGAGGGCAATCTTTCAAAGTGGAGTTGCAACACTCGGGACCTACATTACAAAACATCCGTTACGTCACGCCAAGGTACTGTCATATGTGAACAGGAGAGCATGAAGAATGATGCCCACTGGCATCGTCATTGATGGTTTCAGATTTGTATTTGTATTTTATTTATTTATTTTCCAAATGTTCCCCCGTAAATATAACAATAAAAACTATTAATTCAAAACCAAATGGTAAAGTCAATAACAACAATTTATTTCCATTTCTTAAACTTAATCCTTCCCTTCATGGGGCAACGTGAGGCTACGGGTTCTATAAGCAAAGCTGTGTTATTGATTTGTTGAGTTGGCCACTTGATGAATTTAGATAAAAATGCAAGAATGACACATTAGCGTAAAGTTGTCCTGGCAAATATGTTAGAAAACTATTGAACAATTAAAATTTTCACCAAACTTAAAGCAAAATGAGATTGTTTGTGTCACCTGATGAATGTAGAAACAACTTGTAGCTCCTTTTAGCTCGCTTTCTATCTCCACCGCCAGCTCTCGTTAGCTGCTACGGTTCACTAGCTAGGCACTAACTTTACCGTCTAGCTAATAAGGGTCTAAACAGGCCAACACGCTCCGTGGAGCTGAAGGGGACTGCGTAGTGGCAAATTCTATGACATCTCCTTTTAAATTGCACAACGGTGTTTTACATGCCGTTATTATAAATGTGTTTATCAGATCAGCTACCAGTTATCAAGCTCATTGGAGCACAGATGTAGCAGAAATGCTAATGTGCTATATAGGCATTTGACATTTTAGTTGTTGGGCTCTTAGCACTGTTCTTATCGTCAAACAGAATGGACTTGTGTACAGTCCAGGGTCAGAGGCTTTACAATGTCAGCAACGTACTCCAGCTAATCATAACTACCAAACCCGAAAAGACACTGGTGGTTCGTGAAGCTACCTTAGCGCATAGCTAAAAATATAAGTACATATTCATTTAGCAAGTTTCAGAGTAAAATGAGTCCAGAGTTTCACTTTGTCTAGAGAAGGATACATGTGCGTGTACTTCTGAATATATGTTCCCTAAGGCTCTGTGATTGCTGCCTAGATTGTTGCCAACGTTACTGGATGCGAGCGCAGCAGCACAGAGGAACTGGTCCAGTGTGTGAGCGGGAAAAGTGAAGACGAGCTTGTTGAGGCTACTAAAAAGGTAAACGGTCTTGTTGTAGGAAAGTGTATATATCGAGCTGATTTGATTGTGTGTTTTATTGCATTTCTTGAATCCTTCTGTTTGATAAGGAGGCCAACACTGACCAGAAAACGTTCAGATTATTACAAAGTGCTGTGTATTTCCAGATGGAAGAACATTTGAAGGTTGTGGATTACTAAAAGTATTATTAAATTCAATTGGCCATGATGGGAGGCATCAGACACACCCAGGTCCAACGGACCCTCTGAGGCGTGGAGTCACCAAGAGGAAGCAGAGTTAGTAATGTATGATGGAGAGATGAACATTCATCCATAAGGAGAGGGAGAAGAGAAGATAGGTGCTCAGTATATCCTAAACGTCCCCTATAAGCCGAATACAGAGTGAGCAAACTAATAGAAACCTCACAGTAACCAAAACTTTAGAAATTGCCCAAACTGAATTCCAGGTGCAGTCCCTCCGTTTAGCCACCAGGTGGCAGCATGTGAACACTTCTCTTCGGTCCCTGTGTTCAGATGAGAGTCTACCTGGGAGCTGTGGTGGACGGAGTGTTCCTCACTGACACAGCAGAGGAGCTGCTCAAGAGGAAGGAGGTGTTGAGGGTTCCTGTGATGATGGGAATAACCAACCATGAGTTTGGATGGATGCTGCCTCAGGTCACACAGCAGTCCCATTATAGCATCTGTGGCAAATCCATGACCTGGCTTTCTTGATTTTGAAGTATTTGTTGCCTACTTCATATTGAATTGATTTTCTGAAGCGTTGTCTCCATCACAGAGCTTCATCCCTCCTGGCTGGGAGGAAGGCATGAACAGGGAGTCTGTGCTGGCAGCGGTGAACATGTTCAACCCTCGAGGGGTGAGATCTATGACAGCTGATGCTGCTATTTGATGACTATTTATTTATTTATTTTTATTTATTTATTATTTATCCAAGATGTTGGTTTCTGATGCGTTGCTGTCTGACCAATCACGAGGGATGCGGACTGGTCGAAGGCCGGTGAACAGTGATAAAAGAGGAACGCATGAAGCCGCTGGCTATCGTCTGATGGTTTCAGATTTGTATCGGTCTAAAATTCGATCGTAGGCCGGGTAACTGTGAAACCAACCAGACGTACACGTTGTCCTTTAACTGCTCCCCGGATGTCTGCTGGCTGGACAGGAAATATAGTCCCTTGCCCCAAAAGGCCTGTCGTCAGTCCCATACGCTGATGGGTCTCCAGTCAATGCAACACAAATACATACAAACAAATAATACACACACAAATAATACACGCATAAGCAGTCAGAATATAGAAAAGACATTACCCGTACACCATTACATCACACTTGTGTCACAAAGCCCTGCTGTCATGTAAGTAATGAACTTGCGAAGTTTCATGAGGTTATCCATTAGTTCATTTAACCTATTCAATTCAAATCAGTGTATATGTATATGTATGTATGTGTGTATATATATATATATATATATATATATATATATATATATATATATATATATATATATATATATATATGACATAGTCATAAAGACTCCGGGGAGGAAGCAGTTATTAATGTGTGATGGAGAGATGTAAATTCATCCATAAGGAGAGGAGAGAGGTGCTCAGTGTATCCAAGCGTCCATAAGGAGAGAGGAGGAGAGGAGAGAGGAGCTCGGTGTATCCTAAACGTCCATAAGGAGAGAGGAGGAGAGGAGAGAGGTGCTCATATTAATCATATTCTTCCCATCGGACGTGAACATCCTTCACTCAGTGACCGGCTCAGGCCTTAGAGGTCATGCAGTCATCTTTCTTGCCGATGAGCATTTGCCGCAGAAGGGGAAACCTGAAGGTCCTCCTCCTCCTCCTCCTCCTCCTCCTCCTCCTCCCCTACTCCTCCTCCCCTGCTCCAGGTCTCCCTCGCCAACAATCTCATCGCCGACGAGTACATGAAGGACGCCAAAACGCCCGAGGAGATCAGAGACGCGTTCACCGAGATCGTGGGCGACCTGCTGATGACGCTGCCCGTCGTCATGGTGGCCGGGTACCACTCAGGTCAGAAAGTGTGCGCGGGACCTTGTGTTTCGATGACTCGATGCTGCTGTAAGAACCTTTTGAAGAGTTCGTGCTTCACCCTGGAGGAAGCGTTGTTGACCTCTGACCTTCATCTCCAACACGTTATCCCCCTCGCTGGATTCAGATGTGGGCGTTCCGGTCTACATGTACGAGTTTGTGCACCGCTCTGAGATCCACAAAGACACCAGGCCCAGCTTCGTGAGAGCGGATCACGGGGACGACGTCGGCTTCATGTTCGGCGGATGTTTCTGGAGTGGACCGACAAAGTTCACAGGTGGGTTGTACGTACGTCTTGTGTGAGGGGCTAACGTAATATGGATATCACTGGAGTCACTTCCTGTCCAATCCTCCAGGCAACATCACCAAGGAGGATGAGGGCTTCTGTAGGACCATGATGTCATACTGGGGCAGCTTCACCCGGACTGGGTGAGCAGGCACTGAGAACAACGACGTCACTAAAGCGGCATGCATCAATGTGTTCACATAATTAACACAAACATGAGGACGACTAGACCTATATTTGACTCTGTGGTTCCACTTCTAGGGAGCCGATCAGTGATGATCTGTGCGCTCGTCTCTTAAGCTTTCCTTTCTGTTTAAATGATTTATATAAAGTGCTGGGTACACTGCAAAAATAAAAATCTAAGTAAGATGAAATATTTCAAATTAAGGCAATCTATGCTTGTTTTTGACTGACAAGATATTTCTTCTTACAAGACGGTTTTAATGTTGGAGCATTTCACTTGTTTTAAGAAATCTTGGCAAGTCAAATGTTCCTGTTCTGTTGGCAGATAATTTGGCTTATTTCAAGTAATATTCCCTCATTTTATTCATTTTTTTTCCTTGATTTTTGAGGCTGAATATTTGCAGTGTATATTCCATCTGTAAAGATCTTTTACCTCTGATATGTCTACAAAGTGTGTGTGTGTGTGTGTGTGTGTGTGTGTGTGTGTGTGTGTGTGTGTGTGTGTGTGTGTGTGTGTGTGTGTGTGTGTGTGTGTGTGTGTGTGTGTGTGTGTGTGTGTGTGTGTGTGTGTGTGTGTGTGTGTGTGTGTGTGTGTGTGTGTGTGTGTGTGTGTGTGTGTGTGTGTGTGTGTGTGTGTGTGTGTGTGTGTGTGTGCGCGCGCGCGCGCACTGCCTCATGCAATGTTGCTCGGTCAACAAGAGGATCATAATCCGCAGCATGCGCATTGTGCATACATGTATTATTCCAGTATATCCGGCTCGCGTCGCATGATCCTCTCGGCCGCATCGCTGACGCGGTCGTGTGTGTCTGCAGCTCTCCCAACGCGCCCGGGCTCGTCGTCTGGCCTCGGTACGACAGGCAGAAGCAGCAGTACCTGGAGCTGGGCCTGACCCAGACCGTGAGACAGAAGCTGAGGAAGGACCGGGTCCATTTCGCTACCGTCGTCCTGCCGCTGAAGCTGGAAGAGCTGGCAGCAGCAGCCAAAGCTGGACACTGATGTTTGCGTCGGTCGAAAGTTTGAGAGTTCTTATGCCTGGTCACTGTATCTGACGCATACTGTCTAAACCTCGTCTGATCCCATTTATTAAAGGATTTACTGGCCTTCTTTTGCTAGTCTTCTTTTCCATTGTGACATGTTATAAGATGGCTGTCAATCGAGAAAACCCTCTTCTTTGATGGCATGGCTTCCGGATGCAGTTTGAAATGGATCATGGAGGCGTGGGACAACGAGTGACAGTTCCCATCAATTGGGAAATGAGGTTGATTTCCCATGAATTAAAAAAAATAAATTACGTAAAATATAACGGGACAAACGATAAGGAAAAACAATTGTAATTGTGTAGTTTTGTAAATGGTTACACTACGAGAAACAGATTCCATTGCATTAAATGTAGTTAGTATAGCCGACATCACAAATTACAATTATGCCTCAGATGTGCCATAAAAACACTAAACCGATAACGGGTAAAGATTAGTCATTTATTGGTCGGTCCACATATTAAAAGTATATCTGTATCTGATGCTCTCAAATTCATATACTTTTAAACTCAAATGAATAAGTTCACTTAAAATAGTATGTGTAAATCTGTAAAAGTTCAATTTAAGATTCTGCTCTGTGATTTTAGTTTTGTTTTAGGAAGTTATTTGGGAAACGCCTAAGTTATAGTCTGATTTTACTTCTACTCTAATAATACTATAATACCATATTTAAAAAAAAAATTTAACATCTCATCTCAGTTAACCTTCTGTTTTGTTGATGAAATATTCCATACTAATTACATTATTCATGGACAATGACCAAGAAATGCATTATTGTCGCAGTACAACAGGAAGGACTTGAATTACAATTTTTAAATTACATTTTTAAATTAAAATGCCGCTTGAGGTCACAATCTAGTACTTTTATTGTGTAGGGAATATCCGGTCATATTAATGCCCCGTTTAAAGCGACACCGCCGCTCATTGGCTGCGCTGCTTGTCGACGTCATTGGGTTCCCCCCTCATCGGGATCCGCCCTCTCTCTGCGCATGCGCTGTTCCTCCCGGTGAGACCCCCTCAGTGAGCACGGACCTACGACGACGCACCGACAGCAGGGCGAGCGCGGAGCGAGCTGTCTGTCCCCGACGCGCGACGTCTCACGTACGTACAGCGGTTCTTCTGACGCGGTCTCGTCAAACAACGACGGCCTGTCACTCTCCTCATGTTTATGTCAGTTAGCGTTTAATTAAAACGTGTTTCAATATGCATGATCCGTGGCCTCACGTGGTTGGGGGGGACGGGGCATCCCGGGCGGTGCGCCTGTGAATGGCACCGCGTACCGGGTTCCAGGAAACAAACGCCAGCCGTCTGGCGGTGTTTACTCCGAGCTGCTTCTTCCTCGCGAGCGGCGTAGTTTCTTCCCCCATGTGTTTAACGAGCCTCCACCTCTCCCCCGGAGCTCATTCGGGGAAGGTGGCAACACAAGTCGAGCTCGCGACATGTGCACACATGAAACGGGACGGGCGGCGGGTTGTTTATGTATCGAGACCCCATTTCTATTCGGTGGACGTAACGTCCATCACGCGGGTTGTGTTTGGAGGACATGTCGACCTGTGTTCAGCAGAATGTGTCCAATAACAAATATCATGTTTTAGAACATTTAGTGCTGCTGATTCATAGTGACTTGGAGATGCTGTGATAAGCAGCGCATTATACAATGAGCTGGTCTTTTGGAAGGAGCCTGTCCTTGTAGAATAAGAGGCATACGAGCAGGTTGCGATCTTGTCATTTTGCAATGGGAGGAGAGACGCACTCAATCCCTCCAATCAGAAATCAGCTGCAGTGATGACGCTCCTCTCTCAGCCTATGGGAAAGGAGCAGGGTCGTTTCACCTCCACACGCTTTCGTTCTTCAAAAAAGAAAAGTTGAGGTATAAAAGTGAACTTCTTTGGATTTTACTGTAGTTTCTTCTTCTGCTGTCTGAAGTTTAAATGGCTGGATTTAAACTTAGTTCCATTTTGGTCTCTATTGAATCGGTTATAATGGAACAAGAGGTGGTAATAGATAGATGGAAACTTTGTTGATCCCGAGGGAAATTCAGGTCATCCAGTAGCTTATACATTTAACATCAAACTTAACTCACAAACAACAATACACACAGGGGGAACATGTACACAGGGAGTAGGGAGAATACAGAATTTACAGATAAAGTGTGCATTGATTAAGTGTTTATATCCACGAGGATGTGCAAAAAGCTATAAATAAACGCTATAAGTAAACCAGTATGTGCAATTAAGAGTAAAAACAAACAAAATACATTAAATGAGTAAATGAGATATGGACAATGAGATGATACATGTTTGCCTCATAGCTGCTGGATGTCAGCACCTTTTTTGACATCATGTTCTGTTGAAAAATGAAATAATTTACGAAATGTAAATTAAAATGTAAAAAGTTAGCATATTAATAAACATACTGTCTTTGTAGAAAATATATTTTCACGGAAAGTGAAACAAAAGACGACAATGTTGTCATCATAACTGAAAATATGTCAATAGTATTACTAACATATACATTTGTCTTATATCAAAAGATGGCTAGTGCAGTACAAGTGAGTTATGAAGGACAATAAAGAAAAGCGTCTCCCTTTTTTAATAACGAATACATCTTAACCGTAACCATAGACTGTGGACACAGGCGACAGATCTGCATTAAATATGTTGAAGACATTTATCCTGAAATCATTTTACACTAAATGACGATGTTGAGAAGCATTGATTGATCACAAACAACAATGTATTACTACAAATATAAATGTGCATTCCCACAATTGATCCGGTTCCATTTAGCTGCCATTGAGATGTTTAATAACCCGACTGAACATTCCTGGCGTTGTTTGGGTTGCTGGATTGTGTTTGTTGCTATCTGGACGTGCACACACAGGACAACTTCCTCCCAGCTTCTATGGCAGCCGTCGCTCCGCTCACCCTGCAGTGTGGGTTCAGTCGCTGTGTTGCTTTGTTGTTGACTCGACTCGGTAAAGATGGGGACACGTGTCTTTTGTCTAGACTCCTCCGTTACATATGCGGTCGTGATGAAGCAACAAAAAGGCGGGGAACAGCATTATATCTGCTGAATTGGGTCAGGAGGTTGTAATGGTATTAGTATCGAGCCGTTAAGTGTCCTCTTTGACCTTTCTGTGCGGTTGCGAGTGCTGCAGGGAGAAGAAGAACAACAACCGCAGACCTTATTGCAGGCGTCAGGCGATGCAACCGGAATGACAGAAACGCTGACTCACTTCTGGGTTTGAGCTCTCATATCTGCAACCCTCACTTTGTTGGTTTGAGTGTCCGGCAGCAGGGTTATTAAAAAAAACTGTTGTCCCAATTGTTTTCCGAAACTTGGTAGAAGAGTGTAGCGTGGACTGAGGAAGAACACGTTTTGGAGCTGAACCGAATCACGTGGGGAAAAGTAATGTTTTCACTTTGGTCTCTGGGCCCCGTTGGCTCGGCCGAAGGGCCGCGCCAACGGGGCCCTTCTAATACACTTCAGTGGTAGTTTCAGTTTTGCATCCTGAATATAAAATGATATTTGTGTTATTTGACGGTGGATGGGAGTGGATACGGTTCACCATGCTCTGTGTTTGCTGACATGCATTGTGGGTAAAGTGCAGACATCTTGTCCCCCTGGAAACAGATTTATCTAGCAGTGTGAGGTTGTGCTACGAAGATGTGTTTTCCACCGTTAACAAAACATATTCACCATTTAATAAGTGGTATTTATTTTGTGGATTTGTACATTTTAAGACGAGTTGTGTCGTTGTTGGTGATAAAAAAACTGGTAAACGTTCTGACTGGCCCGGTTAACGCTGTAATCAGGTGACACAGAGTGTAGTCCAGTGCTGCTCGGCCCACTAGAAGAGCTAGAAGAGCCGCTCTCCACGACATTCCTGCTCCGGGAACACTTGGCTCCCTCCCTGCCGCTCTGATCCAGCTCAGCTGGAGGATTGCTATCAGTTGTGGGACCGATAATCATTGTTGGTTCAGGGCCGTGGTTGAAAACAAGATTTACTCATGCAGTTCTGGACCTGATGGATGATTCTGGTGGATTACACTAATGTTGTCTTAGTGTTCATAACTTTTCGCTAAAGTTCCTGTCGCTAATAATTCAATTGAGTTTATTTCACAATCACAAAATTACAAATGTGTCTCAGAGGGCTTTACAATCTGTACACATACGACATCCCTGACCTTTGACCTCACATCAGATCAGGAACAACTTCAGGAGAGCAACAGAGGAGGACCCCTCTGCAGGATGGACAGAAGATTAGATTAGATGTCATGTGACCAGATGAACAGAGTTACATAAACATTCAATGAATATGACAGAATGTATGAATAATTAGTAGTAGGCATGGAGCACGATCCTTTGAACAAAAGGAGGAAGAGTGTGGGGGGGGGGGGGGGGCATGGCAGGAGGCAGGAGGCAGGAAGTCAGGCCCGTCAGGCAGGAGGCACAAATAAGGAGAAGAGGCAGGAGGCCAGGCCCAAACCAGGCCCAAGGATGCAGGAAGCAGGGGCAAGGAGGCAGGAGGCCAGGCCCAGACCAGGCCGAGGGATGCAGGAAGCAGGAGCCATAAGGAGAGAGGAGAGGAGAGAGGAGCTCAGTGTATCCTAAGCGTCCATAAGGAGAGAGGAGAGAGGAGAGAGGAGCTCAGTGTATCCTAAACGTCCATAAGGAGAGGGGAGAGGAGAGAGGAGAGGTGCTCAGTGTATCCTAAACGTCCATAAGGAGGAAGGAGAGAGGAGAGGTGCTCAGTGTATCCTCAGCGTCCATAAGGAGGAAGGAGAGAGGAGAGGTGCTCAGTGTATCCTAAGTGTCCATAAGGAGGAGAGAGGAGAGGAGAGAGGTGCTCAGTGTATCCTAAGTGTCCATAAGGAGAGAGGAGAGGAGAGAGGAGCTCAGTGTATCCTAAACGTCCATAAGGAGGAAGGAGAGAGGAGAGGTGCTCAGTGTATCCTCAGCGTCCATAAGGAGGGAGGAGAGGAGGTGACTGTCTGCCTCCAGGTCTGACCAGAACTAATTAGAACATTATTCACAACAACTTGATTCCAGAGCTTTTTGGAAACACTGTGACGTTGTTTGAAAAAAGGAGAAGTTCCTTCAGGGAAGGAACCCGAGGCGTCATGTGACCAGACTGTAAACAAAGCCCCAGGTGAGCGGAGCAGCGAGAGCTTCACCTCCGGTGTTTTGTGACCCTCGTCCCGGTTGAGCTCATTCTGACGACGAGGGACGGCTCCCGTTGACCTCCGAGTGACCTCTCATAGACGTTTGGACTTGTCGGAGTAGAACAACAACAAAAGCCAAATGTTGATCTTTATGAAATATGATAATGATAACTTTATTTATATAGCACCTTTTTAAAAAACAATGTCTACAAAGTGCTCCAGAGAGTTAAAGCAAAACAAGTGGAATGGCAAGAAACCAATTTTAAAATGAAAAATAAATGAAAAACCAAATAAATTTAAACAAAAATTAAAATATGCACTGGTATTAAGAAAACAAACCGCTCTACGATGTATACGGTGGTTCCAATGGGTTCCACCTCCACTACACTCCTCTACAGCACTGGGATGCTGCCGACATGCAACATGCGTAACGTTTGATCATCTTAGTGCACTGGTTGAAGAATAATTTATTGTCATTATGCAACACGGGCAACCAGATTCAGCTGCAGTCCATTTGTACCACAACCAACACATGACGAAGAAAACCAAAACAGTAGCACGTTGCTGTAGTGCATTTTAATAATGTGCATCATAAGCAATTGAAACCGCAGCAAGAAAAACAGTCTTCTGTTTCGAGAATATGTCCAACGTCTTCACCTTCAAAACTCCACATGAGGAAAACGTGGTCCAAGCATCGCGATGTCCACCTCCTCCCGTCCAGCCAGAGTCCTGATCAACATCGGGATCTATTGTCTCTCCCTAAGAAACAGAAACATGGGGAAATATGGTACAAATATCCCCGTGTCCCTTCCAGTAAAGGAGCTGGGAGGAAGGCCGTGTCCCCGGCTCTCTGAACCATCACAGGTATCGCCATCAACACAAGGAACCTGCTCGTTGTTACAGGCGTCCCAGTGGACCCGTCATCCAGGCCGCTGACCCACTCCAATTACACCACCAAGCAAACGGGATTGTGGGTCCTGAAAGGCCCATGTTAGGTTTCAGTTGCCCCCCCCCCCCCCCCCCCCCCCCATGAGGCTTCAGGAATGCTTGAGAGCCACTCCACAGACCAGTGGCCTGAGAAGGGCACTTTGAAGGCTCCTCGCCCCCGTCATAATACTGTATGATGAAGAATCAGAATCTTCACTGCTTATCGTGTGTGTGTGTGTGTGTGTGTGTGTGTGTGTGTGTGTGTGTGTGTGTGTGTGTGTGTGTGTGTGTGTGTGTGTGTGTGTGTGTGTGTGTGTGTGTGTGTGTGTGTGTGTGTGTGTGTGTGTGTGTGTCCTGGGGGAGGGGCACGTTGTATGATGTGTGATTCATGCCAAGTGAAGCACGTGCACACACACACACACACAGCGGAGGAGGAATCGGAAAGAAGGATGGTGGGGGGGGGGTTGGTCCTCCTGCACCGAATCACTCAAGCCTCCACTTGAGGGGGGAGGAGTGTGTGTGTGATTGGAGCACAGTGCTGATGGACCGAGGTGCAGCAGACACCAGATCAGATTAGACGGTTAAGATTTGAGCTCCCTGTGATTTTCAATCTTCCGGTCTAATAAGGAACTCGTTTGCCTCAAAAGTCACTGAAGATGTCGTAACCACAAACAATTGAAAGATGTGTGTGTGTAGATAGATAGATAGATAGATAGATAGATAGATACTTTATTAATCCCGAGGGAAATTCAGGTCATCCAGTAGCTTATACATTTAACATCAAACTTAACTCACAAACAACAATACACACAGGGGGAACATGTACACAGGGAGTAGGGAGAATACAGAATTTACAGATAAAGTGTGCATTGATTAAGTGTTTATATCCACGAGGATGTGCAAAAAGCTATAAATAAACGCTATAAGTAAACCAGTATGTGCAATGCTGAAGTACAGGCTGGCCCGCAGGCTGCTCTTTAGGGCTTGAATAGCCACAAGTAATTGTAGCCAAAAAGAGTAAAAAATAAAATAAAAAAACACATATATATATGTATGCGTGTGTGTGTGCATATCGACTATGTTCCTAGCCTCATCACCACATCCTGTAAGCGAGTCTCTTTATTTAATCCAAGGATCTCCACGCTCTGCCTGTGGAATGCAAACTGATAAACGTCTGTATTGTGATGAATGAGCGCCGCCGCTCCTCCAGAAACCTGTGATCAGACACAAGAGGAACAAAGGAAACAGTCAAACAACAAGTCATTTGACACCGACGCGTTACAGTGAGGAGTACGTTGAGAGTGGTTGTGTTGTTGACGTGTTTACTTTATGTGCCCATGTTCCTGTTTTGTTTTGCTTATAAGTAGCACGGCTGAGAGAATATGAATACCAGCTGTGTGTAACCAACATTCACACCATTAACACACTGATGGGAGGGGCTACGGTTCCACCTGACAACGTGAAGCTTATACTAGCTGACATAAAACTTCTTCTTATACATAAATAAATATTAATTTATTAGGAAAATACAAAATAGTAAATCATACAGTGGATAATTTGGTCAATATTTACACAGGAATACAAATTTCAATAGTAATGTACAGTATATAGTTTGTAAACTACATTTAATTGTCACCAATTTCTATTCCAGCTATTTTATTAAGTATGATATGATTTTAGCACGCTGATGTTAGCACGGCGATGTTAGCACACTTTTGTTAGCCTTAGCACGCTGATGTTAGCACGGCGATGTTAGCACACTTATGTTAGCACGCCGATGTTAGCCTGCTGATGTTAGCACGCTGATGTTAGCATGCTGATGTTAGCACACTTATGTTAGCACGCTGATGTTAGCACGCCGATGTTAGCACACTTATGTTAGCACTGTAGCGGACCCCAGTCGCACAATAGTGACGCCTACAGATGTTTCCAGAATTTCCTTTATTTCTGTTCAACCATGATCCTTGTTGAGCTAATGGAACAAATAAAACCGAAGTGACCTCTTACGAGTGTAAATATTAATTAGATGACATTCATATACACATGTGGACATTAATCAAAACATTTTCTTTTTCTTAAAGAGAATATACAGCTACAATCTAGCATTAGCATCTTATTACAATTCATTTTAGAAGTTCATAAAAAAGTCAAAGCCCAAATAAAACAAAGTACCGTGTTCCGGCTCGGTGCTTAGCAGTCCATAGAGTAACTTATGTACTTCAGAGAAATACTCCTAAGTACCTTTTCCTTCACTACGCCGTCAGCTAACGTACTTTTTTGCAAAGTCATGTTACGAGATTCGAGTCTGTTTCCAGGTCTCGCTGGAAGAGCTTCAAATTAAAAGGACCTAAAACATACAAAGGCACTTACAAAATAAAGGCTTTTGTGGGAAATAGTCCCGATATTACAGAACCTTTTCAGAGGCGCTTAGCTTGCTGGCGTGGCTGTAGTCTGTAGCACATCGTTAACGGAGCTAGACGCTAATCACAACGCTAACCTCCTCCTTCCTTCGATCCACAGATGAATCGGGCGTGAGTCCACTTGATGTCGGCGCCCTCAGGTGTGGGGGGGGTTTGCGCCATCAAAACCCACTAGCGACAGTTGAGACCTCCAACCAGAACCCAACGTCTCCGATCCCCCCCTCATTTACAGGAAGGGGCCCTCTGCCAGTATGGAGGGTGTAGCAGTGGACAACCTAATAGACCTCGACCTGCCCTCCGAGGCCTCGGCTCTCGGCGTAGATGGAGGCAAACGCCTCGGACGCAGCGACCTTTTCTCCCCAGAGGAGGCGCCGCGCTCCACGGGAGTCCACCGGCAGCCTTCGCTGCCAGAGCCCATGTTGCCAGCCGAGCCCGGCTCCTCCCAACGCCACCCAGACGGAGACGGAGACGGAGACGGAGACAGCGACGCCACGGAGTCGGCAGACAGCGAGAACGACATGGACCCGCCGTCTGGCGCGTGGGAGCTGAGGAGGTCGTCGTCGTCGTCGTCCGCTCACAGCGGGGAGGGCGCCGGCGGCGAGTCGGCGGAGAGGAGGCAGTTCATGAAGGCTTACGTGGAGAAGGTGTTTCATGGAAGGTCAGGAACGACTCTTTGTCTATATCTACGAGCACTCACAATAATCATTACAAATGCAACATGATTGACAGATTCAAAAGCCTCAGAAAAACTCCTAGAGAATAGACCATTTTATTTATATTTATATTATATTATTTTGCTATCAACAAAATTATATTATTTGTTATATATATTATATTTTAATACTTTAATTTCTACAAAATTATGCTATTTTCATATATTAAATTATTTGGCTATCAACAAAATAATATTATTTTGTTATATATATTTTAATATTATATAAATTTGCGAGCAACAAAATAATAATATTTTTTCTCAACATAATTATATTATTTTGCTATCAACAACATTTTATTATTTTGTTATATTTATTATATTATTTAGCTATCAACAAGATAATATTATTTTGTTATATATATTATAATATGTTGCCATCAATAATTGTATTTTGCTATTAAATTATTAGCCCAATCAGAGTGATTTTAAAGACGCTATAATCACTTTTCTATAGAACTGTGCACAAAGGGACTTTAAAACTTTATATTTTACAGAAGAAATGGCAAATTCTTTCTCCCACAAAATATAAGTTGAAACAATCTTCACAACAGTAAAGAGCATCTGTGACTCATTATTGTCAATTTTCTTTATGCATTTGGAGATTAAACATCCGTCACAATATAAACTATTGTCTGCAATTCACATATAAAGATTTAAAGCGTCATTGTCCTCCGGGAAGGGAGACCACATGTTCTCATCTAGTTTAGTGCTTTATGACTTTTATCTCTTTACCATAAACTGTCACTGGGCACTTTTTTTAATGAACCTATGAGGTTGGCATCAACAACCTCCTCGATAGCTAACGGCACGCCTTCTGCCCCCCCCCCCCCCCTCCTCCCCTCCCTTTCCATCTTTCACCAGCTGTTCTTTTTTTCTATCCTATCGGTTGTGGGTGTTTTTATTGGTTTATGTATTTTTTCATTCTCCCTGACTGTGTGGTCAGGATCTATTTACATGCAGTTGCTCCATTTCTGTCACCCAGAATGAGATCCCATGACTCACCATTTAAAGGCCCAGTGGGGCAAAGCAGTCAAACGGATGCATGAATAATTTATAAGAAATCAAATGGGAGCAGGGGGAAATGTTAAAAGGGCACTTTTAAATATTAGGGGAACCCGTTTTTGTTTTTCACAGACCTTACCTGATTGTTTTTTCTCTGGCATTTTTGCTGCAGGCCTATTAATTCCATCTCTGTTTGGTAATATTAAAAAGAAGTGCCACGAGGACTGCTTCTGTGAGACCGGACAGCATTTATGACTGGAGTCTGTTTACCTTCCCCTCATCGCACCTTTGCTTTTCCTCTGCGCTGCATGTCAGTAGGAGATAGTTGGGGCAGGATGAGGGGAATGATACGTCCAAAACAATTTTTATTAAATTAGCTTAAAAGTTTTACTGGCAGCTTGCGATACCCTGTTTGCCACTGATTTACTTAAAGTAGCCTAAACATCAATATTATGCAAAAGAGTCTGTTTACACAGAAAACAAATGAGAAACAAGGAAATGACGGATCCTCTAGAAATGTACCGTAACTTTCAAAAAGTATTTTTAATTCTAAATGTATGGATGTTTTGGTAGAATAAAATAAGGCGGGCCCCTTCTTCCTCTTGCTAACACAGGGTTTGTACGGTCATGGAAAACCTGGAAAAGTCATGGAATTTTAAAATGGTTATATTCAAGGCCAATCAAGGAAAATTACATTTCCAAAAGTTTGTGAAAAGTCATGAAAATGTGTTATATTCATATTTTGAATTACTTGGTTCGATTAAAAAAAATGACATTTGTATAAATGATTTATTCTTTTAATCAATCTATTGTCTCTCCATTTGAGTCATTCAAGGCGTTTGTACTTGCGTATACACCGAGATTTCAAATAATGTTTGGTCATGGAAATTTGGTTTAAAGTTCTGGAAATCCATTGGTCAACATGTGTATTAATAACCCTGTAACAATACAACATTCATTCTGTATTTCAAATTGTGCTTTTTTTATTATCTTGCTTCTTTTTTAATATTTGTCATTTTCCGAAGACTACGATCAATCTGATGAATCACTAAGTTAATAAAACCAGCTGTGAAGGGTCTGACTAGTGCTGTAGTGAGTGGATTTTGGGCCATGTGTCTTTACAGGGAGGACTTTGGCCAGGAAGAGAAGGCTCGTTTTGGAGAGCTGTGCAGCGGAGAGAACGGGAAAGGCCGGGAGTGGTTCGCCAAACACGTCAGCGCTCAGGTACAAATATTAAAGAAAGTCGTCATACTTGAAGCTTGAAGGAAAAATAACGTCAATATTGCGGATGAAAATGACAAATAATTACAGATTCTTGACGGAACCCCTACATACAAAAAAAACTCAGTCCCAGGGGCGTTGTTAGCCCGTTGTAAGGGGGGGCTATATTATAATAATAATATATATTAATGCAAAGAATAGATGTCTATCTATTCTTTGCATTAATATATATTATTATAATAATAATCCTACTTCTCAGTCCCACATTCAAGTGAAACTATGTGGTATAATAAGCTGTAGTCCAATCTTTAGTGTGGTGTTGTAGTGTGTGTTTTGAACCCTCGGTGCTCCTGTGTTCACAGCGCTGCCACTCCAAGTGTGTGAGTGAAGCCACCTTCTACAGACTGGTGCAGTCCTTTGCAGTGGTTCTGTTCGAGTGAGTCCACCACACCTGTGTGTGTGTGTGTGTGTGTGTGTGTGTGTGTGTGTGTATATATATATATATATATATATATATATATATATATATATATATATATATATATATATATATATATATATTATAAAACAATAAATGAAAACCATTAGAACATAGAGCACACAATCACACTTTAAAAGCAGTTTGGAACAGGTGGGTTATCAGGGTCAACTCATTGTGGCTCGTGTCTTTTCATGGGATTTGTTGACAATAAGAACAATATATCACCTTTTTTATTATTTTTTTTAATGGAAAAAAAGGTCCTATCCTACAAAAAGTTTGAGATATCCTACAAAAAGTTTGATAAATCCTTCAAAAAATGTGAGATATCCACCTTTTTATCCTTTTTTAATGAAAAAAAGAAAAAGCTCCAGTAAGTGACATCAATTCTAAAAGAGATGCTGTGTTGACAGATGTTACCAGATGGACGACTACAGCCCGGCCAAGAACCTCATGACCATGTGCTTCACGTACTACTACAGCGGTAAGGTCTCACTCCGGGTGTGTGTTGGACTGTTCTCTACAAACCAGCTCACCGTCGCCACAGCAAGGTGTTGCAAACATTCAGAAGGAAACCGGAGCTCTTTGATTGCAAAAGGAAACTTATATCATATCCTCCCCCGCTGCTGGCTCAGCCCGTATGACGGCCACAGGTCGGCCCTGTGGTTTCTCTTGCATCAGCACCACAGACACCTATGCAATGACGACCCAGGCTTCGACATCCGTCTGCAGGATTCGTGATTAATAGTATAAACTGCAAAATAAACATGTTTACAGTTCTTTGTCTAGGGCTAGAATTCTATCAACACTAAAATCATTTGTCTGAATATGGGATCAGTCTATTGTTAATGAATGCATGCAGGAGGATTCACACGTGAATTTGTGATTTCTATACAGGTACGGTGAGGATGTTTATTGTCATTGTAAATCATACGATGAAATTAAGTTGTCGACTCGGTACAGCAGTAAAAATGTGTTTAAGAACATTAAGACAGGACATTCTAATTTAAAATGAGACATTTAAAAATAAATGAAACATAAAACACAGGCATCAATGGCTTGCAAAGGACTAAATGACGAGATTAACTTCTCCACAAAATTCTTTTTTTTAAACACACACTCCACCAGCCCCATACACAAATATGTCTTCTTTGTTAAATGAATGTTGTAGAAATCCATAAAAAAAAGATTTGTTCTAAGCGCCGTGGCCCAAAAGGATGCTGGCGATCAGATTACAAGGAACATCTCATTTAATCAGATTTTTATACGTGGGAGTCCATTTATTGCTTCATGCGGCAAATCTTTTTTATTTATTTTTATTAATTCTTTAAATAATTTGTATTTATTATTATTTTCACAATAAATATATAATTATGTGCATCAGAAGTATATTTATTAATCTTATTTTTTTAGTATGTGGATTTTTATATATATATATATATATATATATATATATATATATATATATATATATATAAAAGAAATAGTGGAATATGTAGTTTATATTTAAATCCCAAAGGACATTTGTTAATTAATCTGATGGACGAATAATTGATTTCACGTGCAGCTCACTGAGCAACGTTTCCGTGACGCCGCACCCAGATAGATGACATCATTCTGCCCTCTCTGCCCAGGAAAGTGCCAGCCGTCTCCCTCCGAGCTGCTGGATCGCGGCGGTCCTCCAGCTGGTCTGGACTCCTACGTCAACAAGGCCAACTCGTGGCTGTCCGTCAGGAAGGACGCGGCAGAGCGCCTCCTCAAGACCACGTCCAAGACTGACGTCAAGGGCTTCTTCGGAGGCCTGGAGAGCAAGCTGAGGGGCTCGGTGGCTCCCAGCGGGTGAGCCAAAGCATCCCTGAATTTGTTGGTATTAACTCGGGCGTGCACAGTCTTTATTTCTCTCTCTTGTTCTTGACCACGTTCTCTTCTTTAGGGACGGAGAAAGCCCCGTGGACACAAAGCCCAAGTCACCGGGTAAGGAGCACCGACGCTCTCCAAGTGCACCTCCTCTTGCTCCACCGAGGTGTTGGAGAGAGTGATTTAGTAACCGTGTGCCATTGTGTTCTCCTCCATCCCAGTGTGTGAGGCTCCAGAGGAGAAGAAAGGAGAGAAGGTGTACCTGTACACCCACCTCAAGCAGCAGCCCATCTGGTAAGTTGAGGAAAGGGAGCGAACGAACAAATATCCTACAAAAAGTTTAAGATATCCGCCAAAAAGTTTGAGATATCCTACCAAAAGTTTTGAGATGCCCAACAAAAAATTTGAGATATCCAACAAGTGTAAGATATCCTACAAAAAGTTTGAGATACCCAACAAAAAGTTTTAGATATCTGACAAAGATATCCAACAAAGTTTGAGATATCCTACAAAATGTTTGAGATGTCCTACAAAAAGTTTGAGATGCCCGACAAAGATATCCGACAAAGTTTGAGATGTCCTACAAAAAGTTTTATACATCCTACCAAAAGTTTGAGATATCTGACAAAGATATCCTACAACAAGTTTGAGATATTCTAGAAAAAGTTTGAAATGTCCTACAAAAAGTTTTATATACCCGACAAAAAGTTTGAGATATCCTAGAAAAAGTTTGAGATGTCCTACAAAAAGTTTGAGATGTCCTACAAAAAGTTTGAGATGTCCTACAAAAAGTTTGAGATATCCTACAAAAAGTTTTATATACCCGACAAAAAGTTTGAGATATCCTAGAAAAAGTTTGAGATGTCCTACAAAAAGTTTTATATACCCGACAAAAAGTTTGAGATATCCTAGAAAAAGTTTGAGATGTCCTACAAAAAGTTTGAGATGTCCTACAAAAAGTTTTATATACCTGACAAAAAGTTTGATATATCCTAGAAAAAGTTTGAGATGTCCTACAAAAAGTTTTATATACCCGACAAAAAGTTTGAGATATCCTAGAAAAAGTTTGAGATGTCCTACAAAAAGTTTGAGATATCCTACAAAAAGTGTTATATACCTGACAAAAAGTTTGAGATATCTGACAAAGATATCCGACAAAGTTTGAGATATCCGTATTTGATCAATATTCTGTGCGGCCCTCACACCCCCCTTGATTTTCTTATTCGGCCCACTTGCTACTGAAGTTGAATAGCCCTGCTCTAGAGGGTTCACAGGGTTTCATATGGAGTATTTCTCAAGGGAAACTGTTATTTTTCGTCCATCAGAAATCAAAGTATTGTTCTCTCTCTCCGCCAGGCACACGCTGAGATTTTGGAACGCCGCATTTTTCGATGCCGTTCACTGCGAGAGGAAGAAGAGGTCGCCGACCACAAGGTGAGTCCGGAAGGGAACCGTGACGGACGGATATCATCTAGAACGTTCCATAGAAGTAACGCATGAATCTTGTGACTGTATCACATGACTTTGAATAGAGGTCCTGGGGTGATGGAGCAGATCCTGAAGACACGGGTCTCTCGGTTCAGCATGATGCGCTCTGAGGCCCACTCCTTCTGCTCTTCTCCTCCTCCTCCTCCTCCTCCTCTTCCTCATCTCTTCTAGTCTACCAGCTGTTGTTGTTCTTCCTCTTTTTCTGCACGTTGACTTTAACCCTTTTGTCTCCTTGTGCCTTTCTGCCGGCCAGGGGGACGCAGGACCAAGAGAAAGAGGACAGGTGTGTCCGTCTATGTGTCCGCCGCCCTGAAATAGAACTAGCCAGAGACACACGGACAGACACACAGACAGAGACAGACGGCTAAAGACAGACAGACAGACAGACAGAGACAGACGGAGACATACATACAGACAGACGGACGGAGACAGACGGCTAGAGACAGACAGCTAGAGACAGACAGACGGCTAAAGACAGACAGACACAGACAGACAGACGGCCGGCCAGAGACAGAGACAGACAGACGGAGACAGACAGCTAGTTGTGTTTCATAAAGACCACGGAGAGCTTGGAGGACAGTGATGCTTTGTGGGTAAACAGTGAGGAACATTTGTTTACTTTTGCATTATTAAAATGAGTTCACGAGGGGAAGAAGAGGCTCAGCGACGCTGTCACTCGTCATGAGGCCCACGTACGAGAAGTCGTACAGCATCTATAGATATGACCACGATGCAGGGTTACCGTAGCAACGCACATGACTAAGTTAGTCTTTGCAGGTAAACTATTATTCAAAAAATGTATATAATATATTCAACATATCATCATTTCTTTTTATATTAACTTCCACCGTTTATATTGTTATTGATCGTAGGAGTTAGCAAATGTTTTATGATATTTAAACTATAATTGGGCAGAAAAGTTCAAATTTTAAATCAGAGAAAGCCTCCTTCAAAATAAAGCCGTCGCAAAACAGAAACTGTAAATAAATCAATGTAAATAGTGACTCGTTACCATTTATACATCAAAATAATACAAAGAGTCACATTTTAGACAGAAGAATAACTAAGAAGTATTAATGAGCTCATTTAATATTGTCATCGTGAACATTTTTGTACTCGAGTGAGAAAACTTTGATAATCCAATATGTAGCATTTACAAATGTATCAATGGATTATAATTAGGGCTGGCCAACGATTACAATTTTTAATCGCATGATGTCCCCGATTAATCGCATTTGTATACGCAAAATCCAATAATTAATTCAAAAGTAGTGTATAGCGCACTTGTATTTTAAATGTTGCTCCATATGAATGAACGTGCCATAACACGTGTCGTCCTGTTAGAGAGACACACCAGAAACAACTTTCAGGGCCGTTTGTCAACTCCTAGAACTTGACTCTTATTTTAAATGTTCTGCCAGATGAACTAAAGGGCCATAAAACCTGTTGTGCAAACAAACACTTAACATCAGCATTTGTATAGCAGTTAAATAAAATAAATGCTTTGTGTAAATCTCAACTTAAACAATGGTATCAAAACAAACAGAACTAAAGCTTATTGCCACTGTTGAGTGTTGATAAATGTATGGATGCATGTCATTATATTTGTTTGATTAGTTGTAGTTTTTGAGATTTATGCTGATTTTAGATTCATACGACTTCCTCACCGGTTTCTCCGACGCTATTTGTATCTTACCTCATCTCGCTTCTTGTTGTCAATGGTGTAGATATTCTGTCATGAGAGCCCCCCCCCCCCCCCCCAGTTAATATCCTGATGTTGCACAATGTCCGTGATGGTATTTCTTAATATCTGGAGGTGTTCTCTGCATGTCCGCCAGTATTCCTGTTGCATGAGATATTTCATATTTCTTTCTCTCCCTCCATCTGCATGTTGCCCTTTGCTCCTTTTCTTTGTACGCTTCTATGTTCCCACTGCAGATTGACATAATATCCATCTGTAACTGTGTATTTATTCCTGCCAGTACCTTTTATAAACTATAAGTAATTTGACGATATGTTAAGATATGACTTATAGTGAAGTTGGACTGTATTGTAGAGTAAAATATACAAACTAAGACGCGGGACCTTATTGTGGAAAACAAATAGCTCTTGTAGTCGTTGGCAGGGAGAGAAGTACTGATATGATCCTGTTTAAATTGTTCCATTAAATTGCAAATTGTCAATTTAAAAGATATTTTTTGCGCGACAAGAAAATGTAATTTTGTCATAGCAATGTTGAGACTGAAAATATGCAATTAAAACATCCCACAGTGTCGTAAGTGTTTGAGAGTGACCCGTCACTCCCAGTAGCCCCGCCCTAAAGCATCGCGTGCTTTACGGTCCGACTCTAAATGGATCCTCATTGGCTAATTAAAGAATACTTTAACCCAGAGAGACTGTCATGTTTACAATGAAGGAATGAATCGAGAGAGACGTAGTCATTTATAGAGACTTCTATACAACCAGAGGAGCCGCCCCCTGGTGGTCAGTAGAGAGAATGCTGCTTTAGCACATGAAGCGTATACTTATATACAACCAGAGGAGTCGCCCCCTGGTGGTCATGAGAGAGAATGCAGCTTTAACATATGAAGCACATACGTCTATACAACCAGAGGATTCTCGCCCTTGTGGTCAGTAGAGAGAATGCAGCTTTCACACATGAAGCACAGACTTCTATACAACCAGAGAAGCTGCCCTCTGGTGGTCAGTAGAGAGAATGCTGCTTTAGCACATGAAGCGTATACTTATATACAACCAGAGGAGTCGCCCCCTGGTGGTCATGAGAGAGAATGCAGCTTTAATATATGAAGCATATACTTCTATACAACCAGAGAAGCTGTCCTCTGGTGGTCAGTAGAGAGAATGCAGCTTTCACACATGAAGCGTATACTTCTATACAACCAGAGGAGTCACCCCTGGTGGTCAGTAGAGAGAATGCTGCTTTAACACATGAAGCGTATACTTCTATACAACCAGAGGAGTCGCCCCCTGGTGGTCAATAGAGAGAATGCAGCTTTAACATATGAAGCACATACTTCTATACAACCAGAGGATTCTCGCCCTTGT
>CM070108.1:23337898-23405398 GCA_036178185.1 Liparis tanakae | reverse complement strand
TTCCCTGCTAGATACACACACAAAAACATAACTTGTATTGCTTCCTGTGGTTTCAGTGGTAGTTTATTTCCCATAATGCCAGATGCTTAGCTTAGCATGTTGCGGGTGTGACGGGCACACTAGCTCCTATACTGGCTGCGTTTGTTTCTATCATCTCATATCCAATAAGTGACTGAACTGTGAAGTGACATTTGCCAATTGTATTACTCCATCCGACCACAGGGGGGTAGTGTTGCGTCTTCATTCGCCGCACTTCTCATTGAACATGACGATGACGCTGCTTCTGGCAGGTTTAATCCCATTTCAGATCGATGATCTATTTGAACCTCTTGTGCTGATGACGCCGCTCTGTAAATACTGTACATATCCCTCCGTATGTTGTGAGGACTGACCGCGTGCTGCCGCTTGTGAATCTGACCTCTGTGATTGTGAACGTATGAGCGATGGATGTGACGGTGACCGTCGTGAGGAACATACACGTCTGACTGTCACTATCAGGTGGTCCTTTGAAACCAGACGCCCTTCAATCCCTTCCGTTATGTTTTTCGCGATGTGACCTATGACCTCGTTTCCACTGTAACACGTCGTGTCAACCCTCCTGGCTCGGTGAAGTAATTGACCTTTTTTTATATTGTACCTGTTCGCTCAGCATGAGCCATTTGCACTACATTTAGTCTACACTCTAATCTTCTGAAGGATGTTACAGTGTCGCCCTTTTATTTTTATATTTTCTCTCTCTCTCTCTCTCTTGCTCGCTCGCTCAGAGCATATGACCATTGTCTCGTAGCCCGAATGAAAAGACCATTTTAACCGCGTGGTCCCAATTCAAGCGAGTGGAATTTGTTATTAAAATCAGTGGTTATGGCATTGCCCATTGACGGAAATGTGGTCTCTGTGTGTCCTCCCATTGGCCGGTTGGCGGCGGGTTTCCACGCTCACAATTCAGCGGTTCGTGGGGCTTTTTATTGGTCTTAGTTACATTACGACTGATGTGACTGAAACAAACGTCCTACCCAGAACCGCCATTGACTGAAAACGAAGTGAGATAAGCTCCCCGTGGGTTTGGAGGTATCGGCAGTCGAGATGGGGACTATAAATATTTCCCCTAGCGCCAACAAGTCCGTTGGCTGCCGAGGCCCGCTCTGCTCTGAGCGGCTCACCTGTGGACACGTTAGCCGTTTTATTGTACGACGCTCATTGCCTGGACATGTCGTCATAATGTTGATTCATGTTGCCGAAACTGTAATAAATGTATTTTTTTCGATGTCACTTTTTTGTGAACTCTTCTTGATTCTGTGTAACTTTGATATTTTTTTTAACCAGAACCCTTTATTTTCTTTCTTCATTTTTATGTTTTGAGTGATTTAACAGGTTGTAAATCCCTCTGAGGCAAACATTCGTAATTGGTGTTATTGGGCTATATGAAATTCATTTAATTTAATGGAAAGTGACCAATGGGGACCGTTTCTGAAACGGTCCATAATTTGAGGGAGAACAGTGTATGCGGAAGCTAATAATAAGGCATCGATGTATTCACTTGGGGGCAACTCCTCAAAACATTACAGAAAGAACTTCACAGAGAAATATACACTTTTCGCTTGATCCAGTTTGTTAACCTTCTCTATGAACCAAATATGTATTCATATCTAGAGACTCTGTGGGTCAAGACGTGGCATCTGAAGTGTTCTGGTTTTCTTTTGCAGCCTGTATCGTATTGACCAGTCAAACGGGTTAACAGAAGCAGAACCCACCTGCTGTCCTCTTGGGAATGATTGTGCTTTTAGTTGCTTTGAAATGAAGTCTCACACCTCAAGTGTGACAATGAGCAGGTCTATTCAGAAATATACAATCTGGCCAAGTCATGTCATAGAAAACCTGGAAAAGTCATAGAATTTTAAAATGGTCATTTCCAGGCCTGGAAAAGTCATGGAAAAAACTTAAATCACAAAAGTTTGGGAAAAGTCATGGAAATGTTGTTATAATCACATGTTCATTCACGCCGAGTTTGAAATAATGAATATGTTTTGGAAAGAGACTCAAAATATAATCTGCCGTACTCTCTCATACTGGCGGCGCAATTTTCCTTTTTTCCCGCGTTGCAAGTGAACGCACCGTAACTGGAAAGTTCGATGGCCATAGCTCGGGAAGCAAATGTTTATTCTTTAAATCAAATATTGTCTCTTATTCATTTATTTCAGTAAATGTATACTGTATGCTTTGGAATTCACATTGTACATGTTCTCACTTTTTCATGTATAAACCGAGATTTCAGTTTGGTCATGGACATTTGGTTTAAAGTCCTGGAAATCCATTGGTCAACATGTGTACGAACCCTGTCTGTAAAAAAAAAAAAGTACAACTTTATTAATAATAATCAAAAAGCAATTACGAGTAACGACAACGCTAAACTGATTGGAATACTATTGTGTGTATTGCACGAAAGAGTATTCTTAAATTCTGGATTTCTAAAGATTCCCCTTCTACGGATGATTGTATCAATGACAATGTCAAGATCTGGAAATATGGAAGACATGGTGGACCCTCCGGGTTGGACTGCCCTGCCAGATTAAAAACACTGGTACTGATGCTGACTTGATGTGATGATGAAACCTTAAAGATGTACTTATGTCAGACTGTTGATAAGCGAATGTTATTTTCTGTGGTTTTCTATTTATTTATTTATTTATTTATTTTTGGTCTGTATATTGTTTTTATTCCCCTTTTCTTTCTCCTTTCCCTCTGTATTGTATCTTTAAATATAGTACTACTATATTGTTAATATAGTAGTACTATCAAGGCAGATATATCATTTATAAAATAATATTTTTATATATTTTTCTTAATATTACTTCTATATTTATAATATAGGAGTACTATCGAGACAGATAAATAATAAATAAAATATATAATTATAACAATTATAATGTATTGGATATCTGTCTTGATATACAGCTATATATATACTAAATATAAGTGGAAAATAACCCTTCTTAAATGTCTTTAATCAGTCAAATTCATATTTTTTTTCTCTTTTTTTTTACAAATGAATGAATGAATAAATAAATTGTAATTGAACCGTGGGGAAATATTTTTGTCGCAGCAGTAAAGATAATTCAGGTTGGAAAAAAAGTAAATACTGGACAACTGTGTTTTTTCTATATATCCTTTTTTTTGTCCGTTAATTTATAAAATCAAAATAAATAAAGTACAAAAATTATAATAAGAAATAAAAATATAAATAGCAATGACATGTTATTGAACTTTTAGAAAGATATTGTTGCCGCAGTACAGATGATTCACATCGGAGGGGAAAGAGAAGAGAGCAGCCTTTAAAATACTGCACACATATGCATATTTCTTTGAGTGCTTGTATATATGTCTGAGTCAATACGGGTCTGTGGCTCGGGACCCTCTGCAGCGTCCAGCGGGCTGCCCGCTCCGTGGATAAATAAACAGCCGCCGCGCTCTGATTGGACGCCACGTAATGAGCTGTGTCAGCGGTGTCACACCAGGAACACCCTCCTCCCCCTAATCAGGACCAGACCTCCGCACGCACGACGCAGCCCTGACCTTCAGTGACCTTCAGTGACCTTTCGTGACCTTCTCCACCCGCACATGTTGAAATCTGCTCCCGCATTCGTTGAATTATGTATTTCAGTCTGGAGGTCCGGAAACTTTGCAAATGTACGACCAAAAAGGTCCACGTATATATACATATAAATATATGTATATACGTATAAATATATGTATATATACATATATATGTATATATGTGTATATATATATATATATACATATTTCATGATTAACATATATATGCTATATATATGTGTGTATAAATTTATATTTATATATGTATATATATTTATATATGTATATATACTTATATACGTATATATGTATATACAGCATACATTTATATGTATATATACACACATATATATATATGTGTATATGTTAGTCCTGAAATATGTTTCTACTACCTCTAATAACTCCTCAGTCTGCAGCACACAAAGCCTCCGGCAATTCATCATTTATTCATAACGCTATAATAATAATAATAATAATAATAATAATAGCAGCATCACTCTCTTGCAATATCAAAGTGGTGGAACGTCAGCTCTTTATTCTTAGTGATATGGAACATTTGTTCACACACACACACACACACACACACAGTCAGTGAAACTGGTGCTGACGCCGCTGAAAGCACACACACACACACACACACAGTCCACTTATTTTACAGTAGAGACACATTGGCATTCTTACGACCCTCTGTGCATACAAACATAACTGTGATGCATTCACAGACACTCCGGCAATAACACGCTCATCTGCACGAGACCAGCTGCGCCGTATTAATATGAAGTGGTTTGTTTTATGCTCAAATGAAGTGTGTGTATGTTTGCATGTGTGTGTGTCCCGTTGCAACATAAATCCTACGTCGCATTGTGTGTGTGTGTGTGTGTGTGTGTGTGTGTGTGTGTGTGTGTGTGTGCTGAGGGGGTGGTGGTCCTAAGTGAGCCTGTGATGCAGCTCCACTTCCTCATGGATTAAGTGTTAAAGTCAGGGTGGTCCCAGTCTGGGGGTGGTAATCCTGCTGCTGTGTACAAGTCCTCCTGCCAGTGTCCATACACATACACACACACACACACACACACACACACACACACACACACACACACACACACACACACACACACATATACACACCCGCCTCGTGGGACCGTGGGTATTTATTTACAGTTGGTGAAAGCAAAACTGCAGAAATGTTGAAAAGTTTTGATGAGAACAGGATTCTGGCGGCCGGAGTGACGCCATCGTCTGCTGAATATGAAACACACTTATGTAACTGAGCATGTGTATTAAATATAATGAAATAATATCATCGTTTTGGTTTGAATGTCCAGTGTGGAGGAAAGTAAACTGACTAGAATATGAGAAAAATATATATACTGTGACATAATGTGAATATGTGGATATAATATAATTGTCATAATCACAAATTTATTTCAGAAATGTATTTCACCATTGACAGGTATAGATTAAATTTAATGTTCGAAATGCATATATATATATATATATATATATATATATATATATATATATATATATATATATATATACACACACATGTATATATGCATGTATATATATATATGCATATATATATATATAAATGCATATATTTTATATATATATATATATAAAAATATAAAAAAGTGAAAATGGGTTTATTATTTTATTTATATATATATATATATATATATATATATATATATATATATATATATATATATATATATATATATATATGCATAGGGTTAAATCCTATGCACTCAAATCATACAGGATTTGACTCTTGGCTAAGCCACGCCCCCTGGTGCTAGTTAATGCTGCTAGTTAAGCTCCACAGGTCCCGTACGACCCCTAGGACCCCAGATAATAGGCCGCATATGAACGTGAGCCATAAACTCTCCAATCAAAAACTCATCATGTTCTTTCTACAAGAGGGGAAAAGGTCAAACATACGACAGAACTCGAGACAAGAAACCCAACGTGGGGTTTTCTTTTCCGTCCATTTCCTCCCGTTGACGTTGCGACTGTGACGACCCGGTCTGGAGGAGGAGCCTAGTGGGCAGAGTCAGGTTGTCAAGGAGATCAAGCTCACCTGTCTAGACTACAGCCCCCCCCCCCCTGTCTTTTGCACCCTGTTTGTTTTCAGTTCCTCTCTTCTAGTCGTGTAAAATAAACATGTTTAGTTGCAGCCGTGTGTGTGGTCTCCGCTGCTTCGGTCCAGCCTCGCGCCACATTTGGATTCATCTCGTAGAAATAATAACAAAATGCAAATTCAATTCAGTTTATTTTGTACAGCTCCTCAGAGGGCTTTACAACCCGTACACATACGACATCCCTGACCTTTGACCTCACATCCGATCAGAAAAAACTCTTTCAGGGGGAAAAAGGTAAAAACCCTTCAGGAGATCAACAGAGGAGGATCCCTCTCCAGGATGGACAGAACAACAGACGTCATGTGACCAGATAAACAGAGTTACATGAACATTCAATAAATATTACAGAAATTATGAATAATAAGTAGTAGGCATGGACCACGGTGCAGACCTCCACAATCCATGAAACAGAAGGAGGTGGAGAGGAGGAGGGGAGGGGGGCATCAGCAGAGCCATGGCAGGAGGCCGGCCCACCAATGAGGCAGGAGGAACACAGAAGGAGGCGGGGCCAATGGGAAGGAGACCACATTGTAATGGGTTCAATCATTGATTGATTGAAAAAATACAAATGTTTGTGTGTGTGTGTGTGTGTGTGTGTGTGTGTGTGTGTGTGTGTGTGTGTGTGTGTGTGTGTGTGTGTGTGAGAATGTTAGTTACTGCTGATGAGCAGGTGGAGCCGTGGCTCCTCCCACCAGTGTGTGAGTGGGTGAGTGATGTCATGGTGTTGAAGAGCTTTGATTGGTCGGATGACAAGAAAAGAGACAAACGAGTACGGGTCCATTCACATGCTGCATGGTTCTTCACTCTTGTGTGTATTAATCAGTCACATCCATAACATGTATTTATTATAATCCCTTCATGGAGTTTCTAGATAAACCGTTGGGCTATACTTTGGCTGTTTTTCGATTTGATGGTAATTGGAGCCAAAGTACCTGAAGAACATGCCATATGATACCTTTCATCGGTCCTGAAATCTAATTACAACGTGCATATGGGTGAAAAATGTAAAAAGCTTCAGGGTTAATATCGTGCAATGCAATCCCAGATCAATGCGTAGACCACATAATGCATTAAGAGTGAAGATGTATTGCAGCTCTGCAGCAGCAGGGCGACGTCTGAAGCACATCATGATGTATAGAGTAACTTGATTAGCAGCTAATGTGGCCTGAACCCAGCCCATCAATCTCCATCAAGGCCCCGCCCCCTCCCACCGGTGCTGCCCAGTGTGTATTTGGACACGTGTAGTCGGTTTATGTAGCGAGTGAAATAATATAATAAACACTTTGGATTAGGAGGCCGTTTGAACCGGCCGTGTGATTCAGCTCCGAGCTGGAAACTCCAAGGCGCGTGAAACACGCGGGCGATGCCACTTTCCTCTCTCTCTCTCTCTCTCTCTCTCTCTCTCTCTCTCTCTCTCTCTCTCTCTCTCTCTCTCTCCCTCTCTCTCTGCATGTCAGCTCCATCTAAAACATGAGTCACGATGAAGATATTTAAAGTGGGTTCAAAATGCTCTGGACTAATCTTCCCCTCGCGGCCTCTAGGGGACGCCACTCAGCTTCGTCACCGGTTAAACCGCCAATAGAAAAGAGGCAAATGTTCAACTATCACCGATGACGTTGAATAAATGTCATTTCATCTGCGTGTATCTTGTCAATCAATGATTGAACCCATTACAATGTGGCCTCCTTCCCATTGGCCCCGCCTCCTTCTGTGTTCCTCCTGCCTCATTGGTGGGCCGGCCTCCTGCCATGGCTCTGCTGATGCCCCCCTCCCCTCCTCCTCTCCACCTCCTTCTGTTTCATGGATTGTGGAGGTCTGCACCGTGATCCATGCCTACTACTTAGTATTCATAATGTTTCATATTCATTGAATGTGTTGTAGCTCTGAACTCTGTTCACCTGGTCACATGACATCTATTGTTCATCTGGTCACATGACATCTATTGTTCATCTGGTCACATGACATCTATTGTTCACCTGGTCACATGACATCTATTGTTCACCTGGTCACATGACATCTATTGTTCATCTGGTCACATGACATCTATTGTTCACCTGGTCACATGACATCTATTGTTCACCTGGTCACATGACATCTATTGTTCACCTGGTCACATGACATCTATTGTTCATCTGGTCACATGACATCTATTGTTCACCTGGTCACATGACATCTATTGTTCATCTGGTCACATGACATCTATTGTTCATCTGGTCACATGACATCTATTGTTCATCTGGTCACATGACATCTATTGTTCTGTCCATCCTGGAGAGGGATCCTCCTCTGTTCTCTCCTGAAGGTTTTTTCACTTTTCCCCCCGTGAAAGTTTTTTTTTCTATTTCTTGGGAGTTGTTCCTGATCCGATGTGAGGTCAAAGGTCAGGATGTCGTATGTGTAGAGACTGTAAAGCCCTCTGAGACACTGTAATTTGTGATTTTGTGCTATACAAAATAAACTGAAATTTAAATTGAAAAACAATTTAAGGCAACCAAACACGTACTCATCTGATTGCTGAATGATTTATTTTATCAAATTGTGGAAAAAAAAATATTTACCGATTGTTTACACTGTTGTGAACACGATGTGCTGAATATTGCTGTATCAGGAGAAGTGGACTTCTTCCTCGGCCGGTCTGACTCACAATCCTCAGCATTTCCATCTAAATACACGTCCATGTTGCTGCTCTCTTTGACTGATTACTACAACAGAACAGTGACCTGATGAAAAGCTTTTACATCTGATGCTCTAAACACACACACACACACATACACATACTGTCTGGTGGGTCTTTTCCTGTAAAAAATCCTCTGTCAAACAGGAAGTGTTGTGTTTTCTGTTTCTGGCTTGTTTGGATTGAACAGAAGAAGAGCTGTTTGAGCCGTGAAGGCCACGAGGGTTAAAGAGTGAAAGGGGGGGAAATGCACTCTAATAAGACACCCTTTCTAGAAGGTTTATAAGTTGTAACTAATGGCTTTAATAATGGTCAATGTAGTTGTTCCCCATTCCCTATGAAAGCAGCAGCAATAGCACAACTTCATCCATTTGAAAAGAACAGAACGCTCCGAGGCTTAAGATGCGTCGGAGTTGAGATAACTGAATGTGCAGTCTGAGCGTAAATCATTCGCTGGAGCTTTAAAGCCGTTCAAATACTGTAGTCGGAACTCAACTGACCGTAGTATTGTTCCCTAAACCTAACTGATTGTGATATTGTTTCCTAACCCTGACTGATCGTAGTATTGTTCCCTAAACCTAACTGATTATGACATTGTTCCCTTAACCTAACTGATCATGACATTGTTCCCTTAACCTAACTGATCATGATATTGTTCCCTTAACCTAACTGATCATCATATTGTTCTATAAACCTAACTGATTATGATATTGTTCACTTAACCTAACTGATCATGATATTGTTCCCTTAACCTAACTGATTGTGGTTTTGTAGTCTATATCTAACTGTTTGTGTTTTTGTAGTTTTGTTGTCATAATGTTATCATTTTAGCTTTCAAGCTATAATTGTGATATTAAGTTCAAAACTTTAATTTTGAGGAGTAAGTCAAAAAATCCTGAAGTCGAGAAAGTAATCTGATTTGAGAGAACAAAGCCACATATTCTAATCTGACGGAGCTTTTCCCAATTGAAAGCACATCTTTCTTTTTGAAGTGGAAGAAAAACAAAGAAGTGTATATACATGAGTTTGATGGTCTAAACAGGCCTCGCTTTAAACAGGAAAGTAAATATGTTTGGGCCAAATAGCAGCTGGATATTGGGACGAGGATTTCTCAAAACAAACATTATGAGAAACCGTATTTAGAAGAAACATCGTGTTGCCCCAGACGATCGGACTCAGCTCGGCTGCTTCCCGAACATAAAGTCAACCGAGAGGACTTCCCTTTTGTCCGAGCTGCTTTCTCACGAGGATCTTTTACCCATCAAACACGTCAGATAACGGACACAAATGAATCCACGTTGCTTCTCCAAGAGGATTAATATGAAAATCCCAAAGAGACAAAGCGTTGAATTAAACTGATAAAAACCTCTTCCTCTCCTCCGTTCTCTCCCCTCGGAGCTTTCCTTCGTGTTTTATTTACGAAAAGAAGCCTATACACAGGAAATGCTTGTGATTGCAAGTTCCTCCCCTCAAATGTGGGGAAAGTTTATTTATTTTTAACAAACATTCCTGATGTGCACAGCTCTTGCCTCTTTTGAGACGACGTGTGTGGATGGCACCGGCCTATATTTAGACATGGCGCCCTCTGGTTGGTCACGATGCCGTCGGCGCAGCTCTCTGACCACGCAGGTGATGGAGCTCAGAGGCGCTCGGTCACTGGTTTTGGGTGTATGTTTCTTCAGATTTAGTTTTAGGTGACTCCATCTGCCGAGGAAGAGCAAAAGGTGTTTAACAAAAGCAACGTGAACAACATAAAAGTGGCCTGAGTGATGTGGTTATTTTGGACCAAATTAACAATAAAAAATCCAAAAGAATGACGTCATTCTGTCGACCTGTGCTCTTATTTCAAAGGTGAACTGTGTTGTTTTAAGTCAGTTGTGATACAACGATCACACGGTTACTGACGAGTTGATTAACACAAAAATGGAAATTCATGAATCTCATAATAAATGTATTATATTAAACATATATCAGACTATACTACATTAATGTGTTGTATGTGTGTCTCACCGCATCATGTGGTAATATTTATATTTTTTTATTTATAGGAATAAAGACAACACTTAACATTTAAATGTGTCTTTAATTGTTCTTGTATAGTTTATTCTCTTATACTACTTATTATTCTCTATGTTATATATTTATTTATTTTCATTTTACCTCTAGTGTCGGTACCTATTTCTGTCTCTGCTGCTGCAGCACATAAAAGAATCTCTGGAGATTAATAAAGCTGTATCTTATCTTTATGTGTTAGCGTATGCATTTTAATGCATGAGTATACAGTATCACCATTATTAACTCTTAGTATGAGGATGTAAACACACATATTCAGAGGCTTTTCCACGGAAACAGAAATATCTTAATAGCATCTTAAAAAATGAACATCACCGAATCATCACAGATTTCTATTAAAAAAAACAGTTTTCAGGTTTCGGACTAAGTTGTCTGAGTAAATGTATTTATTTATTCATAAAGCATAGTCAGCCGTGGGAGAAACTCTCCTTTACTGTGTGAGTCAAGGCCTTCGGCTCATGTGTCCTTCATGGGTCTCAGTTGTTTAACTTCTGCTAATTGAATGTCGAAAGAAAAGCGTCAACCTTGTATATGTAATGTTATTTCTGTTTTTAGGTTTGTTTTGTGACGTCTGCCTCTCGGGAATATAAGGAAAAATAACCTCTTGGCTAATAACAGAAATGTGTGTATTAATGTGTACTGGTCATTATCCAATAAACCAACAGGGTTTTTTCAATGGAAAAAAAGAAGATACAGGATATAAAAAAAAATTTAATCACAAAAAAGTGACATTGCATCCAAATACATCTTCCAACATAATTTATATTTTTTGGACTCACAGTTTTAAATCAATTCTTAGCTAAAACTGTCCTGGACACAGTGGAATGTGGAGCATCATTGGTTATACATTATTGAGCAATAAACGCTATTCTCATAACGGATGTCCAGAGGTTTCCCCCATCATGAATAAAGAGAGAAACACAGTGAGTGCTCTCCCTGAATATCCACATCGTCCACTTTACGCATTGAGACATACACTTTGGAGAGCAACCGTTTCCGAGTATTAACCACAAATAATATCAACTGGAAATTACGCATGCGTAAAACTGCATCAAGCGTCCTGCTGTCTCATCATGCAAAGCTATAATTACAGTCTATACACTTTATTTATGTATTTTGAGTACACGCACATGCAAGTCTGAGCTGTACTCATTTGAAGTGCAGCACTTTGTCGGGGCAGGTGAGGGACAGGTAGGAGCACAGGGGGAACCCCATGTGGTACAGCTGGTGCGGCCGAGCGCCGAGGGCCGCGTACGGACTGCGCTCTGCGCATGTCTCCGCGGACAACCCGAGGATGCTGCTGCGCATTTGGCCCTCGCTCCTCGACAAGATGCTTTCGATGCTGAAACCTTTCGATTTGTCCCTGCTCGCCGCGTGCACCTTCATCCTGTCCGGCGCGAGCGCAGCCAAGTTCGTGTTCCCCGCCGCGCAACTGAAGCTGACGGCGCAGAGCGGACCTTTGTCCTTGAACGCGGACCGCCTCTCCTCTGGCTCCCGGCGGAGGGACGCGCTCGGGACGCGCGCGGCGGCGTCCATCCAGAGCGGAGCGTGACTCGTAACGGGACACGTCTCGGCCTGGGGGGATTCAAGCCTCCTCCTCCCGCTGGACGCGATGGTGTCTTGAGTTTGGGACACTTTGGGTCCTGGGAGATTTGTCGTCTGTTCCGCGTGGTTAAACTCGACAATAACCGGTTTAGTGTCCGCGTGCGCCTCCATACCCGAGCCGGGCTGATGTCTCAAGGAGGATGGAAGATCCCTGGAGTGGCCCGGGCCCTTCGTGCGCTTGTGTCCTCCGGCTTTGGACTCCACAGCCTCCTGCTGGCTCTTCGCCTTCCTCTTCCTCCGACGGTAGTTGCCGTTCTCGAACATGTCCAGGCACTTGGTGTCCAGGGTCCAGTAGCTGCCTTTGCCGGGCCGCCCCTTCTCTCTGGCCACCTTGATGAAGCAGTCGTTCAGGGACAGGTTGTGGCGGATAGAGTTCTGCCAGCCCTGCTTGTTGTCGTGATAGAAGGGGAACCGCTCCATGATGAACTGGTAGATGCCGCTGAGCGTCGCGCGCTGCTCCGGCGCGCTCTTGATGGCCATGGCGATGAGCGCGATGTAGCTGTAAGGCGGCTTCTGCGGAGGCTCCTGGCGGGCCGGCACGAAGCTCAGCCCGGTGGGCACGACCCCTCGGCCGTCCCCTCCGTACAGGTAGATGAGCGGCGGTGGACCGGAGAGGCTCAGAGCCGGGGGCGGCAGGCGGCCGTGGTATAGAGTCATGACGCCGGGGGAAGTGCCGGTGTGTCCCGGGGAAAGTTGAGCCTGCTCCCGGAGCTCCTCTCCACCACTGACTGACTCCCCAGCCTCATGAGGACCCCCAGAAAATGTTAATAATTGTTGTACGTTTGCTGTGTTATGTTGACTTTGCACTGGGAAATAAATTGGCCATCATAAACAGTCGGCGGTGTTCTCAGCCCACCCACATTAATTAAAATTTCATTGCGCCTGAAACTCCCTCCTGTCCTCCCCCCTCCATCCTTCCACCCCCTCCTCTTCCTAAACAGCCAATGAGGTGGCGGGTTATTCCCTCATCTGTTTATAGAATTAGTCGCTTGATAAGTCTGCCCACCCAGGTCGAATCAAGCTGTGTTTATTTGGAAAAAATTTCCGGGCACCCAATACATAAACGCACTGATGTGCTGTTTGAAATATCACGTCCACCCCTTGACGCGGAGAGTTGCTCACACACAGAGAGAACAAGCAAACATTGCCCCGGTGCTCTCTGGGAGTTGCTCATGTGAAAACAAATTGTATAAGAGGGGGAAATAACTTAAACAATGTCTCTCAGCTGGAGTCAGGGCCCGCTATCCAAAGATCTGAGGACAGTAAGTGATGGATGACTGACACCATATTATCACCTTGTACTACTATATACTACTAGGACTACAGCTGCTTTAAATGCATGCATCATCATTATTCTTATGTTATTTCCATTATGAGACATGTTTCATCTTTGATTGTGCAACATTATGTTTGTACAAATTATCTTTCATAATAGTATATAAAGAATCAGCCACTGTAGCTCCATCTTTATTTTAATTATTTATATTTATTTATTTCCCTAAAAAAATTGAAATTAGCCTCTAAACAGAGGGATGTTCATCAGCCGGTCGGCACAGGATGAAGAGCAAGAGACAAATACGTAAACAACAACAAAGTGAGTGTATAGTTTTTTTAATACGTCTGGTAGAATTGAATAAAAAATAACCGTAATAAAGACCCAGTCCGTTTTACATAAATGTTGCAATTTCTTTATTATTTAATACATCTCCACATCTTCTTGATGCAGTTGAGAGCATTGCCTAGTGCCGCGAGCGGGGGTCGAAACATCGACTCTCTGAGTGAAGTGCCGTGAGCGGGGATCGAACCATAAACCTCTGAATGAAAGAAGGACCTGCTAACTACTGACCCACTCTTTGTCCGATACGTTGTCTTTGGGACTTGACTCACATATCTGCTTCTTTCTTGTGTGCCACTAATTCATGTTCTTTATGTTTCCATCAAAATGTTTTGAGTTTATCTTTCTGAAAGGGGCTCGGTGGTGGTGCCTTCAGGCTCCTGCAGCATCGCTGGCACAAGACCATTTACAACAAACCTCATTATTTGATATATATAATCATTATCATAATTTTAGCTCTCAGTATAATACAATATACGACAACAGCTGTCAGAGTGACCAACAACTCCACAGTGACAGCATGTATATAGCTTATAAAGGTTATTCACAGCCAGCTGGTCTTATTATCAGTTATTTGGGTCAGGATGGTCATCTTGACGTATTCCAAATAAATCCCTGACAAGTTGGGCTTGATTTTTGCTCTCCATTATAACACACACAACACACACACACACACCCACACACACACACACACGCACACACACACACACACACACACACACATTACATCACACATTGATACATCAATATCTAAATGATGTCTGAATGTTATTTGAACTAAATGTGTTTTAATTTCCCGTTGAGAAGCTGCAGGCAGACTCTGGGGAACGTATTGCCTTAAAAGGACAACACGGACAGTATTATTTGTAGATGTGAGCATGATGCTTTATATTATGTATTTTCCTGTTTATAAGTCAAAGGAGGATTATAACAACTTTACAAGTGCACACAGCTGGTTCCTGCTTACATTAAGAGTTCTGAGCTTTCAGTGGAGTTTGGTCTTTTTTTTGGCCTTTTTCTCTCGGCAGACAGTGAATCATTAGCAAATAAAACTAAACTAACATGCGAGTATCAGACACGTACAAGTGGGCGGCTGCTGGAAATACTGCAAGAGACACATTTGATAATGTTGACGATTAATAGGCTACTGACGCAAGAAAGCCGTTCGCCACAGAATAATTATTGCCGTTAAAGGAGACATATCGTGCTCATTGTCAGATTCAGAATTGTATTTTGGGTTGCTAATATAATATGTGTGCATGCTTTAATGTGTAAAGGTGCTACATGTGAAATTAAAAAGCATACATGTGACTCCATATGGCTCTCAACTTGGCGACAGCTGAGCCAGCGGCTAGAAGCTAACTGTGCCAACACTTCGAACAGTTCGAGTGGACAGAGCTAACAGCGCTAACAGCGCTAACAGAGCTAACAGCGCTAAAGTGTACACAGCTAATAAAGCTAACATAACTAGCAGAGTGAGAGTGGACAAAGCTAACATAGCCAACATAGCTAACAGAGCAAACAGAGTGAACCAAGCTTGGACAGAGCTAACAGAGCTAACAGAGCTAACAGAGCAATACATAATTTTCAATTATGAGAATACATTGTGGGCAGAAATGCAGACTTCATGCACTGTAGTATTACTTATAACGTAATACAGTATGTTTGTGTATGCATATTATTTAAAGGCTGAATGTAATCGTGTTCTAATATTGTTTTTAACTTATAATCTAATATTGTCTCAACTTAAATATCTTATGGTACTTTTGTAGTTTGACTATGTTGAGGAAATGTTACTTTCTGTATTCTTGTTGTTCTGAGTTTGTACTCTAGGTTGATGCACTTATAAGTAAGTCGCTTTGGATAAAAGCGTCTGCTAAATGACGTGTCATGTAATGTATTGTAATGTATTGTTTTTAACATTTTAAACCTCCTCCCAGTGGTCATCAAAGTTCAATTATGAGGCGTTTAGGGACATCTAGTGGACAAGTAGGAAAGTGCTTTGCTCTCACGGGATTCTGCACACATACAGTGTAGTATGTGTTTGAGGAAAGATAAAAGCATCATGCTCCTGTATGATTTGGTGAGATAAACTAATCTTGAATGACTATTTTCATTAAATAAAATAAGCAACGTAAATTAAAAATCTTAAAAACATGTAAGAATTGTCTTGAACTATTAATCCTGCCTCATTCTGAAACGGTCTTGCAACTTGACATTACTGTAAAGCTGCATTAACCAATAGTTGTTTTTCAACACTTGATCACATGACTAGGATTAAAGGATTGTGCTTGTGTAAACTGTTACTCTCACCATACGAACCTAATAAGACCAAATACTGTGTCAATGTTAAACTGCCAACAAATGATCAAATATAATAGTTTCTCTTCCGAGTCCAGTGAACAGCTCACCAAACATTAAAATGATATTTATAGTCAAGTGGACCATAAAGTGAGGAATATGTCGCTACTTTAAATAAGACAACAAAAGGAACTTTCGGCTTCTTTTATTTACACTGGACGAGTTTTAAAAGCTCTCACGGTAAACATGTGTCGATTTTTGTTTTGCGGACGAGACTTTTCCCTCAGTGAGTCGGTGACACCAAACAGAACCGGACTCATGGAACGTTATCGTGAGCGTCAGAGGAGACCGGAGCGGCGCCGAGGAGATGCTTCACGGCCCATTGCAGCAGGGACTCCGTCACTCGGAACCGGCTGAAGTCCTGCAGGTTCTCCCGACAGCTGGTACGAGTAAGAGAAGCGGCGGCCGTCGCTGTGAGTCGTGGGGGGTCTCTTTCTGGCCACACACGAGTCACCGGAACTGATGACCTCGTCGGCTCCGGACGCTCCCTGAGAGTCAAAGAGCCACGACGGAGGACTCCCGCCGACCCCGTCCTCCTCCGTCGGCTCGCTCCTCTTTCTCTGCACCTTTTTGGATTTCCCCTCAACGTCCTCTTCTGCGTCTTTTTCCAAAATCGGGCTTTGTCGGTCCGTCGACGGAAGAGTTCGTCCGGCCGTGTCCACGCCGCATTCGTCCGAGGCGAGGAGCATATCCGGCGGTCTGGCGGAGAAGGCCCCCGGTGGACTCACGGAAGTCGAAGAGGCAGCCGGTAGCTTCTGGTACGGCGGCAGGTTGCTGGGCTCCGCGTCCTTGGAGCTGTGGACGGGAAGCGGCGTGCCGCCGGTTAACATCGCAGAGTGTTCGGACCCGAGTTCGGGAGCGCCACCCCGCCGCGACGGGCTCAATGGCGCGGACGCATCGGAGCACGACGAGGTTTCGCATGGCGGGAGGTGGAGGTCCCAGAGGCTGGAGAGAGACCGGATGTCCCAATCGATCGCGAGCGCCCTCTCGCTCTCTTTTAGAGCGCCGTCCTCCGCCGGAACCGCCGAAGCGTCCAAGTCGCTCTCTAAAACCAGTGGCGTTGGTATTCGCCACTCTGCGTCGTCAACGGAAGGCGCCGTGCTCTCCGAGAGCAGCCGCGAGTCTCTCGCTCTGTCGTCGTGGGGAAGTCCATCCGCCGTCCCGCCGCCGCCATCCGCCGCCGCCTGCCGGGCGTCTTCCTCCGGGATGAGAAGACGCTTCACGGGGACGCTGAAACTTTTCTCTCCCTTGTATCTGACCCGATCGACGTCCCAATTTGTGGCGACGAATGTGTCTCGGTGGGTCACCGGTGGGCCGCGAGCGGCGGAGGTGGAGGGCCGCGGGCTCGCCGCCGCCGCCGCCAGCCTCTCGCGCACGTCGTCCAGCACGGTCTGCAGGCAGTCGTGGTGCCACTCGCCCAGCAGCTCCGACAGGTCGCAGCCGTACTGGGAGGAGTCCTGCGTCTCCTGACCCAGCAGGGCCTTCCAGGTTTGGCAGATCTTCATCCTGACGGCGGGCAACGTCGTGCTGCAAGGCGTGCTCTCTTTCACCGGCCCGGCCGAGGTCGTGGCGAGCTGCCCGACCGATAAGAAGAATCTGGATCTGGTTTGTTCCAGCGCCATGTGGAACTGCAGCCGGTAGTCCTGGATGCACACCGTGGTGTTGACCAGGCTAGTGAAACACTCGCGGTCCTCCTGCTCCTGAAGGTGCTCCCAGGCCGACGCCGTGAGGATGGCCGGGATCTGGAGCAGCCCGTCTGACAGGAAGAGGATCCCCGTGGGGCCCTCGGCGCCGAGGGCCTGGGACTGAGACATCCGACCCACCGCGATGACGTGGGCCTTCAGCCGCCCGATGCCGACGCTCTCCTCCTGGCTGCCGTGGCTCAGGATCAGACTCTCTATCCACGGAGGAAGTCTGCTCCGATCAGGGCGATGCATGCTGGTAGTTTCAGACTGCGAGTCCCGCGGGTGTGTCACGCGTTGACAGTGCTCATCGGTTGCTCCATCACAACATCACCAGCTGTAGCTGGAGACAAGAGACGTAACATATAAATGCAGTTATTTAATATTTAACATTCGGAGGAAATCGTGGGAAAAAGTCAGTGCTAATCCCTGAATTGTTATCCTCAAACTCTGACTCCACTAACTAGTACTATAGTACAGTTCGTGCTTTGTTTGGTTGTTTTTCTTGGACGATACAGCTGCATTTCGTTGTGTTGTACAATTCACGAGCCTCGCATGTTGCATGATTCTCTCTTAGCTATCATAGCATCATAATATCCACACGATATTACCTTTGTGTGATCCTGCGCAGAGTATGATCATATTTACGTTCGTCCAAAGTTATGGCGGCGAAAGTGTTTTCAAGTTAGCGAGAAATAGCAGTGGCTAGAAGGAAGTCCTCCTTCAAAATAAAAGCAGATATGTTAGTCTATGTATTCTCGCATATATGACCACGATGAAAAACATATTTTTCTTATTTATAATCACAAACTTATTTGATGTTGCTAATTTATTTGTAATGCAACGTGTACTAACTAACTATTAAAATGTTGTATTCACACCGGAAATACTGATGGTAGCGTTGTTCTCGTTGGTCCTGTGATGTCAGTTTGGATTTGAAGGCCCCATTCCATTTAGCTTTTACTTCCGACTTGGTTCAGCCATTTCGAAATCTAGACGACTCAGCGAGAGGTTTTTGTGCGTCTTGGTTTTAAAAATAAGTTTTTATAAAGCCATACTTAGATATTTAAAGTGATATATGTTGCATCACTAATTTACCAGGAAAACTGTCGGTACGCAAGTTGCCACGGAAGTATTGGGACGTGTTCCGGCTAGCTGCTGCTGCATTCAGGTGCCAGATAGATTTTACAGAATCCTGGTTGTAATAATAAAAACAATTTTCTTCTACAACCTATTTAGGACTGTATAACTAATTGTTTCACTTTAAGTATAAGATGGCTTCTTGTGTGAATATTTATGTATATTATTTATATTTATTTGGATAGTTAGGTAGCTGGTTGTGTCGCATCACCCATATTTCCTTTTCTTATTGAATGCAGCACAATGCATGTCTTCACGTACAGTTACAACATTCTCGCCTGGATGTTGTCCTGTGAGAAGCTAGGAGCCTTATGCCCGGACTAAAGCACAAGCGCCGCTCCTAGTTTTAAAGGTAAGTCACGTTAAAAAAAAAAGCCTCAACTCGAATTGTCAAAAAGAAAGAAAAACATGACATAACAACGTTGACAACTTTGCTTAGCCAGCGTTAGCTAGATAAGTTACCTTTCCCACTCTTTGCCATAGCAGCTGCTTGTATTTGTGCTAAGCTAACTACTAGCACAGACACAGCAAGCCTGATAATGATCAGCTGCGTTTTGCTAAGACACTTTTTTAATGTTTTTTAGTTTGTGCAGGCCGAATTGAAGAGTGTCTCGCATGTTTAACGGTGTGCACAGTGAGACCTCGACATGCCCCTCTCTGTCGCGGGGGAAACCGGTTCCAGGGTTTCGGACCCGCAGCATTCCAAGAAACTCCTGCAGGTCCTTCGCACCTTCTGGCAGGAGCAAAGCTTCCACGATGCGCTGCTGGTGGTCGATGGAGAGGAGCTGGCGGTCCAGAAGAACATCCTGGCCGCTGCCAGCCCTTACGTCAGGTCGGTACCGAGCCTTCCAGCTGTGGTATTTGGCGTCACAGCAACATGGCATCATGGGCGTGTCCACTGTCCCAACGCTGCAGCTGACCCGGTGTTACGGTTTAACAGGCGACCGTGTTAACTGGCGACTTGTCACGTGTAGCTGTCCTGGTGAATGCCGCTTGGTTTAATGAGTTTGTAATAAAGTGTCAACCCCTCTCAGTCACATCGGTCTGTAACTGCGACGCCAACGGCCGCGTTGGTTTAGAGTCACCAGTTAACACGGTCGCTTTTTACTCTAACACCGGTCATTTTCATTTCTACTATTGGTTTCCTGTTTCATGGTTGGTACGGTGTTCTGTCATTTTTTGCTGCCTTGTCAGAATGTGCTACCCGCTGCATAAACCGATAGGTGTGTATCGATTCATGCTACCCTATGATAGGATGTTATTGTACTATCACAATATGCTTTTCTTTCAAAGTTCATTGTTTTCATTTTTCACTGTTAAAGTGTTTATCTTCAACACTAAATACCCTAATAATAAACCAGTGCTTTATTATGATAATGTGAACAAACTCATGTTTACAATAATTTGTTGACACAAAAGAAATAGCAACTGCTTATCACTCATTAATCTACATGTCATTACTACATATTATTACTACCTGTACTATATACATGCTGAATGTACTTTTAACTAGGGAAATAATCGGCATTTTGAGGACGCCACTCCCCGTTATCAGACGTGCATCGACAGGGTGGCAAAACATGACGGGCGTGGCAAACAAAACTCGGAAAATCGACTCGGCGCATGCGCAATACCACAAGGTATCGGTTCTCGACAAGTAGCGTGAAATGATAGAACACAGGTCATGGAAAACCTGGAAAAGTCCTGGACTTTTATAATGATTATTTCTAGGCCTGGAAAAGACCTGGAATAAACTAAAATCCCCAGCGTTCTGAAAAAGTCGTGGAAATATGTTATATAATAATATGTGTATTTATGCTGAGTTTTACATAATGAATATGTTTTAAAAGAATAAGTCATTATAGGCTAAGCCGGCATATAGCTTTCATCCTCGCAAATTCTTCACGCTGCAAGTGAACGCACCGCAACTGAAAATACATATTCTTTTAATCAAACTACTGTCTCATTTATTTGTGTCCTTGAAGGTTATATACTGTATGCTTTGGAATTCACATTATTTTAAATGCGACATTTTCTCAACTTTTCATGTATGCACCGAGATTAAAAAAGAAATGTGGTCATGTATATTTGGTTTAAAGTCCTGGATACCCATTTGTCAACATGTGAATGACCCCTGGTTTAGGACCAAGCTGAACTACAATCCCCCAAAGGATGATGGGTCTACATACCGAATCGAGCTGCAGGGGGTCTCCATGGCCATCATGAAGCACATCCTGGACTACATCTTTAGCGGCGACGTAAGCACGGAGCCTCCAGTGACATCCTCAGGTTCTTTTTTTTATCCGTGGGGAAGTAAATGCGTGCCGCCTGTCCTCATACGTTGCGGTTCATATCCATTTGGCACAGATCACTCTGAGCGAGGAGACCATCCAGGACATGGTGCAGGCGTCGGACATGCTCCTCATGACCGACCTCAAGAACCTGTGCTGCCAGTTCTTGGAGAGCTGCATCGCCGCGGAGAACTGCATCGGCATCCGGCTCTTCTCGCTGCACTACTGCCTCTACCACGTCCACTACGCCGCCACCGAGTTCCTGCAGATGCACTTCGGCGACGTGTCGCGCACCGAGGAGTTCAGGGAGTTGCCGCCGAGCCGCCTCTGCGAACTGCTGGCCATGGAGAAGCTGAACGTGGGCAACGAGAAGCACGTGCTGGAGGCCGTGGTGCGCTGGTACGCACACGACCCGGTGGAGCGCAAGGTGGGTCCACTGGGAAGGTCAGCGAGCTTAAATTTCCCCTTGGGGATTAATAAAGTATAATTCTATTCTATTCGTCTATTATAGAGAAAACAGGGATCTATTTAATATGTATCCTTCTACGTTACATGGTTGGAGTCACTTTCATTTTCAGGAAGGGTACACCGGGAAGTGATTATCTGGTCATTTCAGTCTTGTGATATTTTTATGGTAATTAAGCTTTCAAATACATGTGAGTGCTATCATCCAACATCTGTAAGATTGTAATAGAAGTCACAAATATATCTTATCCTCTATTTCTGGAAAACAGCCCGCAGGATCATACCGGTGCTTATTCATGCGTTAACCCTTTTAGTTCCAACGACATTATACAGCTCAGTATTTTGTCATGTTGTGGGAAGTAAGTAAGTTAGTAAATATGTAAGTATGTAAGTTAGTAAGTATGTAAGTGAGTAAGTTATTAAGTATGTATGTAAGTGAGTAAGTTATTAAATATTTTGAAGTTACTAAGTATATATGTAAGTTAGTAAGTATGTAAGTGAGTAAGTTATTAAGTATGTATGTAAGTTATTAAATATTTTGAAGTTACTAAGTATGTAAGTAAGTAAGTTAGTAAATATATAAGTTAGTATGTAAGTTAGTAAGTACGTATGTATGTATGTATGTAAGTGAGTAACTTAGTAAATATGTAAGTTAGTAAGTATGTAAGTTAGTATGTATGTATGTATGTAAGTGAGTAAGTTAGTAAATATTTCGAAGTTACTAAGTATGTAAGTAAGTTAGTAAGTTTATAAGTTAGTTAGTAAGTAAGTATAAAAGTTGGTAAGTATTTAAGTTAGTAAGTCTGTAATTAAGGTTAATTTATTTGTGTCACAAAGTAGTCAGTACTTTGTGTCAGTACAGTAGTCAATTAAAACAATTACTCAATAACAGGGTCCAAAACATGTCAACAGTTAAAAGAGCAAAGTACAATACACGTGCCGTAAAATAAATAAACAGAAGATAAAAAGCATAGAATCTTTAAATCAACCAAACGCCAGTGTAAACGAGAATGTTTTGAGATGGAGAGATGACGTGTTTTGAGCCAGGAACCCAACACGGTTCCATGTGCGTTTGCAGGTGCACATGAAGGAGGTGATGTCGGCAGTATGGCTGCAGGCCCTGGACGTGAGCTACCTGAGGCAGCAGGTAGGGCAGCTGTCCGGGATCAGACCGCCTGAGGAACAGCCGCTCCCTTGTTTCACGTTGCAAACTCTTCCGGGCCTCAGTGGGTTGCGTGCTGCGTGTGTTTTCCCATCAGGCCTTGGGGGAGCCGCTGATGAGGGAGGTGATCACAGAGTACTGTCAGCAGGTGCTGGCCGCCGGCCCGCTGCACGGCCCGGAGATGCTCGCCGCCTTTAAGCCCCGAGGTTACTCGGAGTGCATCGTCATCACCGGAGGGGAGGATCGCATGTGAGTGATGATGTCATACATATTGAGATATCGTGACGCACAATAACAATTAGCCTAATTGGGAATAATTGCAGACTGACTGACATTTTCCACAGCAGTTCTCACTTAATTAATGAAGAAATGTTCTGTCATTTTCATTTGTCGAGTATTTAATTCACAACATTCTACAAAATCAAGTGGCTATTTTATATTGACTATTTATTCATTAAATTACCAGAAAACATGCTATTTCGTGATATATACATTTATATATATACATTTATGTCTTTATATATTTCATATATATACTTTTATATTAATATATATATAATATATACTTTTATATTAATATATATTTATATATATACATATGTATATGTGTGTATATATATATATATATATATATATATATATATATATATATATCTCTCAAAGTCCAGCCACATATCAAAGTCCTCTTTATTGTCACTTCTATTTATTAAACATACAGAAGATCTGAAAGTATGTTTCTCTCTAATCCAATATAAGTGATTGACGTCATAATAATAGTAATAAAATTCAAAACGGCTAACAACAACAACAACAACAATGAACATTTAGACAACATATAAATTATAGATTAAGAACTATAAATTATATTATATATTTATTATATTTACGTCTGTTTTATACTAGCAGTCAGACATGTGAGTCTAAAAGAGGAGGAGTGGGAGAGTGGGGGGGAGTTATGCTATTACCTCTATTGTGATGGGAGAGTTGGCCCTTTGTGATCCCGTCTCTTAATCGGACTATTATCATAATCGTCGACGCTCAGCGGAGAGCTCTCCCATCCCGACTGTTCCACTGTTCCTACCGGGGGTTTCCACAGCGACCCAGACGAAAGAGGTAAATCGGGTCGCATGGTGACGCTTTTATTTGTATTTATTGTGTCGTGCCCCGTTACAGAAACCGGAAGCCCACCGCGGTGACGCGCTGCATGTGTCCGCTCTACGACGCCAACAGACAGGCGTGGATCGAGCTGCAGCCGATGAGCGTCGCCCGCCTCGGCCACGGCGTGGTCGCTGCCGGTGAGTAGAACACCACACACACCTGTGTGTTGTCATGAACACCTTGAATTACTCTCATCCTCTCATCGGGGTTAGGGTTTTGGTTCAATGTCGTGTTTCCTGTTTGTCAGAGGGTTTTCTGTTTGTGATGGGCGGAGCGAATGAACATCACGCAGTCATGGACAGCGGAGAGAAATATGACCCCGACTCCAACACCTGGAGTCCCATCCCCCCGATGCTAGAGGTATCCCCCCCCCCCTTCTCTAACTTCTCCTGACCTTTCAGCAGGTATTTCATGATATAAGTATTACATATTCTAATGTTTTTTCCCCTTTCATGTGGTTTGGATATCCAGCTCAATCCTTCTATAAATAATACACACTGAGTTCCAGACTTTTATGAATTTGCCGCTGTTGATGATTTTAAAGCCGGATAAATGATCCACTATGGAGAATTATGTGGCCGTTACTTCAATTCAGTTTATTTTTGTATAGCCCAGAATCACAAATTACAAATTCTCCTCAGAGGGCTTTACATCCCTGACCTTTGACCTCACACCAGATCAGGAAAAAAAAAACCTTTACGGGGAAAAAAAGTGAAGAACCTTTCAGGAGAGCAACAGGATGGACTGAAGAATAGAGGTCATGTGACCAGATGAACAGCGTTACAGGGATACATAAACATTCAATGAATATGACAGAATGTATGAACAATAAGTAGTAGGCATGGAGCTATATAGCAGCATATAGCAGCGTATCTAACTATAAGCTCTGTTGGGGAGTCTTGCAGTGCATGCATTCTACTTCACGACCACTAGGTGTCAGCAGAGCTCCAATTCCTCGATTTGACACACTGACTGCACACTGCACCAGAAATGTGTTCACGTGCTAGTGGACTAGATATTGTTGAACACGCTAAAGAATACTTCTTTTGTTTATGGAAGTCAAACGTTGATGTAGTGTATTATAATGTAAACCCATACCTAAAACGCTGGTGGAGCCATAACCGCAGCGCTGGGTGTCATATTTGTGTATTATGTGTGCGTGTGTGTGACACGGCCGTGGTTGTGTTGTCTCGTCTCCAGGCTCGTCAGAGCTTCGGCGTGGTGGAGCTGGACGGTCTGATCTACGTCCTGGGAGGAGAGACCAAGGAGGAGGAGCTTATCACCGTCGAAGTGTTCGACCCTCACTGCAGTACCTGGAAACCGCAGACCAGCATGACGATGATCCGCAAGGTAACGACGCGCTACGAATATAATATATATATATATATATATATATATATATATATATATATATATATATATATCTATCGTGGCCTTTATGTCCTCACGTCATTTTGTCACATTCAATTCTAGAATATCAGATCTAAAGTGTCGGCTAGGATCAATCTGGCAGGTCGTCGTCACGATGAACTGAAGTAAAGAATAGTAAAGAATAATTAACTTGTTAAATAAACGTATCAACGAGATCTTCTGTCCTCACGATGGAGCTCTTATTGACTTATTTTCATACAGTTGTATGTCTAGGTACGCGTGAGATTCAGGAACACACAAAGAACAACAAACATCAAACGGTGCTCACTCCAAGAAAAAAGGAAAGAAGAGGGGAAATAAGGATAATAATAAATGCATTGCTTACTTAAAATAAATAAAATAAAATAAATAAATAAAATAAATAAAATAAATAAATAATGTTAGATTAAATTAGTCCACTCCTGATTGTACTAATGCTTGTGCTATATATGCTTTCAGAGAGGTTTGTGTATGATGTGTGTGTGCACAGAGAGCGTTAACGAGAGCAACTAGAGGGCCGAGCAACATCTTATCAACTCTTTTGTAATCAAAACTAGACGAGACGATGCTGAATTTTAACCGAGTAGAACTTATTTAAAGATGCTGAATCTATTGCTTCCACACGGCTCTCAACATGGCGACAGCTGAGCTGCCGGCTAGGAGCTAACAGCGCTGACACGTTGACAGCGCGTGGCGTGTTCGACTGTCAACATGAGTCAAAACTGCCTTTTTCCATTTTCCTCATTCTGTCGCTCGCACCAGACGGTTCTCTTTGTCCGGACACACACACACACACACACACACACACACACACACACTGACACAGACGTGTAAAATGGGGCCCGAGTGATTCATTTCCCCCCAGCGGAGCTCTCCCAACATGCCTCCACTTGCTCATGCCGTGTCTCGTGTCCTCCGTCAGGTCGGCTGCTACGCCTCCATGAACAAGAAGATCTACGCCATCGGCGGCGGCTCCTACGGGAAGCTGTTTGACTCCGTGGAATCCTTCGACCCTAAAACGCAGCAGTGGACCGGCCTCTGCCCCCTGAAGGAGAGACGGTAAACACGAGGGGTCTGGGTTGGATCCGCCTCCTCGTTTCTCTCCAGCGATGATACTTCCGTCACATGTTCACTACGTCCTCGCCGCGCCTTTATTACGCAAACCCAAAAATATGTTTTGAGAGCAAATTTCTCTAGTAAATGAATTGCGAGTTTTGCTCATGAAACTAGAATTTGTTGCTGCAAATCAAAAAGCTTTTGCTCCGAATTGTGTTTGGACGAAGTGGGCGTGGTTACATGCACGGCGCAGAGTGGGGCTGCATCCCTTCCATGTTCTTAAAAGAAAAAAAGAAAAAAAGACTCCATGACACTAACAACATGAACAACAATTAGTGCTGCTGCATTTAAAATACTTTTGACTGAGCAATATGATGCCAACTTACCTCCGGGTCCTCCTCACCGTAACCTGCCGTTAGCCCAGAGAGCCGAGAGTCAAACCCACCAATAGAAACTCCTCGATCATTCAGCAGTTTAAGCCCCGCCCCCAATATATCCAAACTGAATCTGTAGCTTTTCATTTTTGTTTTTTATAGAGAAAAGTTTTTGGATTCACTGCAACAACCAAACCAACAATTAATTGACCATCAAACGAGAAATTTGCTCTAAAAAAAATCGTATTTTGTTTGCGTGATAAAGACGCATTTCTACCGTCACACACAAACCTTTAACTGCCATCCGTCTGTAAAACTTTGAGGAGCATTAATATCATAAATATATACATTCATAGAATCCCCCGTAGGCTCACACAGCTCGGTGACTTTCACTACGTCTGAATGAGCAGCAGCAGTTAGATTCGTGATGATGGGCGGAGCCTCTCAGAACTGATTGGCTTTCACAACCCGTCGTCGGGCAAATTTGTCATCAAATTTTCCATTCAGTCACTTTTATCTCCCGTTATTTCCTTTTTAAGCTCATTTGTGAGCAACGTTGCGTAGCAGGATTTCTTTCATGGCCACGGAGTAAAAGTCGTCTTTTTATTCTCCTTTTCAATTTTTTTGCGTCATTGTGATAAAAGTGCCTCGAGGAATTCTAAATTTGACGGATTAGTCGACCGGTATCCCGACCGGGCGTTTCATCCACTAAGACGCTGTTCTCATGTTGCCAGGTTTGGGTCGGTGGCGTGCGGCGTCGGCCAGGAGCTCTACGTGTTCGGAGGAGTCCGGAGCAAAGAGCAGGACAACCCCGAGCAGAGACAGATGCTCACCTGCAAGTCCGAGTTCTACCATGACGAGATGAGGAGGTGCGTACGGAGAGGCAGAGTGCTGTGCTTTGGGGGTTTACCCTCCCTTTCTAATGTGAAAACGATCATTCTTGACCTTAACATCAGGGTTCGTACGGTCGTGGAAAACCTGGAAAAGTCCTGGAATTAAAAAATGGTTATTTCCAGGCCTGGGGAAATAAAATCCCCAAAGTTTTGGAAAAGTCCTGCATATTGTGCATTTACGCTGGGTTTTAAATAATTATATTTGCTTTTCAAAATAATGACGCTCTCAATATAAGCCGGCATACGCTCTTTCATACTCGCACATTTTTCTCGCTGCAAGTGAACGCACCGTAACTGAAAAGAGAGGTTTTATTCTTTTAATCAATCTATTGTCTCTCGGTCATGTGTGTCCGTTAAGGTTATTTACTGTATGCTTTGGAATTCACATTGTCTCACTTTTTCAGTGAGAGTCCTGTAAAGCCGTCGGTCAACATGTACCAATGTATGAACCCTGAATACAGTTCTAAGGTTAACTGGCACTTGTGTGTGTGTTGTCATGGATACAGGTGGATGTTGCTAGATGACCAGAACCTGTGCATCCAGACCAGCTCGTCCTTTGTGTGCGGCGCCGTGCCCATCGGAGCCAGCATCTACGTCCTGGGAGACCTGGACACAGGTCAGAGAGAGAGAGAGAGAGAGAGGAGAGAGGGAGAGAGAGAGACCTGGCTATAGTGCGACTCCAGATTTTTCCGAGTCTTTTTTTTGATGTGCATGCTTGGTGTTTGTGGGACAGGAACGAGCTTCGACTACATCCGGGAGTTCCGGCGCAGCTCGGGCACGTGGCACCACACCAAGCCCATGTTGCCCAGCGACCTCTCCAAGACGACCTGCGCCGCCCTGCGCATCGCCAACTGCCGACTGTTCCGCCTCCAGCTGAGCCAGGGAATGTTCCGGATCTGACCCCCGGCCGGTGGCCCCCGGGGCGGCTGCTCTCTGCCTGCTGCAGGTGTGGCTCCGGGGATCGGTGAAGCCGTGAGTGTTCTCGCGGTTAGGTCATGAGGGCTTTGTACCTGACTGACACGCGACGGGACAAAAGAAGTTTTTGTTTTTTCTCTCTTTGGGTTAAGGGACATTAATAGAAACATTTATGTTAGCCAAGAGGCTATTATTCAACAGATGTCATAAAACAAACCTAAAAAAACACGATTACATATACAATGTTTGTACAATGTGTAGGCTTTTCAATGGGTGCACAAACAATTAATAGTGAGTACTCTTAGACATTGTTAAGTACTCACAAGACACGCAACAAGAAGACTCACAAACCTAAATATTTCTTTTGGTTTTAGCGTGGGATTTTCTTTTCTTGATTTTTTTTTTTTTTTTTTTTTTTTTTTTTGGGGGGGGGGTTTTGTTTTGTTTTTCTTTTAATAACTGTACCCAGGGTTCGTACCGTCATGGAAAAGTCATGGAAAAAACTTAAATCATAAAAGTTTGGGAAAAGTCATGGAAATTTGTTAAAATCACATGTTCGTTTACGCCGAGTTTGAAATAATTGACATGTTTTTTAAAGAAAGACGCCGGCACACGCTCTCAATACGCAACATTTTCTAAATTATTCATGTTTATACCGAGATTTTTAATTTGGTCATGGAAATTTGGTGATAAGTCATGGAAAGTCATGAAAATCCATTCATCAAAATGTGTAAGAGCCCTGTGTACCTCATTTGTATCGTTTGCTGGGGTTTGCTGCTTGGTGAGAGATTTTAAGCTGTAAGCGACTCTTGATATTGACTTTTTATTAGGAGAGGGGTTGAGACTGACATTTTAAAAGCCGTTTGCCGATGTATTGTTTCACTTTCTGGCCAAATTGTAGGTGACGTAATCATTTGTCGTGATATCTCCAGCAGCTGCAGTGAAGGTGAAGGGTTGAACATACCTTCGTTCCATACGACTTTAGTGGGAAGGGAGACTGGGGTCCTCCACTGGTTATCTTGTATTAATAGTAATGGAGGTAAAGTTATTCGTTGTGAGGCTTCACTCGTAACGCAGCGCCCACATCGAGCGAGGGGCGTTTTACTTTACCGCTGACTTCCTGTTTCAATGCCGGTAGTGACAAACAAAGGCAGACAAAAGTGTTATTAGTATTTTCTTTAATATGATAAACAATATTAATTGTGTGCCACGCGTCTCGGTGCGATTCGACCCGCAAGTTACCACCAAGTCAGAGACGGGGGGAACCAGAGGAATACTCTCTGCTTCGGTTCAGGGAAGCCAGGAGAGTTTGGTAATAAAGGGAACATGCTGGACTCTGGACTTGCTGCAGACCCCCCCCCCCCCTCCTTCCAATCACTTGATTATTGATATTGAACATGTCCAAATTGACCCTTGAGTTGGTCAAAGCCCTCCGGCCTCCGGCGATACTCCGGTGGATCTCAAGATAAGACGGGTTCCTCGCCTCGCAGGTCCATGAAGACCACGGTCCTTTGAAAATCAAAACTCCAACTTTATTTATTTATGCACTTCACGAAGCCATTCACACAAGTGTCGGATTTTAGAAATGTTTAAATGTTCATACAATACAGTAGGATCAGAGAATTCACGACGATCGACGTTGAAAGTCTCGAGTGGACGAAGCTCTGAAGAGGCGACGATGTTCCAGCACGTCTTGAACGGCCTGAGCTCAGAAGGCTCTGCTGAGGCTTCAGCTTTAGTCTGTAGCTTTAGTCTGTAGCTTTCCTCGCTAGCGGCCGCCTAGACCGCCTGTAGGAAAACGTGTACTACTGACTAAGTTATTCTCCAAGGAGACAAAACCCTCCAGACAACATTAAAATGTCTTGTGATAATATGTTGTCAATTTGTTTTGGGCCACGATAATCCCATATTGCGACATCACTATACTGTGTATACAAGGCTGGGAACCAACATTGGGCAACCCGCGGTTCATCACCATCGACGGTCAGCTGACACCGACCCACGCGTCACCGACCAGCAGGAAGAATTCCCTCGGCTCCTCGTCAGGCTCAGACGCCCGGAAGCAGGAGGACCAGTCGGCTGGGCCTGAGAACCGCCCGCTTCCTCACTATTTGGTGCATTGACACTTAACATTCCTCAGTGTTCAGTCATTTACGGTAAACAGCGCTGCTCTGAATCCTAAAACAACACGTGTGACTTTTGAGGAAGGCGGCGGCGTGGAGTGTCACGGTGGTTTCAGTCGGTGCCGTTTCTCTCGCTGGCGCAGGAGGAAGTGTTGTAAGATGAGCGAGTGGCTCAAAGGAAATAAAACAAGTCCGTGTCTCATCTCGTTCACTTCCATTTGTCTTTGTTGGGGTGTAACCAAACAGCTGATGCTTATTCACAGAACTCCAATATTATGTGTTAACGCTCCTTGCTGCTCTTCTTCAGCTGAACATCTTTTTTTTTTTCCTGATCTTGCGTGGTCGATGCTCCATTATGAATACTCGCGGTAAATGGACCTGAACTTGACATTCGCCCGTTCACACTGTGATGGGAGGAGCCACCATGCATGGTCGACTGGTCGGGACCTGTTCTTCAGGTCCTCTACGACGAGGCCGTTCGCAGGTTTTTTCTTCTCCCGCCATCGTTTCTGTTTGTGAGACGTCTGCTGAGTGACGTCACCCCCCCACCCCCCCACCCCCCCTCACAGGTCCACAGAGGCCCGAAACGAGTGAGATGAGGAGAGCAGCAGAGGAGAATCCCTCCAGGATGGACAGAAGAATAGACGTCATGTGACTGGATCTACAGCGTTACACAGTCACTACACATTCAATGAAAATGACGTATGAATAATAGTAGCAGGCATGGACCACGATCCAGACCTCCACGATCCATGGAGCAGAAGGAGGTATCAGGAGGGTCCAAAGGACTCTGAGACGGGGAGGAATGTGCAGGGTTCGTACGGTCATGGAAAACCTGGAAAAGTCATGGAATTTTAAAATGGTCATGTCCAGGCCTGGAAAAGTCATGGAAAAAACTTAAATCATAAAAGTTTGGGAAAAGTCATGGAAATGTGTTATAATCACATGTTCATTTACGGCAAGGTTGAAATAATTAATGTTTTTTAAAGAAAGACGCTCAAAATATAAGCCGGCGTACGCTCTCAATACGCAACATGTTCTAAAATGTTCATGTTTATACTGAGATTTCAGTTTGGTCATGGAAATGTGGATTAAAGTCATAGAAAAGTCATGAAAATCCGTCGGTCAAAATGTGTAAGGACCCTGAATGTGTGATGGAGAGATGAAAAGTCATCTATAAGGTGAGAAGAGGTGAGGCCGTGTCGAGAAAAGAGAGGAATAGAGAATAAAAATGTAATGCACAGGTTTTATGGAAGTCCACACCAGCGGCTTGACAGACCTGCAGGGAAACGATGATTCAAACGGTCCTCTGACGCTGATATATATATATTTTAATTTTACAGTGCTGTATTACATATATGTTGTGTATATATACATATATATTTTATTTTGTATTTTATATTTCACTTTGCACACTTTACTTTATGCACAGTCACTTTCTTTCTTATATTTTATTGTGTTTAGTTTTATCGGTGCTGCTACTCTTGTCAACAAATTTACCCTTGGGGATTAATAAAGTATATTTCTATTTCTATTCATTCTATTCTATTCTAAATTAAAAAATACTCCGTCATGTTGTGCTTCTGAAAAATTGCTCCAGATTGCATGTACGTTAAAAATGAATGGCTTTGGCGCCAATAATTCCCCAAATCCATCAACGCCACATCGGTTATCTATTCTGACATGTCCTGGTTGTCAGATGATTGTCTCAATACTAAACTGTACATTTAAAAAGAAGACGGGACACCATCATATTCTTGTAATTTGAACTCCAAATGGAGCTTCGTCCCACTCACGGAGGGGTGGAGCAGACCAGGGGCGGAGCTAGTTATTGAGGGCTTGATTGAACAGTCAATAGTCATCAATACAAGTGTACTATAAACACACGCCAGAAATACTGAGAAGATGAATGAATCAATTAAATATGTATTGAAAATTTAAAAAAAGAAAGAAGAAAGAGAAAATAATCCATAACTGAGCATGAACAAGCCAAACAATAGCAGATGTGAACAACTTGGTGTGATGGGCAGAGCAGATTTCCATCTGTTCTCACCTGTGTATCACCAGGTAATTAATATGTCATAACACGTGTGATGCTGCCCGTCGCATGGGTTCAATTCCCTGACGGGCTTCTCCACTCGGTTCCGCGGCGTGATGGCGGCGCGGCGGCCTCCGTCGGATCGGTCCACGGCGTTCTCTGCACACAAGCGTGTGCATCTGATTGAGTTCGGTTTGATAGCGACCCGATAAGGTTCCATTATTGCCAAACCGACGGTGACACAGCGTTCCTCTCCCCTCTGGCCTTCGCCGGCTGTTGACACAACAGGCAGACAGGCAGCCGGCGTGTCCCGACTTGTCTCCGGAACAATGAGAGACCCGGGTGACTGGCTGCCTGTTGGGCGAGAAGGGAATCGTCAGAAAGACGGGCGGGGGAGTCCGTGAGGAACGTGCTGTTGGGAGCCGAGGCCCCTGGAGGTGACCCCCCCCCCCCACGTGGACTTTTAACACAGTGACGTCAGAGCCTGTGCCGATGATGGCGAGCCCTATCAGCCATGTTGGATTTCAGTTTGTATGGGAGGGATGCAAAATGTAAGGTTTTAGATATATACGCATTTGAGTTTTACTGCCAACGCTTCATTACAATGGAAGTCAATGGGATTTAGTTTGAGGCACACTTTTCCCGTAAATACTTTTATACGATGAAAATATTCCAAATGAAACGGGGACTTCATATCTGGAAAACTAAGTTGCCATGTTGGATTTCAGTTTGTATTGGAGGGATGCAAAATGTTTAGGTTTTTTATTTACATATGTGACACCTCATTACAGTGGAGGTCAATGGGATTTAGTTTGAGGCGCACTTCTTTTTCTCTTCGGAAACTTTTCCCGTAAATACTTTTATACGATGAAAATATTCCAAATGAAACGGGGACTTTATATCTGGAAAAATAATTTGCCATGTTGGATTTCAGTTTGTATTGGAGGGATGCAAAATTGTAAGTTTTTCTATATACACATGTGACACCCCATTACAATGGAGGTCAATGGGATTTAGTTTGAGGCCCACTTCTTTTCCTCTTCGGACATCTTTCCCGTAAATACTTTTATGCGATGAATATAGTCGCTATGAAACTGGGACTTCATTCACGGGGAAATAAGTCGCTTTTTTGTCCTTTTTGTAGTTTTGGGGTAAAAAGCACCAAAACCAGGACGCAGCTCATCTCTCGTCAACTAGCGGCGTTCCCGGTGCAAATAAAAACGTCTGATCTTATTTTTTTTAAACTAAATTTGATGAGATAATAATCTCTGTTACCTAAGAGTCATGTGGGTTTAATAAAAAGTAATGAAATGTCTCATATAGAAACACCAGAAAACCTGAAGAAAACAGATTTAACAAACAGTGTTTTCTACTCTACCCTTCAAACTCTCGACCAGTAAGTGACGATTACATCAGCGTAAAGAGAAACAAAGATGGTTTTGAATCGTTTGATTTGATTTGGTTTCTGTCAACTTGTATCTGTATTACACCAATAATCCTAAATCCCATTTTCAAACTGCACAAATATACGACGTCTTCTGTTGTCAATCAAATCAAATACAATACAATACAATATTATTCTATATAATATAGAAAGACTGAAAAGATATAGGTAGAAGCAGAAACTGCTTATATATTCCTATCCTAAATTAATATCAAATAAATCAGAAAATTAATATAAAATAATTAAAAAATAAGAAAGAAAAAAATACAATTATATTTATATATTATATATATATATGTACACATACATACACATACATACATATACATATACATATATATATGTATATATATGCATACATATATACATACACACGCATACATACAGACATACTTCCACATACATCTTCCATATAAATATCTTTCAATCACATTTGTTTTATAAATAATTCCCTTGAAAACCAAAAAGGAGTTCACCATTCTTACACCCATTTCAACATTATTCCATAATTGGACTCCTACAACAGAAATACATCTCCTTTGAATCCCTTTTTTAGCCTTTTGTACCATAAACTTACAAACATCTTTCAAATCATATTTACACTCATGTATTGAAAATAAACACAGTAACTTTGCTTTAGCGCTGTACATTCTGTTCTCGGACCCGCAGGAACAGGAAAACTATTCGATCTTTCATGTCCTCAATTGCCTGAACCCAGATTGTTGTTTCTGTCTTTACTTGCGATGGGAAAATGGGAGCAGCGGCTGAGAGAGCGCTGACGGATCGTTGGAATGTTTCTCCGAGTGGAAGGCATGGCTTCAGGGCCTCGTATTGTTCCATCTCCGCCCTGCAAAGGCGTGGCCAGGTGTGCTTATTTGTAGCCTCACCTGAGTCCAAAAAGCTGGGCTTGAGTTCCTCGAGGAGCCCAGTGAGCCAGCTAATGTTAATAATTTTAATATAACCTGTGTATCATGTATTTATTAGGATACTTCTGTTGAACTTCTGGTTGGATGCCAAACTGCATTTCGTTGCTCTGTACATGTACATGTGTAATGACAATAAAGTTGAATCTAATCTAATCCAATCTAATCTAATCCAATCTAATGCCATCTAGAGGCAGCGTACACGACAATATGATCATGATGACCACACAAAGGTCAAGGATCACAATACTTTGGACTTTTAGTTTCTTTTTCTTTTAAGGACACGGTCCGTGGTTCACGTCTCCTTTTTTTGAGGGTGGCGATATATATATATATATATATATATATATATATATATATATATATATATATATATATATATATATATATTACATGATGCCGGCTTCAGAAAAGAAAAGAAAAGCATTGCAATATCTCTGTCCTGGCAGAATTAAATAATTATTACAATAACACACGTGTGTGTGTGATCCCAGACTCTCGAGCTGAATGAATGTTGTAGAAGTCAATCAAGATAGTACCGAGTCTGAGGTACGCTCTACCTGAGCGACGTCATCAACACCCCCCCCCCCCCCCCCCCCGGTTCGTAGTGGACTCTTTCCCTGGAAACACGGACGTGGACACCGACAGGCTGCATCATGTCCCGCGGAAGGGGGGGGGGGGGGGGGTTGGATGTGGTAAAAGGGGGCGTGGCTTGCGCGCGGCCTGGGCAGACAAGTCAAAGACACATCCGCTCATCCGCCGCCGCCGCTCGCCTCCCCATTGACGTCAGTCCGGTGTCACATGAACGAGCGCGGACCAATCGGCGCGCCGCTGCTCCGCGAGAGACGCTGGCTGCTCCGAATAAAACAGGAAGCCGTGCCAGAGAGTCTGCGGATGACCACGAACCCCCCCCTCGGAGGAGCAGCGCGAGAGAGCCGCCGCCATCGGATATACTGAGTCCTCGCTGTGGATTATTTCGCGTTGGCACCGGGGCGCGCGCACGGAATGGATAAGGCCGCGGGCCCCGCGCACTGAAGGGCTCGCGCTGCGGCGGCTGGGAGGCGGGCAGGGGGACGGACGCGCACCGCGGACACAATTTATGGAGCATTGTGCGGGGGGGGGGAGCAAAATGGTGGATTATTATTTGCACCGTGTCACCAGAAGCGTGGATCTCCTCTCGTAAAGACACCGATCGCCCGACAGTCTCGGCCCTGTCCGTGCGCGGAGCTCGGGTCTGCGTTAGCGGCTAGGTAGGTAGGTAGGTAGGTAGGTAGGGGAGCCCCCCCCCCCTCTCCAGCTCCATATCCCCACACCACTCGTGTTGCTCTCCCTACATGTAGCATCTGCCCCGTGTCGGTTCCCCGTGAGTCCCGTTTCTTTGTGCGTGGAGGAGAACAATAAACACCGGATTACCGGAGCGATGGATTTCAACAACAGCGGCGGCGGCGAGCTGCACAACAACCAGTTCTACCAGTGCGAGGAGAGCAAGCCTCTGCTGGGGGAGATGTCGGAGGGCAACAACAACAACACCAAGCTGAGCGCGGGGGGGCCCCCGGGCAAGAGGCCCCTGCTCCACTGCAGCGGCGGCATGCGCTACAAGCTGCTGCACGAGGGCGACATCCAGGTGTGCGTGGTCAAGCACCCGCGCACCTTCCTCAGCAAGATCCTCACCTCCAAGTTCCTGCGCAGGTGGGAGCCGCACCACCTCGCGCTCACGGACAGCAGCCTGACGTCGGCCACCGTGAGTCGCCTCCCAGCATCCTGTGTGTGCGCGTGTGTGTGCGTGTGTGTGCGCGCGTGCGTGCGTGTGTGTGTGTGGTTGTGATCAATAAGTATGCTGTTATTCAATTTTGAAAGTGGCGATACCTCCATAGTCAAGGTGTGTGTGTGTGTGTGTGTGTGTGTGTGTGTGTGTGTGTGTGTGTGTGTGTGTGTGTGTGTGTGTGTGTGTGTGTGTGTGTGTGTGTGTGTGTGTGTGTGTGTGTGTGTGTGTGTGTGTGTGTGTGTGTGTGTGTTTGTCTTTTCTTGTCTGGACGCAGCGGTGTGTGTGTGTGTGTGTGGTGTTGACGCAGTTACCCATACGGCTGTGTGTGTGTGTGTGTGTGTGTGTCACTGCTTTTCGTGCCCCCCCCCTCAACATCTCCCCATGTGCAACATCATACCTGTGACCTGCAGGCCCCCCCTTGCTCTGGGGGGCGGGTCCAGGTGGACGCACAAGCCCCCCCCCCCCCCCCCCCCCATCCTCCCTGTTACGTCTATTCATGGTTTTGAACCCTTAATCTGAATTATTGAACGACATGTGTGACATGAAACCAGTTGAGGGGACCCGTGTGAGTGTGAGTGTGAGTGTGAGTGTGAGTGTCACTTCCTGCCTTCAGTGGAGGAGCTTCCTCTGTCGATCTTATTCATGATGAAATGTAGCGGCTGCACAGGTTTCTTACCCCTTCTAACACACAGGCCTTTAGCGTTGCTATTCTGTTGCTAGGGAAACAAGCTTGGTCCGCGTGTACTTCCTGTCCTCCATCGTTTTCTCTCTCCGATACCTTTCTACCCCGTGCATGAACCGTCCTGCAGGAATGAGGGGCACGATGTCATCGTTGCCACGGAGACGGCCACGTACGTGCTCTCAACATCTATTGGCATTGTTTGTTCATCGGCGGAATGATACCCAAAAGAATACAAGCCTTTTATATTCTCCTTTTTTTTCATTTTCTTCTTTATCAACACCTCTGACATTTCCCACAATGCCGAGCAGTGTTTAATCAACACGCCTTGCCAGAGGTACTTTTGGATGTCTGCCTATCGCACCGCTAGAGCGGCGGGTTGGGAGGCTGTGAGTAGAGGGAGGACTTGAGGAGGGTGAACCGGACCTGGTGGTCCCTGTGGGTCAGATAGTGCTCTGGACTTATTGTTTGATATGATATGGGCAAATTAATAGATAATGCTTTATTTAATGGAAATGGATTTTTTAAAATTCCCCACCATCATAACCTTCTTGTCGATTTTACGCGTAGCTTTTTTTCCTGTGCCTTACTTTCTCCGACTTTGTTTTCATGAGGATTGTAAATGATCATAAATAACACCCCATAATATCATGCTGGGCACTTTATGGACGTCCTGCTTGTGCAATGGAGACGAATAAGATTAATCACAGACTTGCACTTTGGTAGCACTTGAATGTCTCTTATTTTGGTACTTTTGTAGTTTGCCTATGATGAGGAAATGTTACTTTCTGTATTCTTGTTGTTCTTAGTTTGTACTCTAGGTTGAAATGCACTTATTGTAAGTCGCTTTGGATAAAAGCGTCTGCTAAATGACATGTGATGTAATGTAATGTAAAAGAAGTGACGTTAATGTTGAGTCACACGAGGGTCTAAATGTCACCGAAAAAAAAAAAGGGAGAAATTGTTCCGGATGTGTATTCAAAAAAAAACGTCTGGCCACAACGAGTCCAAGGGGGTCGTCCTGCAACCTCAAGGTCGTGGGTTCGATCCCCGCTCGCCCCATTAGTTGCAAGTCAAAGTGTCCATGAGCAAGGCACTGAACCCCCAGTTGCTCCCTGAGCCCACTGCTCCTTCATAACTGAGGACGGGTTAAATGCAGAGAACACGTGTTGTTGCCTGTGTACCTGAACTCTGTGCATGACAATAAATTGACTCCAATCCAAAAATCCAATTTATTTTCTTCTGAGCATCCATAATAAGTTAATAACGCCTTATTAACTTATTACCTGCCATAAGGGATTTTTTTCTCTCGCGTGAACGCAACTTTGACATAAGCCGTGTCTGTCTTTTAAGTTGGCAGACGGTTATTTTCATTGGACAGCTGTTCACATGTCATAGGGCTGCAGTACAATAACTAATATAGTAATCCAGTATTATACCAGGTATTTCATTATTAAACGTGTCGTAAGACGGATGGTCAGATATGTTTCACTTTCGTGTTTCATCAATAGAAGGTAACTCAATATTGGGGGCGGGACTCTCTGGGGACCTCGAGATAAAAAAGCACGTTTTGTAATGATTCCTGATCATTATTTATTTTTTACGGATGGATTTACTTCCGTTATCTTTTGTAATTCAATATCGGTAACAAATGGAAGAGAGAGATAGGTTAATAATATACAATAATTATAAAGAGAACCAACCGGAAAATAAATGAAATGGTGCTTGTATCGGCCCAAAAACAAAAGTCACGTGACAGAACACGCTGCTGTTATTCACAAATAAATAACAGACTTCTCTTCAAATAAATATTATTGTTTCATTTTGTTGCCATATTAGTCCAATGTTTTTACAGAGGTCATTTTAGTTATTTTTTTGTACCACTGTGTACATCTGAACAATACTGTAAAGAAGCATCCAAAAAATAAACTTCAATGTTTTTACCAATAAAATGTATACATCCGACTATTAATGGATGTAAATACCTTCACACTGTGAAGATTTAGAAATGAGACATTTTACATTCCAGGTGAAGGGTACGCAAAGCAAACAGACAGACAGAACCTGCCCACTTCAGAACTTTAGTATTGCAAAGTTTTCTGAAATGTTATATTTAGTTATGCAAATGAGGCGTTGTCGTCTTAAAGAGTCGCTCCTTTAGAAGCGGTGGATTGGCCACATCTGGACTCAAAGTTTATTCAAACTGCTGTGTGTGTGTGTGTGTGTGTGTGTGTGTGTGTGTGTGTGTGTGTGTGTGTGTGTGTGTGTGTGTGTGTGTGTGTGTGTGTGTGTGTGTGTGTGTGTGTGTGTGTGTGTGTGTGTGTGTGTGTGTGTGTGTGTGTGTGTGTGTTCCTTCACAGACATTTGGTAACGTGAACTCCAGGTTCCTATTCTGCTGGCGAGTCGTCCTCCAACAGTTTATCTCTGCAAAGAGACGCTTCAAAGAGACGCTTCAAAGAGACGCGTCGCTCTGGAAGCTACCGACGCACCGCGTTGCCTTTTTGTTTTGTTTTAAAGCCCTCATTCGAATGCCATAAGCACCAAACTCCGAGCGGGTGTCCTCTGTCACGAGCTGTCCCCCAGTGAACCGCATTCTCCGCGCTGCGGAGGCTTGACATATGAGGAAGAGGCCCTTTTGTTCAGAAGGCCAAGCATGAATGTGCATTTCCTGAGTGGCGACGTTGTGTGTGTGTGTGTGTGTGTGTGTGTGTGTTTGTTTTCTTCTTTTCTTCCCCTGAACAGAGCGGCGGGGGGGGGTATGTGGGCCGATGAGAACAATGCCGACCAATTTCTGATCCGCTCTCTCCTTCGCTTCCAAGAAGAGGAGGAGGCGAAGAGCGCTGACTCTGCTGTCTCCAACAGCCCCCCCCTCCCCCCCACACATACACACACACACACACATATACATATACATATATACACTCGGCCCAATAACCCATACAATTGCGACCAAGAGGTCCGTCTCCTGTCCTCCTGATGGAGGGATCCTCCTCTGTTGCTCTCCTGAAGGCTTCTTCACTTTCATCCTCTGTGAATGTTTTTTTATCCTTCTATTCCTTCGGGAGTTTTCCCCTGCTCCGATGTGAGGTCAAAGGTCACGGGTGTCGTACGCGTCACGCTTGTGTTCCTGGGCCGTATACAATGAGTTGAATGTCGGCGGGAGACGGCTGTGACTCGCTCCTCTCTCCTTCCGACGGACCGACTGTCGTCCCGGACCTCACTTGCTTCACCTTTTGCGAGTGCAAGTGAGCACTTCCTGCGCCGCGACCTCGCTCACAAGCGGCCCGGGAGATGAAAGGAATCCGGTTGAGCCTGCGAGAGGCCTCGGGTTAGGCAGCGAGGCGACGAGACCCGTTAGAAATCGATGAGGGAGGCTCGGTGTCCTCCGGTCACGTCTGCACTGTCTCAGGATTACGTAACGAGTCTATTTTAACAGCGGCTCTCCTTCTGGTGCCGGTCAGCGTCACGCCGGCTTTCACCAAAAGTCTCTTGCGGTGCGTTTCGTTTGCAGAGAATACTCAAATGCCACATCTATTGTTTTTATTTGGCAGGTAGACATATCTGAATTATGTATTTGATGAGCGTGACGCTCTCTTGTGGGAACCTCGCAGTATCAATAAGAGAACAATAACCAAAAGCACCTTTTTCTTTTATTCCCACGGTAAAGTTGTCCCACTCTGGGAATGAGCTTTAAACGAAAAGCAGATTATAGATCAGAGAAAGTATTCTGTCTATTAAACAGCTGTCCCTCTGGACCCAGAGCATAGTCACCCCCGCTCACATCTGTCCTCAGTGGGAACGCCGCCAGTCAGCAGTCATTCCGAGTTATTTATCCTGTGTTGCGAACAATGCGTCTTTTGTGATATGGGGCAGATTTCAATCTACTCGCAAATACTGCACATCAACTCAAATATCCCGAAACATAATAACGCTTAAGCCAAAGCACATGTGAGGAAAAAAAGCCTGCTGCTTGAATCCGTGTGGTTTTCGTCGCGCTACAACCCAACCCAGCTGCCATCGCTCTCACTCCCATTGAACAAAAAACTAGTGAAAGTTCATCCGACTAGAGACAGAATAACACATCCTACAGCCTTGGTCTGTTCCAAGTAGGCCTCAATCCCCAGAGGTGGCAAAACGTATTGTTTTAATGCAGAATAAAGTGAAGAGAAATGACGTGCAGTGACTACAACCTATGCACACACGTACACACTCACACTCACACACACACACATACACAGCTTCGAGAGGCTCTGGGCAGGCCTCCAGGGCAGGCTGTGGTACATGTTCATATTCAAATACTGGGTCCTCCCAGCTTTATTTGAACAATGCAGCAAAGATTTGAGTTGTAGTTCGGGAACGCCGGTGCTCTGTCAGCCATATTGATTTATGATATTTACAATAGATTTGAATTGGAGTCGTTCCTCTCGTGTCGCCCCGCTGTGTGTATCCGCGATGTGATGGAACGTGACGGAAAATGGAGAAACCAAACGAGAGAAACTGCGAGAGGAGAAGTCCCTCAGGCGGGGGGGTCAGACTGAAATACACAGAGGGCCCAAATAAAGAAATTGATACACGTCAAGGGCCAGATGGGTTCAAGGTTTATTGAAAGAACCGTAATGCACATATTGAACCTGGAAATAACTAGGCCTATAGAGTATTGCCTATAAAACAACATTACTTATGAAATAAAAAGCTCTATCTGCAGTTTCCCCAGAGTAACTGCAAGTGAAAACATTTTCTACAGGCAAACAGCCAAATATAATTAACTTCAAAGAAAAATCAAATGTCTTGTAGTAGCAAGAGAAAGAAAATGAAACAGCTGCTGTGTGATGCTCACTGGTCTGAGCTGGACACCTGGCGTCTCATCTTGGATACAAGTCCATCATGTCTGGGGTCAGGCTCTCATAATAATAATAATAATTTTGATTTGTATAGCGCTTTTCTAGTACCCAAAGACACTTAAGGCTCTGAGAATGAGGACCTCCTCAGGGTGGAGTGACGGTTCTCATCAGTAAGACAGGTCCTGTGTGAAGTTGTGTTGCTCTTCATCAAGAGGACAGTTGTCCACACAGGTTTGTCCTGCCACACACACAGAGGTGTGAGCAGCCTGGAGGCAGCTGGGGCGTCGTGTCGGGGATAAACGTGGAAACTCTGCAGCCCACAGACTAACATGTTGCTTCTGCGTGTCGCTGCATTGGAGCTCCATCGGCTGCATGATGGTGCGTTTTCCTCTTCAGCTGCAAATGGATTACTGAGCAGTTCAAACCTGCCTTTTTGGGGCTTCAAAATTGGCAAATCGACGCGTTAACGCCTTTCAAGTGGCGCGTTTTTGGGGAGAAGGATAGTTGAAAGTTGACAGAAGTGGTGTGTAATGCAGACTGTGCATTGTGGGATTTGTAGTATTATGGTGGTGCGTGCGATATACCGGCGGGCCAGCTCTAATAGAAAATAGATTTTATCATGCGGGCCCAAGATAATTCATTCACGGGCCGGATGTGGCCCGCGGGCCGCGAGTTTGACGCATGTGTCCTAAGGCCTTTAATCCAACTCCGCTAGCCCGCCTCCTATGGCAGCTACACACCGTCGGCCCAGCTAGAGGTTTAAGGTGTGAAGAGGTGGATTATTAATCATTCTGTTACAGTCACACAGAGCCAGGCTAGCTATTTGTCCCTGCCACCAGTATGTATGCTAATCTATGCTAACTACCTCCTGGCATTGGCTTCATATTTTTGCGAGCAGTACAGATCTTCACATCTTTACTAAAAGTCTTAACTATTCCCTTTTTGTACTAACGTTGTCAATATGCCGTTCTAAAAGTGTATAGCAGCTAAAAGTTTAAACGATATACACTACCGTTCAAAAGTTTGGGGTCACCCAACAAGACAATTTTGTATTTTCCTTGAAAACTCACTTTTATTTATCCAATGAATTGCAACATGAATAGAAAATATAGTAAATACATTGACAATGTTAGAAATAATGATTTTTATTCTAAATATGAATTGTGTTCTTCAGACTTCAAGCTCAAAAGGAAGGCCAGTTGAAAAGCTTCTCTGACCAGCATAACTGTTTTCAGCTGTGCTAACATAACAAAAGGGTTTTCTAAAGTTCTACCCCTCCGTTAGTCTTCTAAGGCGATAACACAATGTGCCGTTAGAACACTGGAGATGGGCCTCTATACAACCATGTAGATGTGTAATTCTTTTGTAAACAGGTATTTCAACCTAGAATAGTCATTTACCACGTTAATAATGTATAGAGTGCATTTCTTAATAATTTAATGTTATCTTCATTCAAAAGAACATGCTTTTCTTTGAAAAATAAGGACATTTCTAAGTGACCCTAAACTATTGAACGGTGGTGTATACATGAGCACCGTTAGCTCGATGCTGCTCTCGTCCGGTTACAGCTAACGACACCGTCCCGTTCCCTGAGGTAAACCGTTGGTTCCGCTAGCACGGCGCCGGCGACATCTACTCTGAATCTAAAATTCAACGCCTTTTCAAACAACCTGTTTAATTCAGATTCAGCCCCCATGAACGAGTGCCGTTAAATCTGTATCCCTGCTCATGAAAAACTTCCGAGTGACGTGCTTCTTGCGTGAGACTTAACTTTCGAGGAAGCGGACGATATGAAGGCGGAGGACATCGCACGCCGTTCTGTTTCCACTATTGTTCTGGACCAAAGGCAGCAGAACATTCGTCAATGGGGTCCGGAGATGACTTCATTAACCCAACAAGAAACATCGGGGCTGTGGATGTAAGAGCATCATTCAGGGTGGAGGGAGGCGGCTTGGTAATGAGAGGCTGATGTCAGGTGGCGGTTTAATGATATTCAGCCAGAACTAGATTCAGCAAAGCCCTCAGTTCATCATCCGTGACCCAATAAAACCAGCATGTTAAGTCACCACTGGTCTCTTCCCACTGGCCTGTCATTACCGCTGGTGGAGGCTTCGCCTTCAGGCCTCAGCAGTGACCACGACTCAAGGGTTCAGCTCTACGTACCGGACCAATGGCAGACTTGGATCCAGCGGGTACGTTTTTAGAACGGTTATATTTGTACTGTGCTTTCTTTTTATTTATTGAGATACGTTTGTTCAACACAAAGGCAAACTGACTACAGTCGGTGAGTCAATAAAATGTAGACAAATATACAAAACGGGCTTAAAGGTCTCTAATGTGAGTCCAAGTCCAATAAAGGCCTGGAATGTACGTCAATAAAGTTCTGCTGGCTGAAAGGCTTTGCATGTGTTCAGACGGGGCCTTTGGGTCTGACCGTCCAAAAGCAGTTTCAGTTTGGAAATCAAATGTTTTGATCAGGGAACTATTGAAATGACGGCCTGAGCTTGTGGGTTAGGGTTATTCTCACTGACCGTGTTTACATGCATTCGAATAACTGTCTTAGTCGGACTGAAATCCAATTATCCGTTTCATGTGAAAACCTTTGTTCGACTATGTACGGTCCGACTACGATCCGATCAACACCCCTGGATAATCCGATCCAGTTGATAATCCGACTATCGCGGCATGTAGCGGTGAATTGGACTAGGAACCGGACTTTGCGTCTTCGCAAGCGGAAATGGTCGTATCACCACGAGTTGTAATGAAAACAGCGCCACCTGTCGTATCGGAGGTGACATGCTTTCGGCCAATGATTCGATTTACTCACTGCCATGTATATTGAGATAATAGCAGATCTCCCAAAAGAGAGCATAGTCCGACTAAAGAAAGATTTGAATTACACCATCATGTAAACGCACCGAGTGAGACGTGAACCCGTGGCCAACACTTAAATGTCACACTGGCTGAATCGGACTCATTTGAAAAAGGAAAAAAGAGAGGCCTTTTTCTATAGTTTCTCTAGAGCCACGCTCTGAAAGCTGACATGAAGTCATTTCCGGTGCAACAAAAGTCTTCATCTGTTCCGGGGGGGGGGGGGGGGGGGAGGTTTCTTCTTTTCTTCTCTATTTCAATGCGAGGGTGGAAGAGTCCCTGAACTCCAATCCAACTAAGGCTGAGTCGTCATGCTATCAGTCTGCGTGGATGAAGTGACGTGCACAAGTGGGCCAATGCTCAACAGTTGTGGAGTTACTCAGCAGTATCTCCGCTTTCGATATCTCTGGTAGTGCGAGCTCTCCTTGTGTTTATGATACAGTTATCTTTGACATATCTGCTCCGCAGTGCAGGTGCAGATAGACTGTGTGTATGTATGTGTGTGATTGAACATGTAGTGGTATACAAGGAGGACTCTGGCGTGTCGTGTTTGTGAACGCCATTTGTCCCAATACTGAGCGTTGACCTGCCTCCAGGAAATGAAAGGCCTTTCCCACTGTAACCTCCCTCCATAATCAGAACTGCCCTCGCAAGGTTCCCAAACAATCTGACTTCTGGTTTTGTTTGGGTTAGAGCCGAGGTTCTCAAACTTTTTCTGTCGCGCCTCACTTCGGAGGAAGAAAGATGTTCACGCCCACCGCCCCAACAAAATTGTAACAAAATGGTCTATGCTGAATTTTTATTGAAATAATGTTTTGTGACCCTTTTCAAATAATAGAATTACTTTGCATCACTTTCAATTTAATCAGTTTGCTCCATCGGATAATAAAAGAATACAAATACAGTTCCATCAGTGCAAAAAAAATAATATATTTGGCAACAAATGGCTTATTGGGGCTGCAATTAACCTGTTTTGCACAAAAAATCTCTTCAAGATAATAACAAAGTGCATCCTGTGAAAAACTAAACAAAACTAAGTCAAATGTCAGTTTTACGCTGCATACATTTTCAAAACGATAACGTGGAACTTGTGCAAAACAACATTAGCGCAGATCTGCGTGTCACGTTTTATTAGTATTAGGGGCTGCAATGAGCCTTCTACTCTTTTTAAAACAGGCTTTATACAGCCACTCTGAAATCATGCTCATTGTTGAGCTTTTGTTTTGAAGGGCAACCGCAGGAAATGGCTTTTGGCAAAACGACAAGAATCAGCGGGTCGCCAATCTTGGTCGTCGCCATGCGCAGCGTCACCTGCTAACGGAGTAATGTAAAGATGAACACGAAGGTACAGGCATCTCAACGTGTATTTATTAAATACTTTTATGTCTGTGTACTGTGAACTTGTGTCATATGTGACTTTCTTAATAAAGGTCTTTCTGTATACCACTCTTCAAAGGCTGCAATCCTTCACTCGGCTTTAAAGCGCAGTAAGAGTATCGGAGACGATGAGATCCAGATTCCTGAAGCCGCAGCTTTCCAACATTTATGCCACGATGCATCCTAATGTATTTTATTCAACCTGCTGGACTGATTTATTTCATAGTTCACACGTAATGAACTCGGACCCAAAGGCCCCGAGCGTTCATGGACTCTGTTCATAGCTAATTTATGGTGTAAACTCTATTTGTATTTATTTGTGCACCACTGTGGGGTTAATTGTGTTGCATGCATTCTCTCCCTCATAAAACATTTGTTGAGCCGTATTTTGTACGGTTTTGGAAACGCGTTTGCCAGCTCACTGATCAAACATTGCTCCAAGTGGTCAAGACTCCAACGGGAACCTATGGGACATGATAAAATGTATGTGTGCAGGTATAAAAAAAACCTCTGGGGCTAATCTGTGATTTGGGGCTAGATTAAATATATTGAAAATGAAATTAACATGATGCATTTTGCTAAATAAACTGTTGAGTTTGGGCCTCCGAGTCTCTATCAGTAAACACCAGGAGGTTCTAACTGGAAATGTTTCTGACGTCTTGATAACAGATGTGGTCGTAATTCTTTTTTTTTTGTGGAGCTGTTCTTGATTTTAAAGCAAAGGCTCAAACTCTCATTTGGCCTTGAAGTTTCTTGGAACTGCGTCTTCTCAGAAAGAGGCCGAGCCAAAAACCGCACGGCGCTGTCTCCAGACAGTCTCCTGTGTGCCGTCCTCTGAGAAGCCTGCATGGAAGCGCACCGACCAACGCAGGTCCCCCCCCCCCCTTCACGGTTATTCCTTAAGAAAATGGAGAAGTTGAGTGGCTTATCGTTCGGGGGGGGGAAGTGACTCTCTTAATGCCTGGTGATGTCATATACACACACACACGCACGCACGCATACACACACACACACACACACCAGGGGTTTTCCTGGGTCAAAATGGGTCTTCGGTGCTCCGAAGAAGAGTTGTTGACGGACTTTTGTTTGCCTTAGGCGCTCGGGATTTGTCATAGGCGCTCGGGAAAATGGCTTAGGAGCACGCCCCCACATTTTCTCTACGCAGGGAAAAAAAAAAAAAAAACACACACACACACACACACACAGAGAGCAGGCTTGACGGAGCGGCCATGTTTATGTCAGTGTGGGGGTCTCAAACCTGCCGCGTGTGATTACTGGTGTATCTGGGGGGGGGGGGCACAGGAAGTGGATTCATATGGTTTGCTTAATGACGGGAACAGACGGGAGAGGTGTCCACAGCGTCTGTCTGGCCGTCCGTGTCACTTCCTGTTCTGTGACTCACTTCTTTTGCGACACAGGTGCTCACGTTGTGTTTTGTGACCCCCGCTGTTTAAATTTTTTTGTGTTTTGTAATTATTTGTGTTTATTAGAATAAACCCGGGAAGAAGGTTGGATTCTATTTTTGGATATTGAAGAAGGCAGACACTGGCCAGCTTCAATAACGTCTTTTAAAAATAAAATAGTATATTTTTCTTATTATATATTTCTTGACAATATACTAAAGTACAATTATTTTAAATTGTGTTTTTAAAAGTTGAATTTTTAAAATAGTGAAAGTGTGACGAGTACTTTTTATATATTTGCAGAGAGTACATTCATTTGATAGTATATTTGAAATGTACTATGCGACATTTTTTAAATGCATTAAATTATATATATTCTTCGCCTGAGGGGGTCTATACTTGTCGCTACATGACTAAGCACTTCTGAATAATTGTTCTCTAAGATGAAAGCACTGAACATGTCTGGGGACTTGACAAAGACGGTCCACTTGTTTTGATTATCAACCTTTTTAGTTTTCTTTATAATCATACTTGACTCATTTATTTTGGGTTTATAAGAAGGTAATAAAGTATTCCGTGAATATGACATGAGATTACAGGTACTACACTTCCTCAGGTTCTGGAGGTTGGTTTACAGCGTTTTGCAGTTTTTTAAATTATATTTTATTCTCACGATGACGACGGTAATAAACCAGTAATAATGGGACTTATTCCACCGCGCTGCTCGACTACTGCTGGTGTTTCGGCTGTGCACGTGGTGGACTGACCTTTTAAAAATGGCTGCTTTGGCCTTTTCAGTCCCGATCCCGGCAGCAGGAGCACCTGATCGGTGCCTCCTTCAAACCTGTTGCTTCCTCTGCAGCCCAGACTGGTGCAGTCAGCTGTTCCCTCCTCCTCCTCCTCCTCCTCCTCCTCCTCCTCACCTTTTCTTTCTTCTCTCTCTGGCACTGCATTCTGCTTTGAGTCACCAAAAGACACACTTAGTAAGTATTTTCCACGTTGGGTGAGCGCAGCGTAGCGGGGAGCCGGTCAGTGACTCACACTCGTATCCCGGCGTCGCCCCACGCCTGCAGGTGAAACGCCGCGTGACACCGGTGGACAATAAGCGTCTCAAGCGGAGCGTCTTCTGACTCGACCGTCTCTGGACTTTTCAGCGAATGTTTCTCAAATGGGAGAAAATGCTTCATTTGTCAGGAGCTATTTTAAGTGGTGTGTGTGTGTGTGTGTGTGTGTGTGTGTGGTCAAAAGTATGCTGTTATTCAATTTGGAAAGTAGTGTCCCCGCGTGATATGACTCCTAGTCAAGGGCCTCACGTGTGTGTGTGTGTGTGTGTAAATACAAAATAGCTTCTTCTTTGTCTGTTGGTAAACCGTACTAGAATTATTATTAATTTAGGAGATGGTGAAACACCAAGCAGGTCCTTCACATCCACCTCCAAATTATTAATACAAATATATTTGTTTCCCTGTCAGCTGAAACACATCTCAATTCTGCTACAGTTGAGATATATATATATATATATATATATATATATATATATATATATATATATATATATATATATATATATATATATATATAAATTAATAATGCCCCTCCTTGCTGCTCTTCCTCTTCGCTCTGTTATTTCCTTTCTCCCTGGAAACAACAACTTACATCTCCATCCCATTGTTTCTATGGTAACGGAGAGAGAGGGACTTCTATACCACCGTTTATCTCCTCCTCCGGCACCGTTTGATGTTCTGCTCTTCATTTTCACAAGTCAAACTCCAGGCTGTAGACATGAAGCCGCTTGACAGACAGACGGAGAGAGGCTGGCGTTTGCTCTTCCGAGGACACGAGACATCTCGCCCAGAACCAATATTTGCCCTGGACGTGGTCTGTAATGAAAATCGTGTGTGTGTGTGTGTGTGTGTGTGTGTGTGTGTGTGTGTGTGTGTGTGTGTGTGTGTGTGTGTGTGCACTGAGACAGAGGAGTCGGCTTGCTCTCTGTCAGCCCCGTGGAGAGAGGGAGGTGTAAATAAAGGAATAGTGTGTGTGTGTGTGTGTGTGTGTGTGTGTGTGTGTGTGTGTGTGTGTGTGTGTGTGTGTGTGTTCCTCGGGGGGCGGGATGCAAATAAAGACAACCACCTGCACGTTTGACCGCGGGGGGGGCAAGCAGCCGATTGGTGGAACTCCTCGGGTGTGTGTGTTGAGCAGAGCCCCGACTGTTTATCTGTCTGAGAGCAGTTCTTCATCATCATCATCATCATCATCATCAGGATAATGGCAGCCACTGGTGGCAGCATGTGACGGACACGTGTATTCACTGCAGAGCTGATGTTGCAGTGAGGCTATTTGTTGAGATTCAGTATTAATCATCATCAAATTGAGGAGTATTGATGTCATTATTTTCCTTTTTATTATATTACAAATTATTTTGAATACCGGGCAGCAGGGCGTCACTCGGGCCTCGGCTCCCCTGGCCAGGTGGGAGCCCGATGTCGAGTTTACGTCGTCATTAACAAAAGACACAAATGATCTGAAATTCGTGGGAACTACCCATACGGTATGCCATTGCCATAGCAACCATAGTGGGAGTGGTCTGAGTGTAAGTTTACAGAACGACGGTCACGGCTCAGACTTCAATATCTGAAGTTTCCCAGAAGCCAACGCGAGATGTCAAATAATAATGACGTGTGTGTGTGTGTGTGTGTGTGTGTGTGTGTGTGTGTGTGTGTGTGTGTGTGTGTGTGTGTGTGTGTGTGTGTGTGTGTGTGTGTGTGTGTGTGTGTGTGTGTGTGTGTGTGTGTGTGTGTGTGTGTGTGTGTGTGTGTGTGTGTGTGTGTGTGTGTGTGTGTGTGTGTGTGTGTGTGTGTGGGTTGGCACCTTCCAAAATGTCCATAAACCATGAAAAGATTTAACATGATAATCTTTTACCGAGTTTCTTTGTCAAATGATAAGGAAATTATATTGTATTTGTAAGGATTTAAAATGCATCTGGTCATTGAGGTATTTACAAGTGGCTCACAATTCCTCATTTACCAGCTTGCATGTGAACGCACCACGATAAAGGAAGAAGCATTTAGGTTTCATCCTTGCGTGTTACTATTGTTATTAATTTAGGAGATGCAGAAACACCGAGCGGGTCCATCCAAATGATTATGTTTAATTAAATGTTTGGCAGTGCAGATCTGCAGGACCCATTCCCCCCTTCACAATAAAAGACTTTTCAGTCTCTTGAGTCCAGAAACATGTGGTCATTTGTCAGCATTACTGTAATCACGCTGAGACGAGCAAACGGGTCGTGGCTTGTTTCTCAGCTGCAGGAGGCGCGCGTGTGTGTGCGCGTGTGTGTCGCTACCTCGGTTTTGTGTGATTAATAGCTTTTTGCTAAATTGCTTTTCCACTTTGTCTCGGCGTTCAAAGAGTATTCCCTCATTGAAATGTCCCGGCGGCTGATGGAGGCGGCCGTGTGCTCGGTAACGGCTCCGCTGTGTTTACACAGGCCCGTTCGGCCCGGGATGTGTTCCCTTCTGTCGTGCTCTGGCTCCGTTTTAAATATACACTATGTTCTGTAAATGTCGAGACGGTGGCAGACTAACATCCTCTCTCTCTCTCTCTCTCTCTCTCCAGCCCACCGGTTACATGGAGGCTTCGTTGTCCTACAGCTCCATCGAGGACCTGCAGCTCCTCTCGTGGGACAACGCTCCCAAGTACTGTGTGCAGCTCAGCTTCCCCGGGGGCACCGTCCTGCTGCAGGTAACTTAAAGAAGTTAACGTCTGCGTGTGTAAACCGCCCCGGCCAACCGGAACGTCGACGGCCGACCTCCACCAAGCTTCACCATGACTGCGGATTACACAGACAAACAATTATTTTGTGTTGGATTTTGAATCAATCAGTTTGGTGTACTTGAAGGGTACATGTGATGCAGTTGTATGTCTCTACCTGAAAGAAAGGGGACACACATACACCACCGTTCAAAAGTTTGGGGTCACTTAGAAATGTCCTTATTTTTCAAAGAAAAGCATGTTTTTTGAATGAAGACAACATTAAATTATTAATAAATGCACTCTATACATTATTAACGTGGTAAATGACTATTCTAGGTTGAAACACCCATTTAAAAGAATTAAATATCTACACGGTTGTATAGAGGCCCATCTCCAGTGTTCTAATGGCACATTGTGTTATCGCCTTAGAAGACTAGCGGAGGGTTAGAATGTTAGAAAACCCTTTTGTTATGTTAGCACAGCTGAAAACAGTTATGCTGGTCAGAAAAGCTTTTCAACTGGCCTTCCTTTTGAGCTTGAAGTCTGAAGAGCACAATTCATATTTAAAATAAAAATCATTATTTCTAACCTTGTCAATGTATTTACTATATTTTCTATTCATTTTGCAATTTAATGGATAAATAAAAGTGAGTTTTCATGGAAAACACCAAATTGTCTCGTTGGGTGACCCCACACTTTTGAACGGTGGTGTACTTTTGAATGATGCTCATAAACTGCGTATTGAAACATATCAAGTTTGTCAGTGTTGTTGAGTTCTTCTTTTATCTATTCGATACTTCCTTTTTTAAATTCTGCATTAATGGTTCAGCTGCGTTAAATAACAACAGGTTTTGTAGAAACAAATGTGCTTCATACCATAACTATATAGGAGGCATTGTCCTCCAAAACACGTTAGAATCGTAAACGTCTGTTTGCCGCAGAGATTATCTTTCTGTAATCATCCAGGATACAAAGGAGAACTCCATTGGGTTGTCGAGGATTTGTAGCTAACAGGGAATTAGCTAACTATAGCTCTATAGCTAACGTCCTGTTAGCTACAAAACCTCGACTTATTGGGGACATAAAGAGGGTTGAACTGTCCTCAGTTTCTGGGAGGGGGTGGGGGGGTGGCGGGGTGAATCCCCACATTAACCAGAGCCCTTCAGTGAGCACATTTGGTACTGTTACCCATTAGCCCAATTACCTCTGATACGCCACCCAGCCCATTGTTGGTGGTGGGGGTCAACAGTGTATACCCACCTCATCAGTCGTGTTTGCTTATGCCTGCTGCCAGCTGTTTGGGCCGCTGCCAGCTCCGCTCACTGTGTGCTTTCGGCCGCTCTGCCTCCTCGAGCCGAGCCCGGCCTCCTGAGCTCCAGAGAGTGCTGGAAAAAACCTGGAAAAGCTGCCGGGTTTGTTCAGTTATTGGAAGAACATGGAACATTTTACGCAATATTTCGAGATCATGGAAAAACCACAGAGTAAGATAGTGAGTATCTACTGCGGCTTATTGGCTCGGCGGCGGCGTTTCCTTTGCTGTATACATTTTATGCAGTACAAATTAATCCGATATACACAACCGTTCAAAAGTTTGGGGTCACCGAGAAAATGTTGTCTTCCATGAAAACTCACACTTTTATTTATTAAATGAATACAAGATTAATACAAAATATAGTCAAGACATTGACGAGGTTATAAATAATGATTTCCATTGTAAATATTAATGTTGTTCTTCAGACTTGTGGCTCAAAGGAAGGCCAGTTTTAGAGCTTCTCTCACCAGCATAACTGTTTTCAGCTGCGCTCACATAAAAAGGGTTTCAATTTCAAGGAATAATCTGTTTGTGGAAAATGCTAAATAAAAAGTTAGAATTAAAAAAAAAGTGTTTCAACGGGTTCTACCCCTCTGCTCGTCTTCTAAGGCAATAACACAATGTACCACTAGAACATGGAGATGGGCCTCTATACACCTCTGTAGAGACTTCATTAAAAAACAGAGAATAGTCATTTACCACATTAACTATGTAGAGAGTATTTCTGATTAATTTAATGTCATTTCCATTGGTAAAAACAGCGCTTTTTTTTTCCTAAGTGACCCCAAACTTTTGAACGGTAGTGTATTTCATATTGGTTCACGACTCAGCAGGAGCTTTCTACTATGATGGGTTATTGACGTCCCTTGTTTTTCACTTAGGTGGGTGACGAAAGAGACTCCATAGGTCTCCAATAAGGCGCTAAAGGGATCCGGATTTTGTAGCTAACGGGAAGTTAGCCTGTTAGATTCTGTATACAGAAAGATAATCTCTGTGTCAAACAGACGTTTATGATTCTGACGCTCTTTGTTCAGCAATATCAAGTTAACGCATAAACACCACTTCTATACGTGATTGAATCGTACAGCAAGGAGCTAACGTTAGGCTCTATAAACGGCAAACAAGAATGGTAAATGGTCAATAGACCTGTACTTTAAGCGCTTTAAAACTCCATGACATCATTCACCCAGTCACACACTGATGGGAGGGGCTACGGTTCCACCTGCACATCGGGACTAACTAACATTCACACACATTCATACACTGTAGACACAGCTACAGGAGACACTTGGGGGTTGAGTGCCTTGCCCAAGGACACATGCACATGGCCTAGTGGAGCCAGGGATCGAACTGGCGATCCTCTGATTGAAGGGCGACCTGCTGACCGCTGAGTCACGGACATGGAAGCCATTTCAATGGATCTGGACATCCTGTTCCTCCATTAATGATATGGTGCGGTCCTGGGAGAGGAATGCCGCATGTGTACAGATTATAAAGCCCTCTGAAGCAAATTAGTCATTTGTGATTTTGGGCTATACAAAATAAACTGAATTGAATAAGAGTTACAGTTGAACTTATTTTCTCTGCTATCTCATTGAAAACAGTCTATGCCATGTTCAGTTTCTCCCTCTGAATACAAACCGCACCTCGGCCGGTCTGACCTCAGTGTTGCCACACTTTGTGTTGCCGGCGCGATCAATTGTTTTACTGTTAACAAACATTGGGACAGGTGGTAAAAAAAGAAAAAGCACACATGCTGGAAGCAGACGGGAAGAGTGGCGCGTCGTCTGTGGTGCTGGGGCCTCGCTCCGTTATCGTGGTGCTCCCTCTGTGTTTTCAGAGAAGGTCATTCTGAAAAGAAGTCGATTTAATAGTTTCAACCATTTGATTAATCTTGCCTTTACTCCTCTGTGTAACGTCTCTCGGTTTAGCAGGAACAGCCTCCATTAAAACGCACACAGCTGACCGTCTGTCAGAGACGGTACGCAGCGCGCCATGAGAAGGCATCGCTGTGAACATGTTGATCCTGGGTCTAAAGCCCGGGACCAGTCCTACCTGGGCACCTCTAGTCACCTCCAGTCGCTCATCGCAATTCCGTATGAATATATCTGCCTCGCATTCGCGAATCAAAATCCTGTCGTAAATTACCAACAGTATGTCCGAGACCTGTGCAAATTAAATTCAGTTTATTTTATATCGCCCAATATAACAAATCAGCAGAGCCATTGCAGGAGGCCGGCCCACCAGGCAGGAGGCTACAAAGCCAGGTCCAATGGACCCTATGAGACGGGAAGTCACTAAGACTCCAGGGAGGAAGCAGAGTTAGTCATGTGTGATGGAGAGATGTCATCCATAAGGAGAGAGGAGAGGAGAGAGGTGCTCAGTGTATCCTAAGCGTCCATAAGGAGAGAGAGGAGAGGAGAGAGGTGCTCAGTGTATCCTAAGCGTCCATAAGGAGAGAGGAGAGGAGAGAGGTGCTCAGTGTATCCTAAGCGTCCATAAAGAGAGAGGAGAGGAGAGAGGTGCTCAGTGTATCCTAAGCGTCCATAAGGAGAGAGGAGAGGAGAGAGGTGCTCAGTGTATCCTAAGCGTCCATAAGGAGAGAGGAGAGGAGAGAGGTGCTCAGTGTCTCCTAAGCGTCCATAAGGAGAGAGGAGAGGAGAGAGGTGCTCAGTGTATCCTAAGCGTCCATAAGGAGAGAGGAGAGGAGAGAGGTGCTCAGTGTATCCTAAGCGTCCATAAGGAGAGAGGAGAGGAGAGAGGTGCTCAGTGTATCCTAAGAGTCCCCCCTCCTCTCAGCCTCTAGCAGCATCTCTAGGTCTGGACCAGAGCTCCTTAGTTGCACTTTCCTCCTCTGTGTCCCTCAAAGGGACAACACACACACACACACACACACACACACACACACACACACACACACACACACACACACACACACACACACACACACACACACACACACACACACACACACACACACACAGCATGTTCTCATTGGGCTTCTCCCCACATCTCCTGCCAACTGTTAGAGGAGTTGTGATCATCTGACTTCAGTCTTTTGTTTCATCTCTCCAGCCCAACCCTCCAGAGGGAACGATCTGGCTCTCTACGCTTTAATGCTCCACTGCGGTCATTCTTTATTTATGCATCACCATGTGCAACCACTTTACACATTACACATTGACCCATTGCGAATATGAAATATTGATCAAGTGCAGCTTTAATGTTCAGAACGTCTCGCGTCGAAGTCCAACCTCGCCTTTTGTTGAATTAGTTTTTTCTCTTCTCTCGCAGGGCACGGCCTCCCTTTGTGCTTTGCGGCCACTAACTGCACACGTTGCTTTATTCGTGACGTACGTTAAACATTCACAGCACACGGTGTTCAGGAGTGAAATGAGTTTGCGACCGACCAATCGTAGTTGGAGGGAGGGCGTCGCCGCATTTGTGAGTCAAAATCCTGCCTCGGTCGTCCTGACCGTCGATGCCAAGAAATCGAGACGGGACTCCTTTCTTTTTTTTGGGATCAAAACCGTCTTCAGACCGAAGACGACTGAAAAGGACAGTCTGCTGATTTCATGTTGACTTGAAATGTTACGGAACGTAAACGTGTAACTTCAGGATGTAGTTGGCTGCGAGCAAAGGGCATAAAAAACCTTATTGGCTGAGAACACATGTAACAAAGTGTTTGTCTCTCTCTCTTTCTCTCTTTCTCTCTCTCTCTCTCTCTCTCTCGCTCTCTCTGCAGGCTGCAAACAGCTACTTAAGGGACCAGTGGTTTCACTCCCTGCAGTGGAAGGTAATGTTACTGTTTGTCTTTATCTATTAATGGATTTGTTTCATCCGCATCCCTAACCCACACTGTGAGCTTTATTGTTCCTTATTTTAAAACATACACACACACGTATTGCAGATTTGATAATGTCATAGTGTCATGTTTTGTCTTGTTTTGTGTTGTAAAGTACAATTTATGTAACACACTGAGTCACTTTACCAAGTAAAATTCCTTGTTTGTGCAAACCTACTTGGCCAATAAAACCGATTCTGATTCTGATGTTGAAAAACCCCAGAATAGGTTTGTGTTGCATGAGAATTCTTCTGAGCTCTTTCTGAGGCTCAGCACCAGAGTTGTGCCTGTAGTTCAGAGAGCTCAAGCTCACTCTACGTGTTTGTCTTTCAAGGAAGAATCTAAATGTGTTGTGTAGACGGCACTGTCCAGGTATGATGAGCGCTTCCTGTTTGGATGGACATGTCCAGAGCACTTGAGAAATGGTCACATGAAACAGAAAAGAAATAAATCTCACTTTTGAAGCTGTGCGCCGTCACAGAACGACTCCAGCGGCTCCAGAAAGCGATGATGATGTTCCCGATGTGTTTTCCGTGCAGAAAAAAATCTACAAGTACCGCAAGGTTCTGAACAACCCGAGCCGCTGGGACGTGGTGCTGAAGGAGATCCGGGCGCTGGTGGACATGGCGCTGACGTCTCCGCTGCAGGACGAGTCCATCCACCAGGCTCCTCTGCACATCATCTCCACCCTGCTGGCCGAGGTAGCCGCACGCACAACGCTAACACAACGCAAAGCTAACACAACGCAAAGCTAGCACAACCCGTCCAGTTGGTTATTTATTCATAATTACTTATTCAATAATTTCCCATTAAACAGTTTTGAACTTCATATTCTTGAATATCTGAGATCCATGCTGTGTTCCACTGAGGTCTCTTGCAGGGTTCGTACGGTCATGGAAAACCTGGAAAAGTCATGGAATTTTAAAATGGTCATTTCCAGGTCTGGAAAAGTCATGGGAAAAAACTAAAATCATGAAAGTTTTGGAAAAGTCATGGAAATGTGTTATAATCACATGTTCATTAACGCCGAGTTTGAAATAATCAATATGTTTTTTTAAAGAAAGACGCTCAAAATATAAGCCGGTGTACGCTCTCTATACACATGTTCTAAAATTGTTCATGCTTATATATTATATATATTAAATTTGGTGAAAAGTCATGGAAATCCATCGGTCAAAATGTGTTTTCGTAGTAGCTCTCGTCTGGCTCGTTATGTAGAGCTTCTGGGGGAAGAGGTCATTGAAGATATAAGTTATTTATTTAGTTACTCATCGGTTATATGTGAAGTGACGGCCAGCTGGCAGTTAGCTTAGCTTAGCATAAAGGCTAGCTTCACTCTCAACTGAAATGTAAAAAAACGCATCCTGCTCAAGAAAAACACACGTTACACAAATGAACACTGCTAGTGGTTTCCTTGTTTCCTTTCCTTTACTACGCTATTCGTTAAACTTCCCTGCTGCCAGTGATAGCTTCAACTTCAACCCCGACTTTTATCTCAATCAGGGCAAAGAAAGCGAAACAGGCCAAAATATGGAAGCTACTCCTTAAGAATCCTCCATGACGGTTCAGTCTGCTTCAGAACAACGGGGCCAGTAGCTAGCTAGTAGCTAGCTAGTAGCACTGCTACGAAAGAAGTATTTGAAGTACTCTGTTCCGATAAAAGCGTTGCATTCAAAGTAACCTTTTAGAAACGGAGTTGGCAGCGTAAAACCTGACATTTGACGACGGTCCTTTTTCTCGGTCTTCCCCACAGAATGCTAATCTCAGCCCCCAGGACCACGAGAACATCATTGTGGTGAGTTTCCACTATAAATAGATTTTTGATGCCAGTCTGAAGTTAATAATTAACACGCTTGAGTCCTGCTGGTTTGATCTTTGAACTGAAGCAAATATCTTCTTGCATTTGTTCGACTTGTACATTTGTATTTCTGAGTGCTGCTAGATATTTATCACGGCGGTATCGTGAGTTGTTCCTGTGCCGTGAGGATATCGGATGTTTGCGATGTAAATCCCTCTGAGGATAAGGTGTAATGTTGGACTATACAGATCGAATCATGTCATTATTGCATTATGGTCGATTCATGGCGTTATCGTAGTCACGGGCGATAATATGATCATATCATGGCGCTATCGTGGGGAATCACGGTCGTATCGTAGCGCTATCGTAGGAAATCGTGGCGCTATCATAACGAATCATGGTCGTATCCTGGCGCTATCGTGTCGCTTTCATAGCGCTATTGTGACGCTATCGCGGCGCTATTGTGACGCTATCGCGGCACTATCGTGATGCTATTGTGGCGCTATCGTAGCGCTATCGTGACGCTATCGTTGCGCTATCGTGATGCTATCGTGTCGCTTTCATAGCGCTATTGTGACGCTATCGCGGCGCTATCGTGATGCTATTGTGGCGCTATCGTAGCGCTATCGTGACGCTATCGTTGCGCTATCGTAGCACTATTGTGACGCTATCGTGGCACTATTGTGACGCTATCGTAGCACTATCTTGACGCTATTGTGGTGCTATCGTAGCACTATCGCGGTGCTATTGTGACGCTATTGTGGCGCTATTGTGGCACTTTCATAGCGCTATCGTGACGCTATCGCCGCGCTATCGTGATGCTATCATGACGCTATCATGGCGCTATCGTGCTGCTATTGTGACGCTATCATTGCGATATCATGTTTCTATCGTGGAGAATCATTGTGCTCTTACGTCAGTATCGTGGCGTATCGTGGCGTTATCGTGGTCGTATCTGGGCAGAAAAGCATAGTTTGATACTGAGAGCGGTTCTGCTGTTTGCGTAGTCTCCTTCATTTTACAAACGTCCTGCAACTGACCGCTCAGATCTCCACTGTTGGCTCTCAGCCAGGATAAATAAGAGAGATAGGATGTGGAACTAATCATCCGTCTCTGTGTGTGTTCAGGCCATTGCTCCTCTTCTAGAAAACAACCACCCCCCACCCGACCTGTGTGAGTTCTTCTGTAAGGTAAGCCCGTGTGTCAACGAAGAACAACGCTAAGCATTTACTTTCTGTACAAAGAGGAGAGGTTTTAATGGTTTGAAAGTGCTTCCCGCTGATGGTCATGGCCGTGTGTTGCAGCACTGTCGGGAGCGGCCGCGCTCCATGGTGGTGATCGAAGTGTTCACTCCGGTGGTCCAGAGGATCCTCAAACACAACATGGTGAGAGCGGCTCGGTCCGGAGTCATAGCGCTATGAATCGGTTACTATGTATCCAGGTGTGAGGTATTCTGAAACTGGGCACTTTGCAGATGGTGGAGAACAGGCTTCCGGAGACACGTGAATTAATTTATCAATATTTAATGGCGGGAAGTGTAAAACAAACAATCAAAGCTCATGTAAAGCGATTTCCGGCTCCTCCGCCTGTAGATACCTGTAGAAAGAGAGAGTTTTTATCACCTGGCCCCAGGTCAAAACGTTGTTTCCGGTCAAGTATTTTCACAATAAAAGTCCTGTCTATTATGGTCTGCATTAAAGTCACCTTCACAATAAAAGTCCCTTGTTATTGTAAGTCACGTCACGGATTTCAACCGGCTCCGTCGATCTATAATACCAACATACAGTCACTCTCATGAACATACATTCATTCTTGCCATTTATATTTGCATAGAGTAAACATTACCCCTATGCATAATACATTAATAACAATATCAATATTCTCCCTAATATTTTCTATTATAATATCTTTCTATATGTATTAATTTTAAACATAAGAACTCTGCAGATGTTATCAAAATAAACTATTACAACCTAACAGTTTATTGCACGGAATGTTCTGTAGAACAAGAAATGCCTTCAGTTTTTCTGCTAGATCAGCTCTAAAACCTTTAAAGTCCGTAATCCTACACTTCTGTGTTCCCTTTGGGGGTTCGGTTGATATATGTGAATTGCGCGTCTCTTGGCAGGATTTTGGAAAGTGCCCTCGACTTCGTCTCTTCACCCAGGAGTACATCCTGGCTCTCAACGAGCTGAACGCTGGGATGGAGGTCGTCAAGAAGTTTGTCCACAGGTGAGACACCTTCTCCGGTCGCGTTGTCAACACGCCGCCGGGTCACATGTAGACGTATACGTCAATGACTCGCGCTACATCACATATTTATCTCAAAACGGTATTCTTCTCCGGGATGAAAGCCTCCTAACAACACATAGACTCTCCATTACTCATACTTAAAGGCAGCATGAGGTGATGAGTGTGACTGAGGCTGAACGTGCAGCAGACGGTCGCCCTGGTGTCTAACCTGCCAACCCGTGTGTGTTGCAGCATGCACGGGCCGACGGGGCAGTGCCCTCACCCCCGCGTCCTGCCCAACCTGGTGGCAGTGTGTCTCGCCGCCATTTACTCCTGTTACGAGGAGTTCATCAACAGGTCAGTCAGCACACACACACACACACACACACACACACACCAGGGTTCATACGGTCATGGAAAACCTGGAAAAGTCATGGCATTTTAAAATGGTCATTTCCAGGCCTGGAAAAGTCTTGGAAAAAACTTAAATCATAAAAGTTTTGGAAAAGTCATGGACATTTGTTATATTTACATGTTCATTTACGCCGTGTTTGAAATAATGAATGTGATTTTTAAAGAGGTAGCTAGCTAGCTAGCTAGGTAGCCAAGTTATGTCTGTGAACGTAGCTAGCTAGCTAGCCAAGTTATGTCTGTGAACGTTATTTTCTCAGATCCCGACGCCTTCAGAGAGAAACGCCACTGGTGTTACTTTTGTTTTACAGTTTTACACCGAAATGCAACTTTTTGGACTTGCAGAATGATCTTTTAAAGTGAGAAACATCTCAATAATGCAGGAGGGGAGCTCATGATTAATGATGACCGGACGCTGCCGTCCATAGAGGACACACTTACACACTTACTGCATGTAGCTGCTGTGAGAAAGAAGCTCAGCAGCCATTGTTCACAGAAGCTGTTTGTTCAGCTGTGGTGGTCAAAGGGTCATTCTTTTGTCATTGATTGGACAAACACGCGATTGTTAATTTCCCACATCTTGCCCGACTAATAATGAGGAAACTGTACAAACGGTAATCTGCAGATGTTACCGGTAGAGCAGATCAGATACCGCCCCGTCATTAGACCCCGATGGGCCATTTATAGCCTCAGCTAATTACTAACTAAGTCCCAACGTGTTTTTCTTCTTTTTTTTTCTCGATGGAACAATATCTGCAGAGGGCCATACAAGGTCCAACAGGTTTACATATGGAGCATGAGAGAAACCGGAGATGCAAAACCACTCCGCATCCCCGAGTCACGGCGTGTTTTGCTTTGGTTCCTGGGATTATATTTAAATGCTGGTGTTTCTCTGGCGTCCCTCGGGGGCTTTGTGTTGACTGGATATGTGCAGGTTTAGACTAACCTGACTCATTAGCCTCATCTCACCCCAGAGAGGATCCTTCTTATTTTCCGAGCCGTAGGCACACAGAGGAGCCCCTCTCTCTGGTGACCACGGCTCCTGGATGCTTGACGGCACTTCTTCTGTCATTGCACTTCTCTTGCTCATCCTTCCGGTGACAGGGTTCGTAACCCTAACCTGGAGAAGTCATGGAATTTTAAAATGGTCATTTCCAGGCCTGGAAAAATCATGGAAAAAAGTCAAATCATCAACGTTTTGGAAAAGTCATGGAAATTTGTTATAATTAATTAATTATAGTTAATTTACGCCGAGCTTGAAATAATTAATGTTTTTTTTTATAAGACGCTCAAAATATAAGCCGGCGTACGCTCTCCACACGCAAAATGTTCTAAATTGTTCATGTTTTTACCGAGATTTCATTTTGGTCATGGACATTTGGTTTAGAGTCCTGGAAATCCATCGGTCAACATGTGTAAGAACCCTGATTGGCATTGCCTGCTGTGCTGTGCATTGAGCAGAGGATTTGTATTATAGACCAATCACCTTTCCCCTTATGCCCCCCCCCCCCCCCCCTGCAGCCGGGACAACTCCCCCAGTCTGAAGGAGATCAGGAACGGCTGCCAGCAGCAGAACGACCGGAAGCCCCCGATGCCGCTCCGTCTGCTGCGCCCCGAGCCGCCGCCGCCGCCCGCCACCACGCTCCTGCCTCTCTCCGCCGCCCTCGGCGCCGCTCAGCCGCCTCCGTCGGCGCCCTCACAGCCCGCCCCGGCCATCCCCCTCTCCCCGACGCCCGCCTCCGTGGTCAACTCCAGCGAGATCCTGGTGGAGCTGGAGCGGAACAACAACTCGGCCAACGCCAGGCGGAAGGGCGGGCCGCCGCCGTCGGGCGGCGACAGCGAGCCCAACCTCATCGACTGCCTGCTGGTCAGCCCGGCCGTCAACACGCTGACCATCCAGCTGCCGGCGCAGGCCGACCGGGTGCTGGGCTGCTTCGCCCTCATCCTCAAGATGCTGTGAGTCCACGGGTCACACAGGGGTCAGATCAGAGGAGCAGCAGCTTTAAGTCCAGGAAAAAAACATTTTATATATGTATATATATATATATATATATATATATATTATATTATAAATATATATATAATGTATATATTATATATATTATATATATATTATATTATATATATATATATATAATATATATATATTTTATATACTACACAGAGACGAGGATGTAGATGTCAGATTATTAGTTTCACGGTTCTCGGGGGACGGTCCGTCACCACGACTACCTCACCAAGAGTTTGTGATTTATGTGATTTATGACATTCAAGACGCCAACTCTACTATTGTTACGTTGCTTTGCCGTACACATCGCTCTGGTTTGTTTTCCCGCACCCCTGTGAAAATGAAAGGTGAACGGTCGGTTTGTAAAGGTGTGTTTTGTGTGTGTGTGTGTGTGTGTGTGTGGCTGTAACTCAACTCCCAGTAATGTGACGCCGCTCCACGCCGTGGGCCTGCGTCATCTCGCCGTTGCTCGTGTTTCAACTTCTCCTTCATCTCCCGTGTTCTCCGGGCTGCACCCTCCTCTTCCTCCTCCTCCTCTTTACGCTGACTCACTCAATCTCTCTTTTCCTTCCTTTTTTCATTTTCACAACCGTCCGTCTCTCTTGTCAGGTCGGACTACGATGACTGGAGGCCTGCTCTCGCCAGCCTGCTGCAGCCCATCCCCTTCCCAAAAGAGTGAGTCCACACACACACACACACACACACACACACACACACACACAGAGACACATTGTAACACACACAGACACACGCAGACACATTTGAACACAGACACACGCAGACACACACATACAGATTCACATGAAAAAACACACAGACACACACGCAGACACAATTTAACACAGACGCACACGCACACACACACAAATACACAGACACACACATACAGACATACACACAAACGGACACAGACACACACACTCAGACACACATACACACACATATGAAATATCAAGAAACTATGACAGAAGAAGTAAATGTCCATACCTGAAAGTGCAAAGTTCTTCTTTCAGTTTCAAAATGTGTATAAAGTTGTTATTACTGTGCAGCTGGAAGTCTTTTAGGAGTTATATTATTTTGTGTTACGTTGTTAGCGGATCATTTTGAGGATGAGATTACACAAGCGAGTCTTTTCGGTTCCACGACGCAAGTCTGGAGAAATCCCCATAGCAACAAATCCATTTCTTTAACCTGCTCTAGTGCTCATCAGCCTGGCGGGATCATCTGGCCACGCCCCCTAAAGGACATGGAGCACTTCCTCATTGATGGAGCGATGTTAGTTAGATTAGAGTTTTATAGAGAGAGTTATTGTCGCGTCAGGAGGACTTCCTGGAGAGCTCTGCATGCTGCCCACGAGGAATCATTTATTTACAGACTTCTGGAGGCACATTGAACACAACACGGCCGAGACCCCCAGACCTATGAAGAGCAGCGTAGTACATTGTGTAAATTGTGGTACATTGTTGTACAGTGTTGTACATTGTGGTACAGTGTGGTACATTGTGGTACATTGTGGTACATTGTTGTACAGTGTGGTACATTGTGGTACATTGTGGTACAGTGTGGTACATACATTGTGGTATAGTGTTGTACAGTGTGGCACATTGTGGTACATTGTTGTACATACATTGTGGTATAGTGTTGTACATTGTGGTACATTGTGGTACAGTGTTGTACATTGTGGTACAGTGTGGTACAGTGTAGCACATTGTTGGACAGTGTTGTACATACATTGTGGTATAGTGTTGTACATTGTGGTACATTGTTGTACATACATTGTGGTATAGTGTTGTACATTGTGGTACAGTGTTGTACATACAGTGTGGTACATTGGGGTACAGTGTTGTACATTGTGGTACAGTGTTGTACATACAGTGTGGTACATTGGGGTACAGTGTTGTACATTGTGGTACAGTGTTGTACAGTGTTATAAAGTGTGGTACATTGTGGTACATTGTGGTACATTGTGGTACAGTGTTGTACAGTGTTATAAAGTGTTGTACATTATCTGTGACATGGAGAACATCCGGAAAGCCTCTATAGGCCGAGAAGTCTGCCGTCCTCGTCACAAAGGAGTCGTCCTCGCTGCCGCCCGTCCATAAACAGACATGGACCATAATCCATGTGACCTGTGACCACCGGCCTCCTTCCCCTCCTTCCCCTCCTTCCCCTCTAGGCTCCCTCCCTCCTCCCTCCTTGTCCTCTCCTCCCTTACATCACCGTCTCTGAGGGCGTGCACATGTTTATAGGAGGGCCCTGCTGGGGCCTGGCTGCTGACGTGGGTGAGGTACCGCAACACGCCTCTGGGGGGGCGTCAACAGGAGGGGGGCCGTCCCGTTTCCCCCCCAGAGAGCCCGCCCTAATTGGCCGTCAGCAGCCCCGGGTTCCTTTGTTCGTGAGCGGCCGGCTTCATTAGCCGGCTTAATGGCTGGCGGACGACTTGTTGTTCCTGGAACACACCGGGACACACCTGTTGCTCACCTGCGCCACTGTTGCCGCGCCGATGGCTTCGGGCGTCATTAAGAAAAAAGCAACAATACTCCCCAGCACCCTGTAGCCCAGAATATAATGAGTCACGTCAGTGCATGGGGCGCACACACACACACATGCAGAAACACACACACTCACACACACACACACACACACATGCAGAAACACACACACTCTCTCACACACACACACACACACACATGCAGAAACACACAAGCATTCAGAAACACACACATGCAGAAACACACACACATGCAAAAACACCCACACATGCAGAAACACACACACTCTCTCTCACACACACACACATGCAGAAACACACACACTCTCTCACACACACACACACACATGCAGAAACACACACACATGCAAAAACACCCACACATGCAGAAACACACACACTCTCTCTCACACACACACACATGCAGAAACACACACGCATGCAGAAACACACACACATGCAGAAACACCCACACATGCAGAAACACACACACTCTCTCTCACACACACACACATGCAGAAACACACACACTCTCTCACACACACACACACACACATGCAGAAACACACACACACATGCAGAAACACACACAAGCATTCAGAAACACACACATGCAGAAACACACGCATGCAGAAACACACACACATGCAAAAACACACACATGCAGAAACACACACATGCAGAAACACACACATGCAGAAACACACACATGCAGAAACACACACACATGCAGAAACACACACACACATGCATGCAGAAACACACACACATATGCAGAAACACACACACATGCAGAAACACACACATGCAGAAACACACACATGCAGAAACACCCACACATGCAGAAACACACACATGCAGAAACACACACATGCAGAAACACACACATGCAGAAACACACACACATGCAGAAACACACACATGCAGAAACACACACACATGCAGAAACACATATGCAGAAACACACACATGCAGAAACACACACACGCACATATGCAAAAAAACACACATGCAGAAACACCCACACATGCAGAAACACACACGCATGCAGAAACACACACACATGCAGAAACACACACACATGCATGCAGAAACACACACACATATGCAGAAACACACACATGCAGAAACACACACATGCAGAAACACACACACATGCATGCAGAAACACACACACATGCAGAAACACACACACATGCAGAAACACACACATGCAGAAACACACACACATGCATGCAGAAACACACACACATGCATGCAGAAACACACACACATATGCAGAAACACACACACATGCACACGCATATATGCAAATACACACATGCAGAAACACCCACACATGCAGAAACACACACATGCAGAAACACACACACATGCAGAAACACACACACATGCAGAAACACACACGCATGCAGAAACACACACACGTGCAGAAACACACACATGCAGAAACACACACACATGCAGAAACACACACATGCAGAAACACACACACACGCACATATGCAAAAACACACACATGCAGAAACACCCACACATGCAGAAACACACACGCATGCAGAAATACACACACATGCA
>CM070108.1:23105398-23330398 GCA_036178185.1 Liparis tanakae | reverse complement strand
TTTCCAGACATATGTGCTTTCATATAACGTGTCTTTCTATATAAAACGTAAATATATAAATGCGGAGAAAGGAGAAGAAAAAAACCCCAGTCATGATATTTCAGAGACATTTCGGGGGAAGTTAAACGGCGATGGAGACGTCCGTCCCTTTTTGTTCTCGGTGAACCATCCGGATGATTTCCCATTATGATATTTAATAGGACAGCTGTGTAGCAGTAGCTGGGTGGTCTGAGACCGCCTCATATTTATAAAGTTGTGTCCTTAAATCCTCCGGATTATTACGTCCTGACACACACAGGCCCTTATATATTTCTTTTTCTTTTTTTTTGCAATTTACAACAAAAGAAGCCAACCAAGAGGCGCCCACACATGGATCTCTCTGCATCGCCCCCTGGTGGTGACCTCGAGGACCTGTAAACCAGACTCATCACCAGCTGAGAGTTGTATATTTTCATATCCTCTGCTCTTTTTTTTTTTTTTTTTGGGGGGGGGGGGGGGGGGGGGGGCTTGCAGTCTTTTTGAAACTGTTCTGACAAAAGGACACTTGCCAAACATCGTCATGTTTTTTGGGGGTTTTGTGCACTTCTATCTTCAAGCCAACGTGAGTTTGGTTCCAGAACCGACTGGCGGGTCCGGTGGAACCCCGCAGGCCCCCGGCCCCCGGCCCCCGGCCGTCCCCACAGTGCCTCTGGTGGAGCTGTGGATGAGTTTCCTATTATTATTATTATTATTATTATTATTATTATTATTATTATTATTATTATTATTATTATTATTATCTTTCTGACAACGCCACCCGTTTTGAAAATTGTTCTGCTGTATTTATATATCACGCCATAAAACACAGGCGAGATTTTAACAGGATGATTCAGTCCCATCGAAAGGATGGGACTGAATCATTGTACATATGATATTTTGCGTTGGGGCAAGATGTTTCGTCCGACGTGGTCACTGCCCCCGGTCTCTTTTTTCCTCCCCGTCTCGGAGTCCGATCTCCACCCAGTCGGCCTCTCGCTCCGGCTGCATCCACCCGGTTTCTTCGTCTCCGTGTCGACCTCCGGCAGGACGCCGTCCGCCTCCAGGAGGCTCTGTTTCCTATTTATTGGGTGCCGTGACGGTTCTTGGTTTGGCTTGTAGAATCTGTTTTTGTGGTCTGGCGCCAACAACCTTTTTCATATCCTGTATGAGTGTGTGTGTGTGTGTGTGTGTGTGTGTGTGTGTGTGTGTGTGTGTGTGTGTGTGTGTGTGTGTGTGTGTGTGTGTGTGTGTGTGTGTGTGTGTGTGTGTGTGTGTGTGTGTGTGTGTGTGTATATATATATATATAGTTGTCTCCTCCCTTCCTCTTTGACCCTCCTCTCCATCCTTGTATCTGTATCTCTCAGCCGCTCATCATCATCATCGGCAGGTTGGCGTCGCCTTCATCGTACGTTTGGTTGTTTTTTTGTTTTCTTCACAAAGTGCACTGTAACCTTTCAAATAATGTTTTTCATAATATCTTTTTTTATGTTTGTTTTTTTCCTTCATCTTTTCATTTCATCACTTTAATCGGACGTTTTGTTTCCCGTGCTGTCGTCGTTTTGATTTTCTTCTGCATGTACATGTCGCTGCGTCATCCGGTATTTTTCATTTTGTAATTTTTTTTGTTTTTATAAAAATGTTTGAAAACATTTGATAACAGGGTCTGATCACTATCTCACTGAGGTTAAGGACTGAAATAGAGAAAGATCCCATCCAATGACTTTCTGAAGCTGATAGACTGAAGCTGCGCCAGCTGCGCTTTATTCATTTACTTTTGCCTATTTTCATATTAAAAGTGATATTGTATTCCTGCCAGGAAATCATATCAGAAGTGGACCACACTGACTGAACGTTATTTTAAATCAAGCTTCAGTTTAACTTTCTGTGGTTATCCCTAAAGGAGAAGATCTCCTTTTCTATCTGTATGAAAGTGAACGTCTCCTTTAAGGAAGTGGGCGGGCTCTCAGTGGACGCCTCCCATTGGCTGCGTCCGGTCCTGACTCCTCCCCCTAGTCCTGCCATGTCTACACAGTTGTTTTGGAAGGAAGAGGGTCAGATGTGGCTCAGCCTGATGAATCTGACAAACTGAAATAAAACAACTTAACTTCCCGTAATTCCTTGTCGTAAAATGTTTTGGCAGCTGGAGAAAACTAAAGGGGGAGGGGGGAGGGGGTCGCCCATCATGTTTCTCTCTCTTTTTCAGTCTCTCTGCATTGATCTGCTTCTCCTGCTGGGTTATTATTATTGCTGCTGCTGCTCTGTGGCTGTTGTAATAAAAATACAAAAGATCTTTAACAGGAAAAATAACAACTATGATGTGAAATAATTTCAATCAAAAATAAATCTTCTGTGAATATGTTTCAGCTGCGTGTGGCATGTGTTCTTAAAGAAAATCTAAACTGTTTCAGTTTGAAATACACTTAAAAAAGTACAAGAATTGGAGGTGATGTATCAATACGCCATAAATAATAATCCAGACATGTATACCATTTTGAGATGATGTGGACGTAAAGGGGAAAGTATAAATGTGTACATCTGGAGTATTTTGAACACGTGTTGCCCCTTTCTGTCAAACAGATTTAGTAGCAGAAGTAGTACGATAAGTATAAAGTAAATGTACATTGTGGTGGCTGAATTAGATTCAGTTTATTTTTATCGCTCAAAATCACAAATTACAAACTCCCCTCAGAGGGCTTTACAATCTGTACACTTACATCCCTGACCTTTGACCTCACATTGGATCAGGAAAAACTGCCCCAAGCAAAAAATAGAACAGTATAAAAGTAAGAACAAAACGTTTCTCTACTAATTCTATAATACACCTATTTTGATAGTGATATGATTATTATTATACTTTAAATCCCTCATTTCTGATCTATGCTACTGAAAATTAGTCTTCTAAAGACCTGACGGTTCTTCATCTTATATTTACTTTAATATAATACGCGTTACTGGAGGTTATGGTACAATGTATAGCTTTGTCTATATAAATCTGAAATATGTAGTGATGTAAAACTAATGCTTTATTGTTTTGGCTTAAAACTTTTACCATTGTTCCAACCGGGAGGGAAGGAAATAACTTTCTGACCTCCAGGTTTTCCACTGTTGTGCTCTCGCGAGAAGACGGGCTTTGAGATTTGCGATGCTCCGGTTCGGTCATCGTTATTGCTGGTTACAATGCAGGAAAACATGTCATATAATAACCATTTGATGCAGTGCTTCACATTTAATGTCAGCATATGGTGAAACTGGTCCAATAAAGTCTACGTCAGGACAGACGAGCCCGAGAAACCATCTGCAAAGACCACTTATCTTCAGAAATTAAGATGATTTTAATTAATCCGACAAAAAAAAGGGTGTTGAACAATCATCCGTTAATAACTTCGTCCCCTTCCTAAGATCGTACGGTACAGAAAAATGAAAAGTTACAATTTATTTTGGATCCAAAACCCCAACGGGCGAGTCATTTGAAGCCGAGATGAAGAAAAACAAAAACAATGAGGCGGAGAGAAAGCGAGTCCGTGGAAAGCGTGAAACAAAGACGCCATTGAACTCCTCCAGCTGCGCTGTGGGCGGGGCTTCACATCTGCTGCCAATCAAGATCACACGATATTACTTCCGGTCGGTTTCATCCGGGGACCATCGAGCAGCGCCTCGCGAGCGTGTCGCGAGGGTTCAGACTGACGTCACAGAACACTTTAGTCAGCAGCGCAACGGTCACACCGGGACCGTCTCCAGGTAGAAGTGACGTCATCACTCCGAGGCTTTCACATGGAGACACCGTCCAAAGTCTGCTAGTTCTGCACGTGGGACTTCAAATATAAATATATATTTGAAGACCCAATGTAGACCCAGTAATAAGCACTTCGGAAAAAAAAGAGAGTATTGGGCTGGAGAAGAGGACTGTGTTTCTGAAGTTTAGTTGGATCTAAAACCACTAGCTCAATGCAATCCGCCTGTGGTGACGTCATACTGGCTCTGTTGGCCCAGTGAGCATGAACACAGCCTTTAAGGGAGGGGAGGGTGTGTTGGTAGGCCTTCAGTAACAAAACCTTAATCTTACTTCCATAATAAATAATAAAACTTATAACTGAAAAAAAGAAAAGTCTCATCTTACTCAATGCAAAAGAATACAAGAGAAAAAACATTTACAAATACCTGCAGTGGAAATAAAACTGTCCTTTTTAAAATGTGTTTCAATCGGTGGGAACCGAGGACCAACGGTGGTGATACTTTGAAATATAGCAACTGTTGTATAAGTATGCAATATCCCTGGTTCTGTGGTTATTCATCTTACGTTTCTGTATACATTTTTTTCTTTTTATAAAATATTTTATTCATACAATCATTTCTTTAACTATAGCAACATTACTATTTAATTTTTGAGTGGCAAGACATTAGTCGCACATCACCTCATAAGAACAATAGTATATAAACAAATGCAGAAAAAAAGTTATTCTGAATCCATTTGAGTGAGTCTCTCGTTTTGCTTTTTAGTTCGTCCCGCGTCTGTACACCTGTCTCGTCCGTCAGTCAGTGATGAGCCAATAGGAGTATTGCTGGTCCTGGTGGGGGCGTGTGATTGGGTACAGCTCTGAGCAGTGGCCTCCGCCGGCTGGCCAGCGGGGGGGAGCCTCTGCGTGGCAGAACAGGCTGGATGTGGGCCGGCCTCGGGAGGCCCTCACACCGGCCCGTTGACGGCGGGCTCTGAGGACACGGCGCTCTGGTCCAGTCTGGGAGGACATGAGGGGGAAAGGACACACCCGTCAACAGAATGGCGAAGCAGTACAACTACAGAAATACATGTGCTCAGGCTTTCTAGAGAATGGAGCTTTAAAACCACAGGGTTCTTACACATGTTGACCAATGGATTTCCATGACTTTAAACCAAATTTCCATGACCAAACTGAAATCAGTGTATACATGAACATTTTTGAAAATGTAGTATTCAAACAATGAGAATTACAAAGCATACAATACACCTTAAATGAAACAAATGACATTATCACGACCGCTTCCTGAGCTGCTGTTGCTACGGCCAGCGAACTTTCCAGTTAAGGTGCGTTCACTTGCAACGGAAAAAAATAATAATTGCACCGATAGTATGAGAGCTTATGCTGGGTAATATTTGGAGTGTCTCTTTCAAAAACATATGAATTATTTTAAACTCGGCGTAAATGAACATGTGAATACACCAAATTTCCATGACTTTTTCAAAACTTTTCTGATTTAAGTTTTTTCCAGGACTTTTCCAGGCCTGGAAATGAACATTTCAAAATTCCATGACTTTTCCAGGTTTTCCATGACCGTACGAACCCTGAAACCAAGAACCCCTCGCAGGCATCAGTCCGACTTACTTGGCCTCCTCCACGGGGGACGCCTCCTCCAGAGGCCCGTTGGGAAGCTCCACACTGGGCTGACACTTCTCACTGCTTACCGGACACACGGGAGGGAGAGGGGAAGGTTCAGAGCTACAGTCACAATTAAAAATGCTGCTGTGCCACATCTGAATGGGACATCAACAGGATGTATGGAACAGGAAGATATGCCTGGGATTCACATCATGTGACGTGGACGACTGCCGTTGGCGCTGCATGTTTGTTTTGGCGGACAAAGCCTTATGGAGCTTTTACAGCGTTAGAATCATAATAAATTCATACATTGATATAAATTCATAAATGTGAATCTGCATTTATACGGCACGTTCAAAAGATCAAGTAAAGAAAAAGTCAATACACTTTATTTTCTACTGAATGGCACTTCATGAGGCTTCCAATTTAACTTTTACAGATGTTGTGATTTAGAGACACGTTGGCTGGGTTTTATTAAATATTTTGGTTCCAGAGTGCTAACAAAGCGACTGACGGAGCTCCGATAGGCCACGCCTCCAACACATCAAAGAGTTGAATTAAAGTGCCAAGAGAAACTTTATAGGAAAGGAAAAATATATTTTTACATAAACAATGACTTGAAACTCTATAAATATTCAGGAGCCAGGCTCCGTACGGCGGACTGAAGGGTTATGATTTTTCCGCATTAGGACGGTGATGTCATTTGAACACAAACCAGCGCTTTAAGATATCATGAGTGTTTTTGGTGAGTGTGTGTGTGTGTGTGTGTGTGTGTGTGTGTGTGTGTGTGTGTGTGTGTGTGTGTGTGTGTGTGTGTGTGTGTGTCTGACCCGGTTTTGGGACAGCTGGCTGCGGCCGAGCTGGCGACGCCCGTTCTCTCCGAATCCCCACTCTCCACTACTGAGCACGTCTCTGAGGAGGAGCTCTTCTCTTCATCGCTGCAACACACACACACACACACACACATCAATACTATACGACATGCTCCGCTCCCACAGAGACAAGTACACGGGACACGGTGAGAAGTGCACGGTGACGCATGCTGAACGGACACACGGTAAAAAACAAAAGGATGAGATGTTGACGTGGAGCAGGGTGGAGGAGAAGCATCAAAATGTACAGCGAATGGAGAACGTCAACGGTTTCGAGAGGATCATTGTTAGAGCCAAATAGTAGGCGGGGCCTACCAACGGATTTGGACACCGATTAGACCCCAAAACGGCCAGCCGTCAGTCTTGCTTTGTCTCAGAGAACCACCAACAAACTGGATGAGGCCTCACAGCAAAATGCCTAAAACATCTGAATAGAAGCTAAAGAGCGAAGATGGTGCGGAACGATTCAGCTGTAACGCTCGAATAATAATAATAATAATAATAATAATAATAACAATAACATGGGCCCAATGAAGACGCCCCCCTTCCACATCATTCATACCAGTCTCTTGATGCTGGGTTGAAAGTCGTTTTATTGTAGCGCTTAAGTCTTTAATGTTACTTTATTTACAAAACAGAAACCACTCCTAATGAACTTTAACTGCTCAAAAGTGAAGCTCGGTTCTTAAGAAATAAACCCTTCAGAGTAAATTATTGAAATGATGATTCATTGGTTTTTAAAAGAGTTGCAAAGTTCACGAAAAACCTAGAAAATTCAATGTTTGTGATTAAAAGTAATGAGTTGATTATTATAATAAAATGTTTGCCTTTATTCATATTAACCGGTATGCCAAAACCTTCCGTTGGGATTTAAATGAATGTTATTTGATGACGAGGTGTATCCAAGACCCTCCTGAGGACAGTCAGGGTTGACAATGTATGAATGCAGTATTTAAAATAAACTGCGTTTGTGCCACATAGACACCCAGACATTATAGCATTTATCAAGTTAAAGTTGTTAATGTGACTCACAATCTTAAAATAGAGACAATAACTGAGAACCAAAGGCAATAAAACGTATGAAGTCGTTTGTAACGAATAATCAAATTTAAAGGCGTGTTTTAAGCCATGAATTAAAACACTCACAGCTTCGGTAGAAACGCATGCAGAATGGAGATAATGAAAAAAAACAAGGAGCTGAAACCAAAAGATCAAAATTGGGAAAGAAAAGTTGGTGGTTGACGTCACAACGAGACGACATCACGGCCGCAGGCTGATCTCTGATTGGCTGTACATACCGATAAGATTTCAAAACTCTGGAGACCACACCCACAACGCACAGCAAGAGAGAGAGAGGAGGGGAAGCTCAGGTTGTTGTTACTCAGACAGACAGACAGCAGAATGCAGCATCAACACGGGGACAGAGGGACAGAAGACGACCAGCTGTGGACCGGAGGCTGAGCTTCTGGCTGAAGCTCCAGAAGGAAACGGGACCGCACGTCGTTAGGAGGCGAGGAGTTAGTGGCGCGTGGCTGCAGTCGGGCGCGGGCGGTCGAGGTTAGCGGCGGCGTTACGGCGACCGGGCGGTTTATTGGCCGGTGAATAAATCCGAAGCAGCCGTCCTGCGTGTCGACGGCCGCCTGCTGATGTCTTTTTTTCCCCCTTGTGTACAGATTGTAAAGATTTGAGACTTTACCCTGCTGGTTACCACGGCTCACTTAAGGTGGACTGACGTTTAAGGTGGATCCGCTCGGCTCATTTTAGTGACAACGATAGCTACGGACAAACTAATTGAAACGCACACCCCAGTTCTATTTGTGTTCCATTTTCAGGGTTCTTACACATGTTGACCGATGGATTTCCAGGACTTTAAACCAAATTTCCAGGACCAAACTGAAATCTCGGTATGAACAAGAACAATTTTGAAAAGGTTGTGCGTTCATGACCGTCTTTCTTTAAAAAAAAAAACATGAATTACTTCAAACTCGGCATAAATGAACATGTGATAACACATTTCCATGACTTTTATGATTTATGACTTTTCCAGGCCTGGGAATGACGATTTTAAAATTCCATGACCGTACGAACCGCACATTTCGGCGCTTCCTTTCCTTTCCTTCTGAGCCGATTGAAGAAAATATATATTTTTAAGAAGCCTTGCATTCATAAAAGTAGCCCAACAAATGATAAATTAGCTCGTAGCTCCCACTAGCTACGAGCGTGACAGTCTGATATCCGTTGTTTGAGAACGGCTTTTCGAGGGAATATGGCCGAAGAGGGTTTTAATGTCCTCGTTGTCAACCGTCGTTTTTTTAAAGTATCGGTTGAGACGCCGTTTAAGCAGCGGTATCTTTTTAGAAGTATCGGTTTAGCACCGGTATCGTAAAAAAAAAGAAAGAAGATTAAACGATACCTATCCCTACCGAGGACGATAACATTTGCATTTAAAACCGCTACCAATGACGTCAAGTCATGTAGCACAGAGCGCCACGGTGTGTGTGTGTGTGTGTGTGTGTGTGTGTGTGTGTGTGTGTGGCGAACCTCTTGAAGACGGCGGTCTCGGTCTTGGCGTCCACGGTGAGGCTCACGGTCTCCTTCATGGAGCCGTTGATGACCGTCTCCGTAATGCTGCGCTGCTCACAGGAAGCCGTCTCCTCCTCCGCTTTAGGTCTCCCACAATGCTTAGCTGAGGTGGAGGTGGGAGACGCCACGCTGGGACCCAGCCAGCCTTCAGATTCTGAGGGGGGGGGGGGGGGGGGGGACACAACAACACAGGGTTCATACACATGTTGACCAATGGGTTTCTATGACTTTTTCATGACTGTAAGTCAAATTTCCATTAGCAATTTTTTTTTAAATCTCGGTGCATAAATGAAAAAGTGAGTAAATATCGTATTTAAACTAACAATGAGGATTCCAAAGCACACAGTATGACCTTAAATGCCACGAATGAATGACAGACAATAGTTTGATCGCGGGAAAAAACTTATTGTAAGTCGCTTTAGATAAAAGCGTCTGCTAAATGACATGTAATGTAAAATGTGCGAGTATGAAAACGAGTATACCAGCTTATATTCAGAGTGTCATTCTTTTAAAAGCATATTTATTATTTAAAATTCATCGTAAATGCACATATGAATGTAACACATTTATAGGACTTTTCCAACACTTTTCAAGACCTGGAAAGTAACCATTTTTAAAATTCCAGGACTCTTCCAGGTTTTCCACGACCATAAGAACCCCGACAATAGGTTCTGATCTTAATACTTCAGCTACCCGGACAGTAGTGATCATCTGCTCATGTGATTATTCAGAGATACTGAAAGAGCAGCAAAGCGACACATAAGCTATCAAATTGTGTCCCGAATTATCTTGATCACAGTGGAACATCAGGATAGAGTTTAGATATCGGTGTGTGTGTGTGTGTGTGTCCATCATATGGATGTACAGAAGTCTCACTGTCAATAATGACCGTCAGTATTCACACACAGCTCACCTTCAGGCTGCATGGGTGCATTGACCCCCAGAGGGTCCATCGTCTCCATGCTGGTTTCCATAGCAACGGGAGAGTTGCACCTCAGAGGGTCTTTGGGGCTGAAGGAGAACAGTTTATATTTACAAAAAAGCTCAAGATTAAAAAAAAGATGAAAGCCAAATAAAGTATTCTTCACACACACACCTGACGGGGGTGAAGTTGGAGAAATCAGCCCAGCCAGTTGCAGCTTTGGAGGGGGCGGGGGGCGTGGCGGGGGCGGCGCTCCATGACGCGTCATCGGAGTCTTCTGTAGAAGAGGGGGGGGAGGAGGACACGGCGCCGGGGGCGGCGGGGGCGGCGGGGCTGGACGCCGGAGCCGTGGACGTACCCGTGTCCATGGGGATGTCGTCAAAATTAGCCGTCCACACGGGTCCTAAAAGATAATTAATAGAAAAAAAAAAAAAAAAAAAGGTAGAAAAAGTATGGCGTGGAACGCAGCGCCGCTCAGAAAAGTCATAAACCTCAGCTTCACCGCGGACAAAGATCTCACACACGCCCTCGATGGAACTAATGAGCTGGGCTAACCCTCGTTTGAACCCCATCCAGCCGGACGTGTCTTACTTGGGTTCACGTGATATAGGCATGTCCTTCGGGTCGATACGTAGGAGTCTTGGCTACACCAACCTGTGTCGACTTCCATCCGGTCGTCGGTGCTCGGGTTGGACGCTTCAAAGGGATCCCGCTTCCCGTCCTCCTCCTCCGAGTCTGTGCTCTCCTCACTGTCCGTGCTGCCTGAACTCCTGAGACACACACACACACACACAGAGACAGAGACACACACACACAGAGAGAGAGAGAGAGAGAGAGACACACACACACACACACAGAGAGAGAGACACACACACACACACACAGAGACAGATAAAGAGAGAGACACACACACAGAGACAGAGAAAGAGAGAGACACACACACACACATACACAGAGACAGAGACAGACACACACACACAGAGAGAGAGAGAGACACACAGAGACAGAGAGAGAGACACACACACAGAGACAGAGACAGATAAAGAGAGAGACACACACACACACACACACACACAGAGACAGAGAGAGAGACAGACAGACAGAAAGAGAGAGAGACAGACAGAAAAAGAGAGACACACAGAAAAAGAGAGACACACAGAGACAGAAAAAGAGAGACACACACACACACACACACACACACACACACAGAGACAGAAAAAGAGAGACACACACACACAGAGACAGAAAAAGAGAGACACACACACACAGCAAGTCATTTCTAATCCACATCAGAATTCCTGTTATTACTACTTGGGACACTTGGAAGCGCAAAGAGGTGTAAAGATGCAGAAGGCAGGCAGTTAAGAAACATGTTAATCTCTGATAATTAACAGAAAATGACCATCATTAGGTATTATTACTAAAGTATACATGGAACTTTCATTTGTAATGTTTAATGTTTCCGGAGCACCCCACATTTATAAAAACTACGATACAAGAAAAGCCCATCTTCTTGCCGATGGTCTCGTTTACTTATGAAAGTCATAATCGCGACTCATTCATAACCATTAAAAAGTTACTTGTAGTAACTCACTGAGAAAGGATTTAGTGAAGAGACATTGTTTAGGTCACTATTTGAGTACAATTTCATTAACTTAATAACTAAACCTTTTTTGGTAATGAAAGATAAACCAATCATTTAATTAATAATCTCTAGTTCTTCCACTAGAATATTAAATCTATATTCTACGTACACATTTCTGAACCACAAAAATACAGTGTGCTCAACCCACTTGGCCTTGGAGACTGATGGGTGAACATTCCTGTGTGTTTCGTTGCCCTGCCGATGCAAAACTGTAGCAGGACGTGTCCTTCAAGGTCATACACTCCCCATTGAAGGTTATTGGGCGTGACATCAAGAAGAGGGTCGTTTTGAGTTGTAAAACCATCTCCCTGTGGTCTCTGTGTGTCGTAAAGCCCACTGAGGTAAAGTTGTGACCTTGGGCTTTACAAAATCAAAAAATAAGCCCATTTCTGAATTGTGAGAACATTTTGGCAGGTGCACACTACAAAGGAACATTAAGACTTTTGGTAAGTCGCCATCCTTTTCTTTCAAAGCTCTTATTAAAATAATCGAAGAAAATCAGTTGAAAGCTGGTCAGCACTGAACTCATTGAGCAAAATTATGACTCTTATTACTTGCTTTTAATGATTTGTATTACTTACTGTTAATGTGCTGTACATGTATTTTGTGTTCTTAGTACCATGTATACTGTTGTAGCGTGTCTTATCCTGTACTATTTATCGTTGTATGTTTATTATGGTCTGTCAGTGGACTACAGATGATAATTAGCTGTGTAGCTACAATCTGGTACACAGCATCAAATAATGACATTTACGTTTTACCTGTACATGGTCCCTTTTAAATAAAGATAATAATTATAATAATACAGGGTTCTTACATATTTGGACCAGTGGATTTCCATGACTTTATACCAAATGTTCATGACCAAACTGAAATTTCGGTAAAAACATGAACAATTTTGAACATGTTGTGTATTGAGAGCGTACGGCGGATTATATTTTGAGCGTCTTTCTTTAAAAAAAAAAAAACATATGAATTATTTCAAACTCGGCGTAAATTAACATGTGATAACACACTTCCATGACTTTTCCAAAACTTTTATGATTTAAGTTTTTTCCATGACTTTTCCAGGTCTGGAAATGACCATTTTAAAATGCCATGACTTTTCCAGGTTTTCCATGACCGTACGAACCCTGATGATAATAATAATAATAATAATAATAATAATAATAATAATAATAATAATAGTCCTTGGGCTAGGAAATGACTCCGGCCTGTGTGTTGAACCGACCTGGGACGTCTCTGGGCCTCTGGTGCGAAGGTGACGTCCTTTTCGTCCCAGATGTCCTCCTCGTCCGAGCCGGCGTCTTCAAACTGCTGGATCTTCTCCTTACAGCGCGCCTCAAACAAAGCTATATTCGCCTGTGGAAACACACACACACACACACGGGCCACACACACTTAGACAAACTCTTTGTACGTGGTGTAGATGTACACACTATGGATGCTATGAGAAGCAGGAATCAACATGGCCACCTGCAGTAACAATAACTTAAAGCATATCCAGGTCTGCCGTTACATAATTATCTGATCAAATTGCTCCGAGCTTTTGGTTAAATTGCAACTTCATCCAGATGAGTCCTCAGCTTCTATATTAACATTAACAGTGATTTTAGAAAATGCCATAACGACAAAAAAAAAAAAAAACAGTTTCATGTGTTGTACGATCATTTTTAATCTCCCTATTTGACTGATTATTGCAACAATTCAAGATTAATAATCAAAGTACTTACACTTTCATTTGTATTCAGTGAAAAATTGATGTCTGATATTCTATCAAAGGGAATACTGCAATGTTAAAGAGAAAAGAGATTAGTTCAGTTAGAGTCGTTAGGCATCCACAGGTATGGCGGCACACAGGCAGCGGGACACGTCATGTTCACCGACCAGAACTACAGCTCTGCACACGCCACAGTCATGATTACACAAGACGGTCATGAATGGGGAGTCGTGTTCTAAACTAGACACAGAAAATCTGAGAATCATAACATGAACCCTGGATAGGGAACAAAGCCAAAGAGCGCATTTTGACATTGCTTAAAAAGGATGGCAAATGTTCCCCAAAACATGATCAGGGTTCAGACACATTTTGACCAATTGGATTTTTATGACTTTTCAAACCAAATTTTCTTTTTGTAATCTTAGTGTGTGTATACATGAAAAAATGTGAGTAAATTTTGTATTTAAAACAAACAATCTGAATTCCAAAGCATCCAGTATATAACCTTGAATGACCCAAATTAATGAGAACATTATTTGATTAAAAGAATAAACATTCGTCTCTTCAGTTAAAGCGTGTTCACTTTCAGCGCGTATGAAAGAGTGTATGCCGGCTGTATATTTAGAGTGTCTTTTTAAAAGCATGTTCATTGATTAAAACCCAATTGTAAATGAACATATATGAATATAATAAATTTACAGGACTTTTCCCAAACTTTGAGGATCCCCCCCCATGACTTTTTAAGGCCTAGAAAATAACAATTTACAAATTCCAGGACATGTCCACATTTGACATGACCGTACAGACCCTGTTCATTATGCACCATGACATTTTAAATAGTTTAGCAAACATTAGGGGGAATTATGCCATTGCACCTAAAGACGGATACTAATAAAATGAGCTTGAGGATTAGAATAGTTTAGCAGAGCGACTGGCAGCAGAGTGAAGAACAGCTCCCAACAATAACCTGGATGGATGCAGATCTACATTGTTGTCATTATCAGTTCATCTGCCGGTATCAAACATACAGCCGAGGGCCATAACCTGTCCACGAGCGTTTGACGCCCCTCATCTAGATAGAAATAGAACTTTATGTTCCGCAAGGAGGACGTTTGTTTTCATGGGAGTGTTTGATACGTAAATATACGTTTAGAATACATAAGTGTGTTATTGTGATTAGCTCAGACACAACAAAAGGAAACGCTCAACACCTCCCCGTCATGGTGCGCTCCCCAGGGCTCTGGGGGTTTAGCAGTGAACTCGGACCAGGATGCACAATCTGACAGCTTCACGGTGCGAAGATGCAGAAAGTCTCTCGGGCAGAAGCCGAGCCGTGACACGACGGGCCGAAGAGACGCTACTCTGGAACCGTTTCTTTATGAACAGGGTGAGGAGGTTCGTGGTGTCAATTCTCACCGAGACCCGCTTGCCCACGCTTCTAGTTGTTGTGCTGAGCTCGGCCAATAACTGACTGCTTATTAAAAATTAAACGTTTGGATTGAACAAAACAATCGTTTCTGAAGTTCGTAGCAGCCTACAAACACTGAAACCCCATTACCAAACGCTTTAAACAAGAGAAAACTAACTAAATAGTAATTGTATTCCCTTTTACTCTGCACCCATGTGCTGTAAACATTAGATCAGGCCTTGGATCTACATCAAGTCCTCTCTTTGATAAGACCAGCAGACATACTCCACTAGAAAGAGAGTTCTGTAGTAACCAGTCATTTCACCATTACATGAAATAGTAGATATTACAATACACCAAGAGCAGTTGCTGTGTGTTCAAACATCCAATTTTAACCTTTTATTATGTATTAGTAGTAATCATTATTATTGAGAGTCTTTTAGTGGGATAGAACGTCCAGACATCCCATCTTTAGAGATGCGCACAAGCATCTTTAGTCTATTGGATTTAACGTATGCGTCATGTGTTGAGAGAAAAACCTCAAAGAATAAATGTCAGGAGTTGATGCTGCTCTTGGTGAACAGCGTGTTACACCTGTTCTAGTCTAGGGGCTGGAGCAGGTTCACCTGGTCCAGCCCCTAGCGATGCTGCTACAGGCTAATGGGCTGCTGGGGGACGTTTTAGAATACAATGAGCTTCTATCCCCTCTTCTCTCCCCCTCTCCTTATGGATGAATTCACATCTCTCCATCACACGTTACTAATTCCGCTTCCTGCCCCCCTGGAGTCTTTGTGACTCATAGGGTCCATAGGACCTGGCTGGGTCTGAGGCCTCCTGCCATGGCCCTGCTTGGGCTGTATCAAATACACTGAATAGTCTAATTGAGTCAGATATTGTTAAATCCATCATCTGCGTGACACAGAACAAGGCTCTACTTCAAACGACAATCTTTTGACCGTGAAGCAGACACTTGATCGACTAACAGCCCAAACCACTTCAGAAGATGAAACCCAGAGCAGCTGCCCTGGGGAATAAAGGAAGGGACAGCACACGACAACACGACAGCTGGATGCTGTGGATTCTCCTCTTGAAGCCACGTGTTCTATTCATTATGGCAGCCATATCAAAAAAGGAAATAAGGCTCTTTTGGAGGTAATGGCAGTCATTTGAATGAGTTATGCATTTATCATTTTCTGTAGCATAAAAGGTATCTGGTCTAATTATGGCTCTAGATATGTGTAAATTATGCTGCACAACATTCATATTTTAAATCTTGGAATAGGGGTCAAAAGAATGGGGCAGAGAAAAGAAAAAGAAAAATGTGATATGCAAATGAATGTGAGATTATATTAAATACGTGACTCCTCCACCAGCAGCTGTGTCATGTGGGAAGTGCCCTGTCCCTTCAGTGTTACATAGCAATATTTAGACAGTCGTGCAGGATGAGTACTCACTCCACAACATCGTCCTGATCCGCAAACTCTTCGTCATTGAAGCCGAACTGCTCAATAAAATTGGACGTCATTTGTTGCATCTGATAATCAGAAAAGGCCTGGCAAAACCCAGGACCAACGATAATGATATAGTCTGGGCTCTACACAAAGCTGGTCATTACTTGCAGTACAGAAGAACAACAAATACATTTGGGGAGGTGTAAACACAACAAAGAGTGTGTAAACATGTAGGCTAGACAGGTTAATCGCTAAGAAAAGCACAAACATGCATTTACAGTCAAATACCAAAATGCTTTTTACATTAGTTTAGACAATTCTATTTATTTTAACGTAACTGTAAAATTCCCTTAAGAACATTAGTAGTTAAATTCATGAATTCCTGTAGATTGTGACACACTGACAAGTCATTGTGGCTTAGCTGGCCCACTTTGTGTGTGTGTGTAGGTCTTACTTGTTGTAGAGAGGAGTCCTGGTGGAAGCCGCTGTCCTTGAAGTCCACCTCGTCGTCACTGGACGAGTGGATGTGGTGCGTGTTCACCTGCAGGGGAAAGAAACGGCTCTTGACAACGGAACGGGCACAACACGAAAATATAATCCACGTTGGCTATTTGTTTGTGCATCCTAATCTAAACCGTTCTACGAGAGGAATCTGTACTCGGCACACTGAATAGGGGATGAAAGAGTCACCGTTTCATTTCAAATGCAAAGTGCTGGACTACAGAGACGCGTAACACTAACATGGCACACAGTCATAATAACAGGGCACCAAACATGCATCGTGAAATAAATGTTAACGCTAAGATGCGAGTGTTGACGTGTGTTTGCTCACCAGGTCAACAGTGTTTCTCTTGTTTGTGTCAGACAGCTGCCCAGAAATGAAGGACTCCCACTTCTCTCTGTCCTCTGCTGGGAGCTCTGTGACACACACACACACACACACACACGAAATCCATCTCTACATACTGCACAAAACCTTTAAACAATAATGATCTCTTGTTCATTTTCAGATGCGATTATTTACACTGCCGGTCAAAAGTTTTAGAAGACTTCCCCCAGTTTTCATTTCAATCTAAGCCATTCAAGTCCAGTGAATTACCTGAAATGGTACAAAAGATCAGCGGCAAACTGCTAGAGGTTAAACCCAATTTTTAGGTAACCAAATAATAATTATAAGAAATAATGTACATTTCAGAGTTGTAGAAAAAAAGCCTTTTTCTTTTTCTTGCTTTGATTGTTCCCACACTGCTTTGATACAGACAGATGATGTCACTACACCCTCTGAAGCTTTATGTGGACAGGATTGTGCTGCAGGAAGTCGTATACACTGCTCTTATAATGGCAAGAAAAAGGCAATTAACAAAGGAAGACAGACAGGCCACAATGACCCTTAAAAGGTGTCGCCGGAGGTGTTCTAAAACTTCTGACCGGTCGTCTGTGTTGACGAACAGAAACAGGCGTAGGACAGAGCCATGTGAGGCCACTACCAACATCACTTCAGTCAATCGTCTCAAACGAGTCAGAGATGACGGCGGCGGAGGAGAGTCCTTACCAGAGATGAGCTGTTGTATCTGTGGTCCATTTGGGCCTTTGTCACAGTTATGAACTATAGAGTTGGCTATTCTGGTGAGGTGGCCCATATAGCCTCGTCGGCAACCACCTTCCGCCCTAAAACACATCAATACATTATTAGTTATTACTGACCGCCACCGCTCTCCTAACTATTCTGAAGCGTGACCAGCAGCGAGACAAAGGAGCAAAGGACTCATTAGGGTTTTGTCGTTGGAGTTATTGACGAAGACGTTTGGAAAAAGAGCAAAAGACTCACTGTTCCTTCTCGTTGGAGCTCCAGGCCTCCACGATTCTCTGTATAAACTGGCACTTTTGAAACAGCTGGAGGAAGAAAATAGGATGACATTAAATGCACAATAAATACATGAGCGCATTTACATTCAATGTATAAGTTGTTGTACCGTTAGCTTTAGTTTGCATTAGTCCTTGGAGAAACCTCAATTACGTCACATAAGGTGAGATTTAAGAAGCGATTCCGAGATCTCTTCCTCTAATTATTCTATTCTTACATGTTTGATGAGGATGCTCTCCCTCGCGGTGTCCTGCTCCGCGTCGGGCTGGACCTCAGTGGGGGCGGGGGGCATGGCCAGAATCATGGCTGTGCAGATCTCCACTTGAATGTGGAGGAAGTTGTTCCAGATGTATTTGAAATACATATCCTGTGGCACAGAACAAACATCGTGATATTATGATGTTATGAGATGGTCTTTGTGCTTCAGGTAAAAGTAACACGATATGTGGTCGCAGTTCAGAGCCAAACTAATCTCGGTTTAACGTCGTTACCTGGACCACTTCCTGATGTAAACCAAAAGCAATCAGACCCGAGAATGTCAAGTGAAACTCACGTACACTAAACTACAATAAGTGCAGCAGGTAAAAGTGCCGCAACGCTTCCGTTTGCTCACATCTACATCGTTAAGTCACGTTGTGGTGAAGCCGTTTCTCACAGCTGCACGTCCCAGCTCGGCGAACAATATAATAGATGATAGTTGAAATAATGGCCAAGATTACCAGTCACTTTTCTAACTGCAGATATGGAATCTCATAAGTTGAAAAAAAAAAAAAAAAAAAAATGTGTTCAATGCGAACAACAAAGACTGATAGAAAACCTTTTATGCTACAATTACTTACTTGTTTTTCTATTTTAGAACTACATGGTTCACCTGAAATGTTGAATATGGTGAACGTTTTTATTTGTTTCAGCCCGTTTAATACTTTTCTGAGCAAGACACTTTCATACAGATGAATGTATCGACGTGCGTCTTAATGACTTTATGTGTACATAACTGATGGAAGAGCTCATTCTATGACCTATAGCCGTGTTCAATTAGAGGAAACACTTGTTTTCTCATATGGTTTCAAAATGTTGTAGCTGCCCTCAAATGTTTTGTAAAAATGGATAAAAGCTATAAAAAAAAAAAGGCAAAACCTTGGTTACTTCTTTAGAATAAAGATGTGGCTTTAGTTACTTTGTAGACATTACTCACGAGTATGATTCCCAGTGTGTTGAGGTCGATGAGTTCTGTGTTGATGCTGTGAGTGTTGCTCTGCAACAGACTGGCCACCAGTCGGACCACATTGAGCCTCGTGTTGCCCACAGGGGGGTCCAGCACGCCCCACGTCGTCTTCATCACATTGGCCTGTTGGTGGGGAATAAACGGATCAATCATTCCACAACTGACTGGGATCCGCCTCTACGGATTACTGAAGACTTTGTGGTAGAAGACTGTCACATACTCATCGAAGAACATACCAATTCCAGCTAGACTGAAAACAGCTGATTAAATAGTCCCAACTTCAGGCTACAAGTCATTTCAGTAGAGTGGGTTTTACCTTTGGGGGTTCCAGTAGCAGCTGGTGAAAGTCCTTGAGTCGGGGTCTCACAGCCTCCAGGATGCTGTGGTTGACTGAAAATGAAGGGTGGGACATCCCAGGGGGGCACTCCATGTGACCCTCAAACCTACGAAGGAGCGAAAGTAGAGGAACCTGGTGAACGAGCCGACTCGGCACAATGAGCCAGTGACAAGTCTTTGGGAATGTGCCCAAAGTTAGACAGGGAAAACTGATATAGAAGCACAGCTATACTCGTGGTTATGGTAATAGAAATTAAAAATTAGATTGTGTAAACTTTACTGTTTTTCTCATGTACTCATTGTCCAACTATTTATTGGTAATATATGAATATATTCCCCGAGTATTACCGACTTAACCGTGTTACCTGCAGTCTGTTTTTAACCGGATAATCTGGATAAACTGGTTCACAAGCCGTTTGGTCATGTGACCGCTCATGTTCCTGTCGTGTTCTCAGCTCTCATTGTTTAAAAAAAAAAATCTGTGAACATTAAACTATGCAAATACGATATTGTATAGTGTAATACCGTATTAAACCAAAAAGATTCTTTGACAAGTCACTTACTTTATGGTTTTCCTTATTTCACATTCTCAGCCTATCTATCTATCTATCTATCTATCTATCTATACACACACACAAATACATACATTATATATAAACATAATGTATTTATATAATATATATACACACACGACATCAAGAGTGGTCGAGGCCACAGGACGTACGCTGGCCTCCTCGTCTCAAACAGTGTGAGGAGGATCTGGATGACGCTGACGATTGCAGATTCATTCTTCTCTTTTTCAAAGATATTAAACAGCAGCTGCTCCACCGTCTCCTGCCTGCGGAGGAGGAGAACAGACGTGAAGGAGTCAGGTGTGTAGTGCAGTCGGGTTTTATAGCCGACTAGCCATCGTTGGAATAACTGACCGATCAGAGTCCAAAATAAACTCAACTAAAAAGCAAAACTGGCGAGCATATGAGGGCTAAATAACTAATGTACAAGAAAATCTCTAAAGAACTTAGAAGCTTATACATCAAAAAGTCAATGAAGACAACTATTACAGTTCTGAATGAGAGTTCTTGTATGCATACTTTTCAAGTGTGGACAGAAGTGGGTCTGGATCCGAGGAGCCCTGGACCTGGAACATCTGGTCTCTACTCAGCCTGATGATCTCACACAGAGACTGGGAGGCGTTGGAGTGTCTCTGAGGCAAGAAAGGTGGAGAAAATACAACGTCGATAAAACATTCATCTGTGATCCAATCAAAATCCTCATATTCCTGAACCAATTTGTCAGCTCCATTCAGTAACATTTGTGTTTGCAAGATTCTGACATTATTATGATGTGTTCAAATACAATCTTGTAAAATGTTGGGTTTGCAAAGAAAATTGGAGGCAGATCATCAGGGATTATAAATAAATAAATAAATAAATAAATAAATATATATATATATATATATATATATATATATATATATATATATATATATATATATCGGTATCAAAAAGTACTTGACCAATAGGATTAGTTTTGTTTTATTGATTTTCAGTTTTTATCCCACCATGGAAGGGGATTCACACATGTTAGTTTTGTTTTTGACTGGCATCAAACTGGATATCAGGAATTGACATCCAGAATACACATTAGCACTAATCTTAAAGCAGATTTAAAATATCTAATACAGTCAAATGGACTCCATCTGCTGGGCTGATAGCATTACGATTCTTTCCAATGTGCGTGAACTAATCCTTAAAAAGTAAAAGTGGACATGCCAATTCTCAGAAAAAAAAACTTTATTTATAAAGCCAATATTTCACTTGGGAACAGTAAAATGTCCTGAATGCCAAACCAAACCGTACCTGTCTCAACTTAAATATCCTGGTGACCAACGCAAGAAACAGTGAAGTGTGTGTGTGAAACTCACATCCTCGTCTTGAGAAGGTTGAACCATGTCCACCAGCCTCTGGATCACCTTCTCCTCATTCAGCCACTGGACGACAAAAGCAAGTACAAGTGATGTGTTTACCAATCCATTGTGTATAGAATAACATTTATAAAACAAAATGTCATCCTGTTTTATGTGCACTAAAGTAGTGATTCACAGATAGAAATACACATTTTAAGTCTCTAGTAGCTTTAAGCACCTAACGAAATCACCATTATGACTTAACCAACAAATTCATATTGTAAACTCAGGCATTTATTTGACCTTTCAACCTTGCAAAACCAGCCGAAATAATGCAGCCTCAGCTTTTGGAATGAGATTTCATTCTAGACATCTACTGACACCTGCTGGAACTAGATGGTTGGTAGATACAAATTAAAGAATAAATAGGTCCTCCACTCCAACTAAGTCAGTGCTCGGACCCCAATAATAATAATAATAATAACAACAACAACAACAAATATAAATGTTAATTATATATAATATGGTTAAAGAAGTTCATGAACCAACTTTCTGAATATAAATATCATGATTGCCGATCCCAGAATTCGAGCCAATGCGGTACCACAAGTACAATACTGGTATATTTATCTATAATAGTATTAAATAAAACTTCTTTATGGTTCCCTTTTTTACCAGCTTGTTCCTGTCCAGTTTTTTGAACACTTAACGGAGGAGGAAGTATTGTAGAAGTTTGCAGGTGTGCACTTTCAAATGCATCTACAAATACTTAATAGGTCAATACTTTGTAAAAACAATGTTAACATTTTCTGCACATCAACACCTTTGGACCTGCAGGTAAAACGCTTCATGTTGCTGCATCAGTGAACACCTGCAGCATGCACAGCATAATGCAAAGGACGCTTGTCCTCAATACACATTTACTGAACTGTGTCAGATCACGATGAGCAAAAATGTAATCTGTTGGCATGTTTGAGAGAGAAGTGAACAGATGTGCGATACGCTGAGGATGTGTCGTGTTGCTACCCACGTTGAGGACGTCCTGTCGCAGCTGCTGCGGCTCGATGCAGGTGAGCATTCGGAGCAGCAGGTCCATGATGGCGGATGTCCCGATGTGTTTGATCATCAAGTCCACAAAGTCCTCCCGCTTCCGCAGAAACTCCACGATCTAGAAACACACCGGCAGTGCAGAGGATGAACGGCATTGTTCCCTACAGGTCGACAAATTCTGCTACAGCCGAGCCGGCTTCACACAGGGTTCATACACATGTTGACCGATGGATTTCCATCAACTTTAACCCAGATTTCCATGACTAAACATTTTGTGAAATCTCGGTGCATACATGAAAAAGTGAGTAAATGTCATATTTAAACTAACAACAATTCCAAAGCATAGAGTAAATAACCTTAAATGACAAATGAATGACACAATAGTTTGATTAAAAGAATAAAAGATTCGTCTTTTCAGTTAAGGTGTGTTCACTTGCAGCGCGGAAAATGTGCGAGTATGAAAGAGCGGATGCCGGCTTTATATTGAGGGTCTTTCTTTTAAAAGCATATTCATTATTTAAAACTCGGCGTAAATGAACATATGAATGTAAAAAATTTACAGGACTTTTCGAAAACTTTGGGGATTTTTTCTCAGAGGACTTTTGCAGGCCTGTAAATAACAAAAATTCCATGACTTTTCCAGGTTTTCCATGACCGTACGAACCCTGTTCAGAGCGTTTGACCCGATTAATGACAAGTTACCTGTTCGGGCTTGCGTCCGATGAGAATGGACAGGACCTTGGAGAAGAAGCTGGCCAGGAGCGGGTTGAGCGGCGGCTCGTTCTGCAGGAAGCCGTACAGTTTTATCAGCAGGTTCTCATCTTCTCCCAGGCGGTCGTTGATCTGGCCCACGTCGGACGTCAGCAGCTCACACGATATGTTGGGATATCTGGAACAGAACAAAAATGGTCCGTGACAGTTTTTTTTTTCCAATTAACCGGTTCCAATACCACGTTGCAGTGTTCACGCCACCAAATACACTACCGTTCAAAAATAAGGACATTTCTAAGTACTGTATTTTTCCGATAAAGACAACATTAAATTATTTATGAATACACTCTATACATAGATAATGTGTTAAATGACTATCCCCTGGTTCTACAGAGGTGTAGAGGCCCATCTCCAGTGTTTTAATGGTACATTGTGTTATCGCCTAAAACCCTTTTTATGTTAGCACAGCAAAAAACAGTTATGCTGGTGAGAGAAGCTTTACAACTGGCGTTCCTTTGACAAGCAAAAAGTAATTTTGTTCTTCAAACTTGTTTATCAATGTCTTGACTATATTTTCTGTTAATTTTGCAATTCATTTGATGAATAAAAGTGTGAGTTTTCATGGAAAACAAAAAATAGTCTGAATGACCCCAAATTTTTAAACGGTAGTGTACGTAGCAAGAAGCGTAAGCAGGACAAGAAAGAATAACCTTCATGTTGAGATACATGATGAACTTTGGATGCCCGGTTGTAAACTACCTAGTACTTCAAACTGTATACAAATGAAGACTACCAAAAGTTTCAGTTTGGGTAAACAAATTGAAGACAAAAAGTTACATTCACAGTTTAAGTGGTGCACCGGTTCTATTCCATCTGCACTTCAACCACAGGAAAACAATAGATCCCGTAGTTCAACAGAAACTTTTATTACACCGATTTGGGGGAATTTATTATTAATGCCTGATGGCTTACTTCAAGTTTCTTGCCAAAACTCAATTTTAAAAGATTAAATGTGGGCACATGATAATAATTAACATTCCCAAAAACTCACATTTACTGATTAGATAATGAACGCATCATAATGCAACTCAATGCAGCGTCTGTACTTTAGCCGTTAGCTCTGCTATTTAGCCAAGCAACACATTGGTTGTTCACAATCAAGCCTTATCCGGGAATTCTCTATCGTCACCGAGGACGGAGTAAAAGCCTCAAGCACTGATCTCCTCTTCCTATAATACTGTAGGTAAACGAGTACAGTCATGTTTTAAAAATGTGTACCAACGTATCGGTTCTTGTGACATTCACAGTTCTGAGCATTACTCTCAAGCACCGGGTGCTAGTAGCATCAATATTAGAAAAGGCATAGCATAGGACTACTCATATTAAGCAACTCAAAAAACAAAAATGTAAACACTGTTTAGCACAAGCCCAGATGATAAGGAGGCGGGGCCTGAAGTCTACAAGATTAAACTTGCTGTGTCGTTGAAGATTTTAAAACTCAGCAGCACATGGTCTATTTTGGAGCCGCTTGTTCAAGAGTTTTTAAAACTCCTTTCCCACCTTCGCCGTCTCTTGTGGATCCATACAGACGGTCGCATTAAGGTCAACGCAAACAACAACACAGTGACTTGTATTATTGTTTCCTGATGTGTTCAAATTGTGTCAAACACATGTACTGTTAATGGTGTAATTTGCGCAAATTACATGACAGTCTAAAAAACAGTTTTTTGTCAACACAACAGAACTATGTGAAATGCTTTGTGGTTCACAGATGAGATGGAAGCGCATTCAGAAATGTCCGAAAAGGGCCACATGAACGAAGGAAATATTGTTCTGTGTTTAGTTCCCATGGCTACTTACTTCCTGGAACTACTCGCTCAAAAAAAGCCAAAAGGCAACAGGACTCTTTGCAGTGCAGGCTGAAATGACCACAAGTTAAAGATCTGCACAATTGCAAGCTATGCCCTCTTCCCGTTTAAATGGTAAAATAAATGTCTGCAATACAGTAGAAAAACTGCTTTCAATGTGCTGTAAGGTAGCTTCACATTGTGTGTATTTTGTGTTCTTCTTAGTTCTTACCATATATACCGTGGTAGTGTGTCTAATCCTGGACTGTTTGTTATTGTGTTATATTTGTTATTGTTTTATGTTTGTTATCGTGTTACATTGTTATTGTTTTATGTTTGTTATAGTCTATCAAGGGATTACAGACGCTAATTACATACCTGCAAACTCATGAGGGGGGAAAAAGGTGACAGAACCTCAAAACTTTTAGAATTACAACTATGGTCATGTTATTGTTCTGACCACAAATCTAAATTATGACAATAAACAGTTTAAGAGCAAAAGGTCCTCCGCTCTGACGAAGCCGTATAATGATAGTAGTAATAAATATACATTGTCATTATATATAATATGGTTAAAGTCATTCATAAACCAACTCTATTCTGCCTCTACCTGGTTGTCACGATACTAACATTATTACTTCTATGCCATACCTGCCATAAATATCAGGATACAATACTATAACAATATGATGCCATGAATTATAGATAATGTATCTATAATAGTATTAAATTCAATATCTGTATGGTTCACTTCTTACCAACTTGTTCCAACACTTAACACGTCAGTAATATTACTTTTAGTCTAAAGCCAGATATGAATGAAACTACATGGAGCCATCATACATTGATTATACACTATGAGGCCGTTAGTCTGTATCTGACCGGATGGTATAGAGTTCATCAGGATGAGCAGCTGGAGAGTTACACAACTTTACAGACTGTCTGCAATGGAGACAAAGTACTGAGACATTTTTTTGCCGAAGACGGTCTCAAAAGATCCGCCACGTCACGCCCCTCGCTGTGAGCGGCGCTGCGCAGCGCGTGCAGACAGCATGACGCGGAGCGGCACGTGTGCGCTGATCACGGGCTTTTTTAATGAAGTATCGATACAAAAAATATGCTAAATCACATCGCCATCGCTACGCCGTGCAGCGTGACAGCAGCAGATGTAGCGGGCTAACATTCAAGCTAACCTAAACCACCAAACTCTGAAGACATCTAAACGCTGATTGGCCGAGACTCGACACGTCCCATCAAAGATGTTTTATTGCGAAGAGAAACACTCCACATTTTCTCCGCGTTTCACTGCAATCTCAACAGTAGCGGCCAGGTGCCCCCCCCCCCACCCCATTCGGATCTACACGATTCACGTGGACGACCCATTTTGACTTAAAAACGGTGAATTTCACCGAAAGGTGACAAGTTTGCAGGTCTGTAATTAGCTGTATAGCAACAATTTGGTACAGAGCATCAAATGGTGAAATTCGTTTCAACTGTACATGGTCCCTTTTAAATAAAAATAATAACAATAAAACGGTTGTCTTTGTGAAGTTGTAAACCGCTCTTGAAAAAGGAAACAAAACCAGTCCTTAAATGTGATTTATCCGCTGCTGCAGTGTCTCTTACTTGTATTTAACCTTCTCCTCGACATCGGCACTGGGTTCCTGTGTGATGTAGGTGACGAGGTCCTCCATGCACTGCGGCCTCAGCAGGAAGTCCACCAGCTTGTGGTTCTGGGCCTTGCACTCCTGCAGGACGTCGTCCTCATCCATTACCTCCGTCAGAGTCACATCCTCCTTCTCCAACAGGGTGTCGATGTGGGACGTGGTGTGGAGGTCAAATTTCCAAAACATCTTGGCTCTAAAAGAAATGTCAAAACGTTTCATGAAAATCTGAGGGTATCAGAATATAATAGTTGATGATGGTCGTCGGACCGCTCTTTCCCCAGCCTACCTGCGAGTGTGTTAGAGTCCTAACAGCGGAGCTCAGGTTAAAAAGGTGTGTTCTAGTCTTTGGAGTTGTGGCCCATTCCAGGCGAGCCAGGTGGACAGACAGGGCGGCCGACAGTGGTGATGGACAGACGGACAAACCACACATACAGCAGATTAACAGCGCACACCTGTGAGGAAACAAAAACACGGGGAGACGTTGTTAAAGGAATATTGCACTGCTTTTAGATAGTGTGGCAATTCTTATCACAAAAAAGTCACAAATCATTCACATACACAAGCAGTTAAACAGTTTTCTGGTTCTACTGTTCAACAATGCCGAGTACAGTTAAAAACAAACTACTTATTGCCAATTAGAAGCATGAACATCCTCTCTTAAAAAAAAAAAAAAAAAAAAAGGCACAGTTCAAACCAATTCTGAACATGTAAACCTATAGATATATATAAAACAAAAAATACCAGTTAGCTTTGAATGCTAATGCTTCTTCTCTGTGATATTATAAAAGAATGAAGTTGTCTGCATCATTTCACAACAGATTCAAATAGACTCATGAGTTTTGGATATTAGATGTTATTATTCATACAATAAATTATGCAAACCAATACATATAATTACAAGAAACTAATAATAATAATGCAATGTGTTCAGGCCTCACGGAGCAACACATGTCAAGCCACAGTTCAGGTCAAACAGGATTCCTTAACGAGTGTGAGGGATTAAATCAATTCCAGTTTCCGCTGCTAGATTTATAAACGAGAAAGCATCAGATTCCTTGCCCATGTATGCTTCAACATCTTTCTTTGGGGATGTTTTAAAGGAGTACTTGTTCATAAGACAGGAGTGGGTAAAAAGAGAGAACATTATACATAGCTTTTCCCAAAATGATTGCAATTCTAGACCTGAAACAGAAAGGTCTACTGTCGTTTACAGCTTAAATCCAGTTGTAAGATTCAGACACATTCAATCTGCTACAACGACAAACTTCACATCAGCAAAATGCACCTAGAAATTGAAAAAAAGAGCTATATCAAATACCCCAGTTTTAGCTTGTAAATGGGGTGAGGAAAAGAGGAACATGAGAATAATGGCCAGCTGCAGGTAAACATGTTTTATAACCAGCTTATAATACCATGCATATAATCCTTTTATTATACTATGCATACAATCCTTTTCTCAGAATAAACACAAAACTCAATCGTAAGACTACAATGCTACTTAGTCATGATCATATTAATCATGTAGGTGTTTGCCATTCTTTCGATGAGAAATGCCTTAGCAACAGCTGCCTATCACTGGCTAAAGTAATACACTTGTTACTGTAGAACATCTGTAATGTATCAATCTACCATTCGCCCCCGAACACAATCAAATGACAGTGAGACATAAACCAAAGGCCGAAAGCAATAAAGGCATCTTAGCAACCCCGAGGAACGTGAAGAAGTCAACCCTAGCACAGTGTCTTATGGGATGCCACAGTCACGAGACCCAAACCATGAGGATCAATGCATTAACTCGCTCCTGACAGGGGAGACAGTTGACTGTCACGTTTCCAATCGACGTAATTAGACAACAGCGTTTCCCTGACTAACGTCAACAGAGCTGCACTAGCAATACACATACTGGTCGGGTTTAGTATTCCCAGCATGGCATTTCGAACCAGTTGGAGACAGCGGTGAACGCAAATGACGACTAAAGTCATCTAAACTAGTTTCCTGCTATTTAACCAAACGCACGCAAAGTCGTGCGTTCCTGAAAAACAAACTGTTAACATAGCGCTAGTTAACCGAGCACCGTCAGAAAATCATTGAGTTTTAATTCCTGGTTCCTGGTTTAAAACGCGAAGGAAAATCCCGTATCTTATATAAACGAGTCCATTGATTTACGCTATTTACTGTGTGCTGTCGAAATACTCCGTTTGCATGTAACGTCAGTACATTTACATACAGGGCCCAAAACAGAGTACTGGGCTAGCGCACCGGCTCAAGCAAACGGGCTAACGTCACTAGCCATCGTTAGCTATTGTTAGCTCCGCTGGCCACCAAAACGACCGTTAGGGACCCGCGCTACGTTGCCCTGAGCGGCAACACCGAGCGACCGCTTATCGGGCGACAAGTTGCCCAACTAAATAACGCAACGGCTTCACGGTAGCTACTGACAGTGATAGGCAGCTATAACGTGTAACGTTACCCCTGTCCTAGCTAGAGCTACACCGAGAGCGACTGACAGCATTAAGATGGCCATGTATGCGTCTTGCTAAGCAGCTAGCGTTAGCCGGCTATCTGCAGACCGCTGGCTAACCGTCTCTTCAGCACCAACCAAGTGTAAAGGCTGGCAAGTGTACCTACCGATAGACACGGGTAAACGGCGAGTCTCCAGCATGTAGCTTATCTTGCCATTAGCCCCGGGCCTTAACAAGACGAACACGGAGAAAACAAGAAATTCCGGAGGAAAAATAACGCGTTTTAAACTGATTCTGACAGGCGCGAAAAGGTAGATCATCGGAGGGCACTTTTCAAGATGGCGGTTCCGTCAACTTTAGCGGCCCCTTCCCCCACCGCAGCTCCAGCGCGTGTCACTCAAACGGTCACTGCTCAACGATTGGTTAAAATCCCATCGCTCTAATCAGGCCTCGGGTTCTTATTGGCTACAGGGCGTGTCACTCCCCGCGTCATTTAATCGAGTTATACATATTCTGCGGCCCGGAAAAGCGGCGTTTATACTGTTTTTATCAACTATTTATGTTTAGTCAAACGCGCGTGGTCATAGTGGGAAGCAAAGAAAAACAATCAGTTTTTCCCCTTGAATTATATAATAACATTTTGGTGAAACTCGGTTCATGTAGAACGTCATAATTATCTCCGCTCTCACGTTTGCTTGGCATTAAAAATCGAACATACTCTCAGATTACGAGCACGCCATTGGCTCGCCGAGAAACGCCCAATTAACTAAGAGTCCCATATATCTCGAGATGTTTTTCACCTTTAGCCTCGCCTCGACAGCACATACATAAGGGCGGAGTGTAACCATGGACTGTGTTACTTGTAACCAAGTAAACACGGCGATACTTCATATCTTGTGACTGCGTCATCTTAGGCCAATGCGTATTATAATTACTATTAGTTAAAACAAAAATACGATCTATTTACGATCACTGTCATTTGAATATAATTATAATGTATTGACAGCAGAGTATGGTATGCAAAAATGGTCTGTCACATTTAAATGTAACTTAGTTACTTATTATAATTATAATTTGTATTACATTTATCTAATCATGACAGCGTACACAGCAAACTAGAGGTCTGCACACCAGGTGTAGTGACTGAACAGTTAACACAATCCTGACAATAGCTGACTCCATGTTTAGATTCCTTTGAACTACATGCCTTATTTATTTAATATGTTGTATGTTATTCATTATCGATTCATCTGTCAATCATTTTCCTGATAAAATAATTAATAATGTATAAATAAATGGTTTTAACAAAATGTACTTCCATGCTCAACTGTAAACCATTTTTCAGAATACCCAGTACAATGTTATGTAACTATGCACAGTGTAAACAATAGGCTAGTATGTAGTGTGTATAGTGAAAAAATAAGACACAGTTAAACGGTAAATTATATCTGACTATGGACATTTCTGACCACATCCATACACAAATCAAACATCTTAATGGTACAATTCAAATATTTTACAAAGTAAAAACTCTGAACTGATTTTATCTTTAGTTAAAGAATATCTGCATTATTATGATACGATAAAGATATATTGTCATCTCTGACTTCACCCATACTAGAAAGTTATAATTTTTAAAGTAAAAGTCCTACATTTGTACATTCAAAAAGCTAATATCTAAATATTTGAGTTTTTATGAAAATAGATTTCTTAGGAATTCCTGACAATTACTAATGTAGATGTGTTCAAGACATCTCTGATTCCAACCAAACTAAAATTTAACATTTCTATTGTCCTACTTGAAAGCCTTTTAATGTAGACAGCGGTGAACGAGGTGTTCTCGGACGAGATATAGGACGAGTCAAATACGTCTCAACATTTTTTCAGGAGTCCTATTTAGTTATTAACTATTTCTTCTTACAAATTGTACTATATTTGAATTGGTAGAGTAAAAATATCTTCTCTGGATTCAGAGATGCCCTGAACACATATGCATATATCAGTCATTGTTTGGAATTATGTTTACAGCACCTATAATATTCAGAAATAAGCTTATGAATATACAAATGTAGGACATTTAATTAGACACATCTCCTAATTGGTACACTAAAATTGTTTAATTTTCACTATGGGAGGAGTCAAAGATGTCCTGAAAACAAATGCATCATCCATTGTCTGGAATTATGAAGAAATGCATGTTTTATAGTATTGAGACATTTGCTTTTTTTAAAAATCCCTTATTTGGTAAAGTTGTTTAACAAATCTGTCTGAGATGTTCTGAAAACAAATGTTTGAGTCATTGTTTGGATTTATTGTGAAAAAACATTTCAGCACATCCAATATTTTGTCATCAAATAATTCTGTAATCGGTACAATATAATTGTTTGATTTTCAGTATGGGTGGAGTCAGAGATGTCGTGAACATATGCACCAGTCATTATTAATAATAATTGAGAAAAATATGTTAACAGCACCTCAAATATTCAGAAATTAACTTATTGATTGTTACAAATATTGGTCAGTCAGTCAGATATAATTCAACGCACAAACAAAATGCACACTTGAGTTGTACTTCGTTTTAGCTCACTAGATGTAAAAGAGGAGCTTGATAACTGAAGGCTCTGGCTCCTCCTACTTTTTAAGACTTTAGCAACTACAAGTAGCCCCGCATTTAGTAAGTCCAGCTCTCTAGTGGGGCAATATGGTACTACAAGCTCTTTAAGATATGATGGAGCATCACCAATTCAGGCTTTATAGGTTAAGAATCATTTTAAATGTGATTCTAGATTTTACAGGGAGCCAGTGCAGAGCAGCTAGTACAGGAGTAATGTGATCTCTAGTCTTAGTTTTAGTGAGAACACGAGCTGCAGCATTCTGGATCAACTGGAGGGACTTAAGAGACTTATTAGAGCAGCCTGATAAGGAATTGCAGTAGAGCAGTTGAGATTGCTTGTCGTGGGTGCCCCTTCCTGTCTCAGGGGGGGGCATCATGAAGGAGTTATGCTGAGGGCACCAACATGGCTAGCAACGGCACTGACAATACCCGATAAAAGATAACGCCGAGATTCTTTACAGTGGTGTTGGATGCTAGAGCAATGCCATCTACAGAAACCACATCACCAGATAATTGATCTCTGATGTGCTTAGGGCCGAGTAGAATTACTTCAGTTTTGTCTGAGTTTGAAATCAAGAAGTTGCAGGTCATCCATGTTTTTATGTCTTAAAGACATGCTTGAATTTAGCGAGCTGGTTGGTCTCTTTGATCGATGGATATAATTGAGTATCTTTGCATATCAATGAAAGTTTGTTTCCTAATGATATTGCCCACATAGGAAGCATAAGGTAAACACAATTGATCCACGCACAGAACCTTGTGGAACTTCGTAATTAACGTTGTGGTCATCGAGGTTAAAAAAGCGCCTGCCGAGAACGCACATCTTTTTGTGCCTGACGACTTTGGCTGATTGTATGTATGCCACTCATTTATAGCTTTAATCAGTAACAAGCTAAACTGCTTCGACCCGCCTTTTCTGGGCCAAATCGATTCGGCCACAGCTGAGCATGCAGACATGTGGCGGAGAGGACTTGCAGGAAGTGCAGGAAAAGCATATATTTCGCGCAGAAGATAATTTTTTACAAATATTACTATTACATATATTTCCAAAACACAAATATTGACAATTTATATTTTGGGGCTCAAAGTGGGGCCATGCCCTGTGGCCCTCTATTGGTCAGCCACCACTGCCATTACTGCTTTTATTAGCATTACTATTCTACATCCACTGCTGCTGTTTTTCATATACTTCTCTTACTGTAGGAATAATTTATGTTATATGCATTGAATGTGATATAGCTCTATTGTGTTTTTTATTCTGTATACATTACATATATTGCACGGAACAGAGGATGTTATATGTTTACAGATTATGAGGATAATTATCAATTTGCGATTTTGGGCTATACTAAATAAATTGAATTGAATGAACTACATTTCCAACATTTCTCAATTTCTTCCGTTTTTCCCTGGGACCCGTGAACGCAGCACCTGGCTCGCGCTAATGCTGTCCGTTAATCGCTTCTCGCCGGGTAGCGGGGATCTAGACATCATGCATGACGCGGTGATCTGTGGGCGGAGACTAACTGTAGCGTGCAACCTGACTGACGCACACGCACACGAACACACACACGCGCGCGGTCCTGCCTTGACGGTGGACTCAGGAGGAAGCTGCTGCTCATTTAGTGGCGAAATAAAAAAATGGATTTAAAATCATGCATAGAGCAAATGGAGACGGGGGAGCAGGACGCTGCTTTAACGGCTCTCCAGAGCTACAACACGGAGGTAAACATGACGTCATCGGGAGCTCCGCTACGCGCACCTGCGCCGTTATGCTGCTGCCTGGTTGGCCCCTTTGTAAAGATTTTTATCAACATCCAGAGAAATCATAAGATCTTCAATGCATCACATTAATACAAATACTTGAAGATTTTGAACTGGTTGAAATAATATGTTTTAATTCCCCTAGTAGAGACATCAAACCACTTGTGTTACTTATTTGGCCACTGGGGGGCAGCAGATCAAGCTGTAGACGCATCACAAAAGCTGCAGCAGCAGAGCAGCAGAGCACTGGAGCTCTGTTTGAGTCCACGTGATGAGGAGATTTTAAAGAAAATGTTGATGTGCATTATGTGCACATATGTTTGAGATGTGCACACTCCTCTTTTCTTGCTTGAAGATGCTAATATATCAGTGTGTGTTGGTTTTGTTTGAGTATTTAAATACAAATGCTGCCTATTTGGGATTGTGAATGTTGAACATGGCAAAACTACACACTAACACAACCGACTTGTTGAGTGTTTTGCTGTGAGTGTTTTACACTTGGCCCATAAATCCAACCTAGCCCGTTAATGTTTCCATGGCGTCATAAATGGTACAACCCCAGGCGGCAACCTCCGGTCCTGCCGAGTGCCGATTTGTCCCATCCAACCAGACGAGTTAGCTTTGAACCCCGATTTAAAACTGTCACCAGCATCAAAATGTTTCATGTTCATGTTTTCATAATCGATATTCCAATTTCTACTCGGACATGACAGGTGTGTTTGTCCGTAGTCATTTAAATGTTAAATAGACCGTACTTGCATTTCGCTTTTCTACTCCTCCGACCACTCAAAGCTCTTCAACTGTACTTGTCATCATTCACCCATTCACACCCTCATACACTGATGGGAGGAGCTACTATGCAAGGTGGCTCATCAGGACTATCTATCATTCAACGGTTATAAGCCACAGGGGCCAATCTGGGTTACGGGTCTGGTAAGCCTGGTAAACAATGCAGGTTTTAAGACACTTCTGCACCAGCTTCATTCGGCAGAACCGGAGGTTGTAATGCGTTAAAGTCCTGTTCTGTAGAACCTGTGTGGACTTTGTTATTCATTAGTATAAAATCCAATTAATCCTGCAGTGCATGCCAGAGTCTTAAAGAGGGGGAGGGAAACAAATACAGTCCTCTAGTCCGTCCCCAGGACCACATTGTTTATACTCGATCCATGCCAGATGTACAGTACCAAGATAGCCAGCCCTGTTATCTGGATTACCTATCAAACATTTTGATAGATTGAATTGACCTTATTGGATATGGACATCACAGTGGCATTAGCATTTGCAAGATGACTAGATGCAATGGGTGTTTTGGAAACAGTTCACACAGCGACTATTTGTCAGCAATTCAATCTCTCTAATAACTCCATCGGGACTGTCGGCTCCTTCCGGTCCTCCCCTGGTGTTTCCAGCATAATAACATCACAGGTAAACATGTGGCTGGGATGAGCAACATGCTGTGAGCCTGTGACACAGATTGTTAGGCCAAATTGGTTGATTGTTTAAAAATTATAATAATGTCATCCTTAAATTAATTGGATTATTACCATGCATCACATTTATGACGCATTATGAAGATTTAAGAGCGACCCTCATTATTTCCCAGATTATCAACAATGTTATTCTTTAACTGCGGATGGTTATTGCATGCTCTTTTACATACAAGGGGGATTTAACAGAAAAAGCCATCTTCAGGCTCCTGGCAGCACATCTGTGTAGCTCCCAGTTTCCTCTGAGCATAAACGCCTGAACTTCTCAAACCCACGGTCTGCTGAGATGAGCACTATTCAATTCAGTTTATTTTATATAGTCCAATATCACAGCCAGGTCCAATGGACAATGGAGAGAGGAGAGGAGAGAGGAGCTCAGTGTATCCTAAGCGTCCATAAGGAGAGAGGAGAGGAGAGAGGAGCTCAGTGTATCCTAAACGTCCATAAGGAGAGAGGAGAGGAGAGAGGAGCTCAGTGTATCCTAAGCGTCCATAAGGAGAGAGGAGAGGAGAGAGGTGCTCAGTGTATCCTAAGCGTCCATAAGGAGAGAGGAGAGGAGAGAGGAGCTCAGTGTATCCTAAGCGTCCCCCCTCCTCTCAGCCTCTAGCAGCTTCTCTAGGTCTGGACCAGGTGAAGCTGGTTCAGACCCAAGAGGAAAGTCTTAAGTCTACTCTTACATGAGGTGACACTGCTGAAGGCTCCTCTCGACCTCGTGCGGGAGTTGATCTTCAAGGCAATTGGATTAGATTCTCTGATACAGAAATACAGTCCGCTACGGCCCCCGCCGGCCAAATCCCGCTCCTCTAAAGCCTTTAAGAGATGAGGAGCTTAGAGCTGCGGGGGACTCCGGTTCCAAAGGCTCCATATGCCGGTGGCCTGCTCTGGTTTACTCAGCCAACTCTTTACTGTACAAGAACGTGACGGCGTAAAGGTGTGCAAGTTAGTTCCTAATTGGGGGGGAAGCTGCAGGAACTGGTCCTTGATTCTATAGCTATAGAGACTCTTTGATTCAGCTTTGGATTCACAGGATTATTGGTGAGCAAAGATAATTTGTGTTGCCCATTGTTAGTTGCAACCGTCAAAGTATAATGAGCCACAAATATGTGAACACAGACACGATGAGCTGGCCCAGAGAAAGGGGACAGGTGAAAAAACTATCTGGGCAGGGCAGACCGGTGGGAAGCAAGGGCAGGAAGTACAGTATCTGAAACTCTTCGGTTCAGTGCTCATGAGCGGGATATGCCAGACACGTTTGTACGTTTCATGGTTGTAATGGATTCCATGGAGGCTCTCGCCCCACAACCAGGACAGGACTTCACACCCACTCCATCAACGGATCAAACGGCCGCATGGGGAGAATGATCTCTGACTCTACCGAGCGGTTTAGCCTCATTTACCTCAAAGTTCTCTACTGTCAACAGCATTGTTTCCAATTGCTCAAGGACACTTCAACATGAGAGCGGGGATCAAACCGCTCTCTCCCATGAGCTACAGCCGACCCAAATATATTTCAAAATGTTGTTTTTTGCAGTGTGTTATATTCCAGTGGAAATCTATTGAGGACATCTTTAGCTGCCTTTACTGTCCATGTCAGAGTTGTGTTACGCTGTGTAGGAAACATGGCGGATTCACACCTTTATTTGCCCCCTTTGGTTTCTCTTCCTCCAGATGAACCACTGCTTCACATTCAGCAAGGAAGACGAGCGGGACAGAGAGGTACTCCACCCGGACGCTGAGAGCTGCTCATTGGCTGATAGGCAATGCAAATGATCTGGACACTTAAGATACGTTCCTCTTGAAGATTCCTTAACAGCGGTAACCGCTGTATGAGCGCAGCTAGCTAGTGGGACGCGCTAACATGCAGGCTAACATGCAGGCTAACATGCATGCTAACATAGAGGCTTACAAGTTACAAGTTACAAGTTACAAGTCTTTTATTGTCAGATGCACAGAATGACACCGGGTCAGACTGGACACTGACATTCTTAGGACAAGGCCCCACACAACAACTACCACAGCATAACACCGCAACATAATACAACATAACATAACGTGACATACACTCTGTACAAGTACTCTGACACATATAATAACCTTACTAAATATGCAAGATAAATATACAATACAACATGCTAAGACATATACCAAACCTATACATATAATACTAACCTATATACATATAACATATAATACACATATAGTAACATATAATAAACTAAACTACAGACAATGGGAGTAGCAGGTAGTGCAATAATTCTGATAAATATGTACTTACCGTGCAAGTGTAAGTACAAGCAGTGATTGAAAGTGACAGTGTATGGCTCACATGCAAGTAACATGCACACTTACATGCATGCTAAAATGATGAATGAATTAGATTTCAAATGAAAATCGTTATTTATAACCTTGTCAATGTCTTGACAATATTTTGTATTAATCTTGTATTCATTTAATAAATAAAAGTGTGAGTTTTCATGGAAAACACAACATTTTCTCGGTGACCCCAAACTTTTGAATAGTAGTGTATATATCAGGGTTCGTACAGTCATGGAAAACCTGGAAAAGTCATGGAATTTTAAAATGGTCATTTCCAGGCCTGGAAAAGTCATTGAAAAAACTCAAATCATAAAAGGTTTGAAAAAGTCATGGAAATTTGTTATATTCACTTGTTCATTAATGCCAAGTTTGAAATAATTCATATGTTTTTTAAAGAAAGACGCTCAAAATGTAAGCCGGCGTAATTTCTCAATTCGCCAAATTTTCTAAATTGTTCATGTTTATACCGAGATTTCAATTTTGTCATGGAAATTTGGTTTAAAGTCATGGAAAAGTCATGGAAAAGTCATGGAAATCCATTGGTCAACATGTGTAAGAACCCTGATATATATATATATATATATATATATATATATATATATATATAAAATAAATAGTAGTCACACTGGTATTGGTACTCGGTATCGGCACATCTCTACTTTACTTTCAAGAATTGAGTATTCAGTAGTGATTCAACTTCCAAATTAGTTTTTTATATCTATATATTCTTTGTTGTGTGATGCAGCTTCTGGGCGGATTGGTCCTTGGCTTCCTGAACAAAGAGCTCCAGCCTTCCTGTCAGCTGGCCTGTCTGGAAACGGTTCGGATCCTGTCCAGAGACAAACATGGCCTGGAGCCGTTCATCAGCCGCTCGGCCATGTCCACTCTCGCCCGCTACGCCGGCTTCGCTGTGGTCAACGCCGCCGCAGCTGCCCACAGCCCGGAGGGCCGAGGTGAGTCCTGGTCACTTTCCCGGGTACCAGCAGGGGTTTAGATCCAAATGCTTCTGCCTCGTTGCTTCTGTTTTCTGGCTTCTCCCAGGAAACTTCCCTTGATCACCGTAATCACATACACTTTAACTTAAACACACATGTCACTAGAAACATACACTTAGACACTTTAAACATTCTCTGTTGCACTTTATCTTTATCTTATCCTGTATTGTACTTGAGTTTGAGTTGATTGTTGTTTGTCATGTAAAATGTTGCACCTTTCGCCAAAAGAAATTCCTCGTTTGTGTAAACATTCCTGGCAATGAACGGTTTCTGATCTGATTCTGATCTGATCTGGTAAGGAACAAAACAATCACATGAGGCACCAATCCTGTTGTTTGCATTGTCTTTTAAAAATTCCCTGAAAACTCTGAATTTAGAATTGAAACGTTGAATTAAAGTCTTGTTTGAATTTCAGTACGGTCTTGCAAATTGTAACCTCTGAATGTTGTTATAACATTTAGAGTCAATGTTCTCATTGCTGGCCACTGCAGTGATTGCATGTTGGGTTACAGCCAGAACGTAGGTGACCTACACTCATCATGGTCCCTGAACCCATCCTGTGTACACAGACGACGTTTGTGAGTAGAAGGCGTTACACAAGACAAGATTCTAGATAACATTTACGTGCGTGACGGGGGGCAGAGAGATCTGAATGAGATCAAAGACAGATAGAAGCTGCTGGGTTTATCTTTCGTCCCAACCCGAAAAGTGGTCTACATCAAGGTTGAATGTGCTGCTTGACTTTGCCATCCTCTCTCTTCCCAGTTGAGGGCGTGGACGGTGAGCTGGAACAGGCCAATGAGGTACCCGGCGAGGACGTGAAGGAAGCTTCCCCTCCTTCAGAGAACTGTGACCAGGAAGTGATTGTCGAGTCTCTGAAGTCCATCTCTAACATCCTGCTACACAACGAGACAGGACAGGTCAGGCTGTGTGTCTCCTCACACCTACGTTGACATGGACTCCTCAGATTCTTAAATGTTGGTGCTAATTTTTCAAAAATGTTTCTTTGGATGGATGGCAGGCTGTAGCAGCAGATCTACAGCTGATAAAGGGTGTGGCCGAGAGGCTGAAGCAGTGCCATGATCCGACCTGGACCCATGAGGTATGAGGCATCATTTAGAAAGATGTTTAATTACTCTATTTGGAATGCGGAGGAGTGAAGTACTTTAGTTAACGATGCTACCAAGATCCCCATTTATAGAGCTGAAATACGGCGCTGACCTGTCAACCACAAGGTAGCCGCACCCTAAAGCATACCCAGCTTTATGGTAGATTTGACTCTAGACAGACAATAATATTTAGAAAAAGAGACCTTAAATGATTGTCTACAATCTTTACTAATGAAATAAATCAAGAAGTCTTCTTTCATAGATTTGTCTACGCAATTTCCCCCCTGATGGTTATTGGAAAGAATGCAGGATTCACACACTTCAGCTTCGCCATCACCTTTTTAGAACCAGACGTTGCTGCCTGGTTCTGTCAGTTTTCCAATATCTGACCATTTTTGTTTTGTTCTTTTGAACCAAGAGTTTAAATTGCCGAAGCATAACCATAACATCTGCATTTTTATCTTTGTTATTGCAAATTAGTTAAATACAAACATAATTCTTTGGAGATTGGGTTACACTTCGCACGTTTGGTTCAAAACACTGGAAATACAGACTGACCAAGCATCCAGTGCCTGATGTTGGTATTCTATAGTTATCTAAATATTTAGTTTTAGGTTCCATATCCAGTAAAGTTCTCAAGAGGAATCGGCAGACAGCGTAAACGAGTCTCTGCCCTCTGTCCAGGTGCGTTTCTTTGACCTCCGGATCACCTTCCTGTTGACTGCTCTGAAAATGGAAGCCAGGGCGCAGCTGGTTCAGGAGCTCCACGGCCTCAGTCTGCTAGGTAACCCCAAACCTGTGTGACCAGAGTAACTAACCAACTGGGAAACCAATCGCTGCTCTCTAGGTTTCTTGTCTCCAGGGTAACCAATAGTGAGAGGTAACTCACCTTTCTGGTCACGAATGGTCTGTAACACCTATGAAGATCTGAAGTCCAATAACTCATGATAGAGCTATAACAACCTGGGAAAAATCAAACAAAAGTAGACGAGCATTAACAAGAAGGCACACATTGACTGAGATAAAGAGCTGATACCTTCCTGTCCTGTGTGTGTCCTAGGCAACCAGCTGGATGCCACACTGGGTGTGTGTTGGCCAGATACATTGGAGACGGCAAGGGCCGGGTTAGAGGACGTCCCCCCTGAACAACTGCCCCCGCTGAGCCGCCAGCAGACAGAACTGGCCATGGAAATACTGAAAATACTGTTCAATATCACATTCGACACCAACAGGCGCAAGGTCGATGAGGTACTGAAGATCATCGGGGGGGCCTAATCCATGTTATAATGAAAATATTCTAACTATTAGAGGCAAGATTCGATGATCTCTTGCACTCAACCAGTGCCGGTCAAGTGGCCTTAGAAGCTGCTGTATGCCCTGGTGTGTATTTGGATGGCTTTTCTTCCAATAACTCAACATCAACGGTTTCCACTTCTAACACGTCTACCTGTCTCTTGGACCCTATCCCGACTAGGCTGCTTAAAGACGTTTTGCCTTTAATTGGTAGCTCTCTTTTGGATATTATCAATGTGTCTTTGTTCCTTCAAAGTAGCTGTAATTAAACCTCTCCTGAAGAAGCCCACTCTGGATCCAGAGGTTTTGGCTAACTACAGATCTCTCACCTCCCCTTCCTCTCTGCCATTGGTGGATGAAACTGGCTGCTGCTACTGTATGCTCTCTGTTGGAACATATGGTCTGCATTTCAATTACCAATTCCCCAGTCAGATTTTTACATACAAGCAAATGTAAAATTCAATTCAGTTTATTTTATACAGCCCAATATCACAAATTAGGAATGTGCCTCAGAGGGCTTTACAATCTGTACACATACAACATTCCTGTCCCAGGACCTCACATCGGATCAGGAAAAACTCACAAGAAAAAAAAAAACCTTTCACAGAAAAAAAGGAATAAGGAATTGCAGTAATCTAAAAGTAACAACCAGATGTTCTGCATCTTTTTGAGAGAAGATGTGCCTGATTTTTTAAATGTTACATAGATGAAAAATTGCAGTCCTTGAGATTTGCTTCACGTGGGAGTTAACTGATCAAAGATAACGTTGAGATTCTTTACAGTGGTGTTGGATGCTAGAGCAATGCCATCTGCAGAAACCACATCACCAGATAATTGATCTCTGAGGTGCTCACAGTAAAATTACTTCAGTTATGTCTGAGTTTAACATCAATAAGTTGCAGGTCATCATGTATTTTATGTCTTTAAGACATGCTTGAAGTTTACTGAGTTGGTTGGTCTCCTCTGGTTTTATCGATAGATATAGTTGAGTATCATCTTCATAACAATGAAAGTTAATGAGTGTTTCCTGATGATGTTGCCCAAAGGAAGCATGTATAAGGTAAATAGAATGGCTCCAAGCACAGAACCTTGTGGAACTCCGTGATGTATAGAAAAGACAACATTTGACAGTGAAGTATAAAAGTGTAACGTCTGTGTGAACAGGAGGAGGCAGCACAGTACAGACACCTGGGAGCCCTGCTGAGACACTGTCTCATGAGCCACGCTGACGGAGAGGAGCGGACCGAGGAGTTCCACAGGTAGACACGCTGGTTTCTGTTGATCGATCCGTAGAGTCGTTGCTCCGCACGACACCGTCCCTCTAACTCCCTCCTCTTCTCTCTCAGTCACACTGTTCACCTGCTAGGTAACCTTCCTCTGCTCTGTCTGGACGTCTTGTTAATCCCCAAAGTGCAGCACGGCTCCGTTGAGCACATGGGGGTCAACATGGATGCTGTCGGCATGCTGCTGGGATTCATGGAGAAGACCCTCGACCGGGTGAGACGAGGCTCATTGGGGATGAGGGTTCATTACCTCCAATACGATAATGATCGTAAAGGCATTGATCATAACCTTTATTAAAGGAAACATGGTTTAAAGTTTTAATTTAACAAGGTTTAAAAAAAGATGTTCTCAGCCAACTCGTGTGTTTAGTATCCTGAGATGGTTAGTAGCAATATATTGTTGACCAATTTAAGGATTTCATGCAGTTTAATTATTACACTTCTAATCTATTCACACCAGTATACAAAGCTGATGCACAGGACAGAAAAGTGATGGGAATGTATTCATTTGAGCTACTTAAAGGTACTATGTGGAATGAGAACATCCTTGTTATTAAATGATCCCGGTGGTCATGAAGTGAACTGCACTGTAAACTGTAAAAGTGGCCAGCTAACTGGAGCCTTTTATCTTAACAACGTTTAATGGCTACTTTGTTACTGCACACTTTGTTTGACACTATTCAGGCAGTGTGCAATGTGTTGGCAGTGTGTGTGTGTGTGTGTGTGTGTGTGTGTGTGTGTGTTTGTGTGTGCATGTGGACACGCAACAATGCACTGCATGTGTTCAAGAGAAATCGGCATCCTGTTGCTCACATTTGGTGGACGCTAGCGAGCATCCTGGGCGTTGGCCAAAACGGTGACTCGAAATTTACAATCATATGTTCGGTTTGGAATAACGTCACTGTCTGTAACATTCCCCAAAAAGTATTGTATCATTGGCTTAGTGATAGCTACTAGCTACAACATATGGCTGGACAAGAAGCAATACAAGTTAGACGATGGGATAAGTGGTAAAACAAACATCACCATGCTGTGATTATTATTAGGGTCTGAGCCAAAGTCAGTCTGAGAGGACCCTCATGAAATTGGGGTATTATTAATTAAATTTCAATTCAGTTTATTTTGCATAGCCCATTCTCAAAAATTACAAATTTACCTCAGAGGTCTTTACAATCTGTACACATAGACATCCTGACCTTTGACCTTTGACCTCACATGGGATCAGGAACAACTCCCAAATAACCCTTCAGGGGGAAAAAAGTGAAGAACCCTTCAGGAGAGAACAGAGGACGATCCTCTCCAGGTGGACAGAACAATAGACGTCATGTGACCAGAAGGAGTCATGACACACACATTAAAACACAGTAACAACACAATCAATGAGTATCACAGAGTGTATGAATAGTTGGTAGTCGGCATGTTCCACGATCCAGACCTCCATCATCCATCAGGCAGATGGAGGTAGAGAGGAGGAGTGGGCGGGGCATCAGCAGGGTGTAGTTGGTAGTACACAGTACTTTGTGCAGTGTTAAAATACACTTAAAGAGTTACATTAAACACTATTGCTGAATGTAGATGGTCCCAATCAGAATTGGAGTTAAATTAAAACATTTTGTGAAACACATCAGCATTACATGACAAACAGTAGAAGGTCGGACCGGCGGGCCAAATAACACACATGATATTCCTCTATTTGACGTGGGTATGTTTGATGAAACTGACTTGTTTTAGGATTGTGGTGCAGCCGATGTGTTGTCCTCCTCATGACATCATCATGTTCTTGCCTCCCAGGGACACAAGCTGAAGGAAACCCTGATCCCATCCCTGACCTTGCTGACGGAGAGTGCCCGAGTCCACAGAGAGACCAGAAAGTTCCTCAGGTCAAAGGTCAGTCTGATGAGAAGAGAATCCACGATGAAGAGTTGAACTATGAGCATTGGGTTTTGATGGCGTGTGTGTGTGTGTGTGTGTGTGTGTGTTTAGGTGCTGCCTCCGCTGCGCGATGTGAAGAACAAGCCGGAGGTGGGCAGCGCTCTGAGGAACAAGCTGGTGCGCATCATGACGTGCATCGACACCGACGTCAAGGACTGCGCCGCCGAGTTCCTCTTTGTGCTCTGCAAAGAAAGTGGTGAGGGAAAAATGTCTATGTTTGGATTTCTTTCAATAATTCATAGCAATGTTTGTATAACTGACCTTGTTTCATGATGACATCAAGCATCTCAATGAATCAGTTATATTCACATTATTAAATTAATTATTTAAACCACATTTCAATGGAATATTAATCATAGAAAAGAGATTCGATGTGAGGGGTTCTTCACATCGAATGAGCAGTTCTTAAGATGATCATCGATAAAAAATATCCGTCTTAATATACATCTTTGCTCGTATGTCTTCAACTATTATGAAGATATACACTACCGTTCAAACGTTTGAGGTCATCCAGACAATTTAGTGTCTTCCATGAAAACTCACCCTTTTATTTATTAAATGAATACAAGATTAATACAAAATATATTCAAGACATTGAGGAGGTTAGAAATAATGATTTTCATTGTAAATATTAATGTTGTTCTTCAGACTTGTGGCTCAAAGGAAGGCCAGTTTTAGAGCTTCTCTCACCAGCATAACTGTTTTCAGCTGCGCTCACATTAAAAGGGTTTCAATGTCAAGGAATAATCTGTTTGTGGAAAATGAAAAATAAAAAGTTATTTAAAAAAAAGGGTTTCAAGGGGGTTCTACCCCTCTGCTCGTCTCCTAAGGCAATAACACAATGTACCACTAGAACATGGAGATGGGCCTCTACACACCTCTGTAGAGACTTCATTAAACACCAGAGAATAGTCATTTACCACATTAACTATGTAGAGAGTGTATTTATGATTAATTTAATGTAATTTTCATTGGAAAAAACAGTGTTTTCTTTCTTTTTTCTAAGTGACCCAAACGTTTGAACGGTCGTGTATACGGTGATGGTTGAATTTATCTCTCAACGCGCTGAAGCACCAACAGTAAGGCGATGTTCTCTGACCTGCAGTCTCCAGGTTCATTAAGTACACCGGGTACGGCAACGCTGCAGGTCTGCTGGCTGCCAGAGGACTGCTCCGGGGGGGCCGAGACTCTGGGATCTACTCCGAGGACGAGGAGTCGGACACCGAGGAGTACCGAGAGGCCAAGGCCCAGTCAGTAGCTCCACACTCCAAAGAGACGCGGTGGAGCGTTCACCAAGGAACTCGAGGGACCCCTAATTGTAGATTTTATGTTTATGTTGTGGCAAAATGACGAGTCGAGAGACGTTGACTTGGCGAAGTGTTTTATGAGCTGAAGTGAATAAACCACAAATAGTCAAGCGAGTAAACTCACGCGAGTAAAGGGTTGTTAATATTAGCATGATGGAGGCTCTTTTCTCATTTAATGGCTCCTCTGGTTGGCCACTGTCTAAACTATTGAAAAATAAACAAGTGAATTAAAGTGTATTAATCATGCACATCTGCTGTTTTTATAAAAATAAACTACGGGTCAGTGGGTAGCAGGTCCGTCTTTCAATCAGGGGGTTGGAGGTTCAATCCCCGCCCTAGTCAATGTGTCCTTGAGCAAGACACTTAACCCTGAGTTACTCCCTGTAGCTGTGTCTACGGTGTACGAATGTAACAGGATTGTAAGTCGCTTTGGATAAAAGCGTCAGCTAAATGAAATGTAATATAAAAGTTAAAGGCTGTCCGTTTGATATTTCTCTCTCTCTTCTTCCTGCTCCAGTATAAACCCGATCACAGGAGTCGTAGAAGAAGAACAGCCCAACCCAATGGAGGGGATGACGGACGAACAGAAAGAACAAGAAGCCATGAAGCTGGTCTACATGTTTGACAAACTGTCCAGGTCAATACAAGCAGAACACACACACACACACACACACACACACAGACACACACACATTCAATTACTTTTAATAATGACTTGCATTTAACATCGTCACAATAAAATGTGAAGACTTCTGTTTTTTGGGGACGTACAATTTGGCCCCAAGACAGGTGGGTCCCCACAATGTGACTGTAATCTGATTGGCCCTCCCACGAGCTAAATTAAGACACGCCCACACACGACATGTACTGGTTAGAGCCACAGTGCATTCTGCTGTCACTCATTTGTAAATGGTTGTCTTTCAAAATAGAAAGCTTTACGACTGCATATGAAACAAATATATATATTTTATTTGTAAATGTAGTTATAAATACGGAAGGTAATGTTTTGATCGCCGTGTATTTGTATGCGTTCGTGTTATTCGCATAAGTCAAAAAGTATTAAACCGAATCGCATGAAATTTGGTGGGATGATTGGTTATTATCCGGGGACCATTTGGTTATATTTTGGGATTGATCGGGTCAAAGGTCAAGGGCAAGGCCATGAAAAGGTCAAAATCTTCTTTTTACCATAGCGCGGTCAAGTTTTATCCAATTGGCATGCAACTAATGCCAAAATGTTAATAATTCAATGCTAAATCTTGTGATATGCGAAGGTATGCGCTCTACCGAGTGCCCGTTCTAGTTTATTATAAATTGATAAATAAAAAGTAAAAAAATAGTGGACTCAACTTAGAATCAGAGGCCTTATTTTCATGACATGTGCACCTTTTCTCCCTGCAGGACTAACATGGTCCAGCCCATGCAGCTCGGGATGGACGGGAAGATGAGCGAGATCTCTCCAGAGGATCTGCACAGGCTGGCCCACAATCCTTTGTTCCGGCCAGAGGAGCCACTTAATTCAGACAGTGAAGAAGAGGCTGAGTAAACACAGACACGTGGTCAGTCTGATGTCTGTGAGGGAAGTTCGGTCTCATTGTTTCATGTATTCCCGTCACGCGGTCCCACCTGTCACCGTTTGCTTGATCGGAAGCTGAATTATGGAAAATTGGGCTTTGTGAGTCACAGTGAAAACAGAGCGTAGAGTAATAGGAGGCAGCTTAAAGCTTGTTTTGATTTGTCCTGTCAACTACAAATCAGCATTTATCAGTGACTAGCATTAGTTTAGTGTGTCTCGGTTCAGTTCACCATCGAACCAACTTGTTGAGCACAGGAACGACACTGCAGTGTTCAAACAGGAAGGTACACCTCTTTGCACCAGGACATCCACGCTGCACTTTGGTTTTCAACACGTCGTCTTCAACTCCAATAAACATCACTCACCAGAGCCTCCTTCTAGTCATCGACAATGTGGTTTACTCTTAAGGTGTGTGTGTGTGTGTGTGTGTGTCACGTCTACTTCACACGAGAGCAGAGGAAAGTGTGTGAAAGCTAGACAATGAGCTTTAGTTTGTGACAATGGATGAACTGTATTTTTGGATTCTAGATGCCTGTTGTTATACATACAGATGTTTTATTTTAGAAGTAAAAGGAACTTTTACTTGTGTTTCTTTTTCCTCGTCTTCCGACCCCCTGAAAGATCTTTAACGCTCCATGACATCATTCACACCCATTCACACACTGATGGGAGGAGCTACGGTTCCACCTGCCCATCAGCAGTAACTAACACACACACACACACACACACACACACACACACACACACACCACACACACACACATTCACACACTGATGGGAGGAGCTACGGTTCCACCTGCCCATCAGCAGTAACTAACACACACACACACACACACACACACACACACACACACACACACACACACCACACACACACCCATTCACACACTGATGGGAGGAGCTACGGTTCCACCTGCCCATCAGCAGTAACTAACACTCACACACACACACACACACACACACACACACACACACCACACACACTGATGGGAGGAGCTACGGTTCCACCTGCCCATCAGCAGTAACACACACACACACACACACACACACACACACACCACACACACTGATGGGAGGAGCTACGGTTCCACCTGCCCATCAGCAGTAACTAACACACACACACACGACGGGAGCAATTGTGAAAATAGTGAATAGTGAAACTGCAGACAGATGAGTTAGAATTCAGTACAAAGGCAGTTTATGCAAAGAGAAGCTGAAACATGCTATGTTAAATATATATGTTCCTCTATATTGTTATTGTTTAGCTATCAGCTCTATCGTGGAGTATAATGTATATTAAATGTGTTCAAATGCCAGAGTTGTCTCATATTTCAAAGCAGATGTTGGGTGAATGTGTCATGTGATGGTACTCATTCTATCTGATCCTAATGTGCCACCAAGCGGGTTGTATTTAAAGATTCACGCGATGTCGCTTTATGTCTCTGTTGCTTTAATATAATATCTATATTGATTTTATTCATGGAGCCATTTTCTTACCCACCACTTATGGCAATATCTTTCTCACCCTGAGCTACCACTGACATGTTGTGTCTGTAACTTTCGCTTTCAAGTAAGCGGGATATACAGTTTGACTGGATTGTTTGATCTTATTGGACAAAACACATTAAAACAGAAATATTGTCAACAAAATAAAACAAATGCAACAAAACACAACCACGTGATTGGCATTAAATAAGAGTGTACGTGTATGAATTTATTAAAATATCACTGGCTTTCATTATTAACCCACATTGTATTTAACAGGGCTGCTGCTCACCTGGGAGCTGCTCTTTGACACGGCACACCAGTAGAGCGTGACTGATCCCAGTAGGCCGCAAGAGAAATGGAGCACAGCTCAGAATAAATCACGTGGGAACAACACTTCTAATGTGGATGTAGAGCTACATCGTAGCCATGTTTGGTTACCTAATTTTTGGGAAAAGGAAAAAAAAAAGGAAAAAAAATTATATACACTTTCCCTAAACATTACACAGAGGTATCAATGTAATGGAGGCACAGGTCAAAGGCTATAAGTAGACTTAAGACTTTCCTCTTTAATAGATCTGAGTGAGGTTCACCTGGTCCAGACCTAGAGATGCTGCTAGAGGCTGAGAGGCTGCTGGGGGACGCTAGGATACACTGAGCTCCTCTCTCCTCTCCTCTCTCCTTATGGACGCTTAGGATACACTGAGCACCTCTCTCCTCTCCTCTCTCCTTATGGACGCTAGGAGACACTGAGCTCCTCTCTCCTCTCCTCTCTCCTTATGGACGCTTAGGATACACTGAGCTCCTCTCTCCTCTCCTCTCTCCTTATGGACGCTAGGAGACACTGAGCACCTCTCTCCTCTCCTCTCTCCTTATGGACGCTAGGAGACACTGAGCTCCTCTCTCCTCTCCTCTCTCCTTATGGACGCTTAGGATACACTGAGCTCCTCTCTCCTCTCCTCTCTCCTTATGGACGCTAGGAGACACTGAGCACCTCTCTCCTCTCCTCTCTCCTTATGGACGCTTAGGATACACTGAGCTCCTCTCTCCTCTCTCCTCTCCTCTCTCCTTATGGACGTTTAGGATACACTGAGCACCTCTCTCCTCTCTCCTTATGGACGTTTAGGATACACTGAGCACCTCTCTCCTCTCCTCTCTCCTTATGGACGTTTAGGATACACTGAGCACCTCTCTCCTCTCTCCTTATGGACGTTTAGGATACACTGAGCTCCTCTCTCCTCTCCTCTCTCCTTATGGACGTTTAGGATAAACTGAGCACCTCTCTCCTCTCCTCTCTCCTTAAGGACATTTAGGATACACTGAGCGCCTCTCTCCTCTTATAAACTGAATAGAATTGAATATTGTAACTGAATAGTGTTCTTCTTCTGGCCCCAGTGAGTGACAGGTTGTGACAGACCCACCATGCCAATCAATTGATGATCAATAAATATGTTGTTTGCAACAGAACACAGTAAAACAACTTCCAGTAAAAGCAGCAGTGAGTATCGATGTATCTATATTTTAATTGTAATATATAATAATGTCACACGGTCCAATAAAATGTCCGGCCGGTAATGTTGTTTACATCCGTTCCGTAATATAAGAAAAGGGTCAAAGTGACAAGTGACATTCTCATTTTTAGTCTCGTGGGTCGAGATACGAAACACTAAAAACGATGTTATACAATGTTCCAGTTTATTAATGCAGGTTCTTTGTTCTCAGAAACAGAAGACAGAAAGAAAAACAAGAGACACGAGAATGACAACTCATCATTTTAATAATTATTAACAAGTATAGGTATGGATTCAAACTCTGTTTATAACTTTGTTTTTGTTTACTTTATGTGGTTTTGTACATATTGTGTGCGTGCAAGGCAAAAAATAAACACAAGGGTAGAAAATAAACTCTTCCCCAGGGTGAGACGGAGGCTCATGTGGCTGACCTGAGGTCTGCTCTCTCCAGACACACTGACACCATCTCACATAATATCTGCTCGCACTGGGCCTCTATATTTAAATCTTGGTGGTGATGACGTGTGTGTGGTTGTGTATCGGAATGATTGAACCTGAATTGATTTGAATGTCACACACAGCAGAAACATGCAGAGCGTTAGAGTCCCAGTGAGGTTCTAAGATGGCATGACGGGACTGGACATTGTGTAAAGGAAATGGATTTGACATCAATTCCAATGCATACAATTTGTGAGAAAATAATATATTTCTTTAATTGTCTATGTTAGTTCATCAAGATGTTGGGTGCCACCTCACCTCTCCGGATAGCAAGAGCAGAATTTGTAAGAAAAACTCTCAGACATTGTTAGAAAATCCTATGAAAACCATCAGCTCGATGTAGCTTAGCATTAGCCTGGTTCCAAACCTCCTAGGCTCCGCCTACATTTGTCATTTTACTTCTGCTGACCGGATGTACAAAATAATCTCACTGCACCTCATATGGTGAGGATGTTAAGGACCGAAGATGCTGTTCTACCTTCTGGTCTCGAGAGACCTTGAGTTTAGGAGATGCTATTCCAAGTGTACAGATGTTTCCTTCCTCGCCTTTCTTCTTAGCGGAGGGTGAAGAAGGACCTCGAACGACGACAAGGACGGCGAGCGACCGAGGTCCTGCAGCGACGTGACATCCCAATGGCTGATTCATTCTGCCCGTCTCGCCTCGCATCCACAGAACCGATGGAGGACTGATGCTGCGTTCACACCAAAAGCCTTGAGAACGTTTGTACAGACGAGAATGGAGGTGAATTGTGCGGCAATTTGCTTCATTCGCGAGATGTCATGGATAAATATTTGTATATATATATAAGATATTAATGTTATGAACCCGAACACAAGGGGGTTGGATGTTCAGACGTTTGTGGGACGTCCTCAACAAGCATGAAGCAAAACTAGTGGTTAGTTCTGTCGTGGATGGAGGAAATGATAACAGTTTCCACGGAGATAAGCCCCTAGATAAGGTGCGAATGACGCAAAAAGCCACAAATAGTCAAGCGAAAGTCACGCGAGTAAAGCGTTGCGAATATTTGCAACGCTTTTTTTGTGTGAACGCAGCATAACTCATTCTGACATACTGATATTTTTATTTATTATACGTTTTTTATTTTAAAATCATGATGTATAGTATACTATTGCACTGTTTTCACGCACCAATCACCAGGGTCCTCGTTTGCAATGAAGCGTCTGTTCCTTAGTGCGCTACGGCCTCTTCCTGATAGATTAGCTTCATTTAAACTGTTGTACATGTACATGGATCAAGTACTATGTATGAGTACAACAAACCAACTCTTTCTCAAGACCCTTTACGCGACTCTATTTACAACTCACTCTTTCACTTCACTGAACTACGGGATGTGGAGTTGTACTTCTTCTACTCATGCGGTTTACACATTGGACAGAAAGCGTTATTAAACTGCTGCAGGACCTCAATAGTACCAGTGATGACTTTGATTGACGGAATACAAACTAACGCTAACACGCGGCCAATGGGAAAGAAAAAAAAGGTGTTATTCAAAACATCATGCAAATGTCCCAAAATAATAGTAAATCACCCTCAAACTGAGTCACAATGGAATAAGTCGATGTCTTTCTCCTGGAACCTGCTCATGTTCTGAGGGGGAAAAAAATAATTCAAGTGAGAAGTTAGAACCAGAAACCCCCCCCCCCCCCATCCCCATGACAACAAGGTGATATAAAATCCTTTCAGTGGAGAGCGTCAGCAAAGACTTCCCGCTCGTCGAGCTGCAGCTAGCTGTGTCCCGTTTCCACTGAATGCAAAGTGGACTCTAGTGAACGTGAGGATGCAGATCAGCTCTGGGTGGTGCAGAGTTAAAGCGGCGAAACATTAAACTTGAGCCAAAACAATGACTGCTTGTCTTGCAGCCTTAAGGGAGAGTACAGCTCCAGGTAGTTACGGACTAAAACGCACAGACGAAGTGGACGTGGTCATCGTGAAATCACGGACGGCGGACGGTACCGTTTTGAAGGTTTGAGTCTGATTTAGTTGTCGGCCATCTTGGATTACGGCCGTCACCGTTTTTTTTTGTTGCAACCAAAAGAACGGGAGTTATTATACTTTGAATACAGAGGAGTGACGTATACGGCAGAATTGTGTCAATCACAGTAAGCCCCGCCTTTAAGCACATTCTGCTTTATGGTCTGTGTGACTCTAAATGACCCTAATGTACTAAATGATGACATCATGCTGTATCGAAGACGACTTGGAACTATGCAGCTTTAACACATGAAGCATAGACTTCTATACAACCAGAGGAGTCGCCCCCTGGTGGTCAGGAGAGAGAATGCAGCTTTAACACATGACGCAGAGACTTCTATACAACCAGAGGTGTCGCCCCCTGGTGGTCAGGAGAGAGAATGCATTCCACGTTGGCTTCACTCTGCAGAACCGTACTTGGCGCCTGCTAAAGATGATTCATTTATCATGTATTAATTTACTGTTATTTACTGAAGAAAGAGAAGATATCAAGCAGCTCTGATTGGCCGCGCCTTGAAAAACTGGTGCAGCGTTGCTCATTTAATTAACAATGAATTTGTTTTTAACGCGACGTGAACGCTCACTTACGACAGCTGTTCATCAACGCGACGAGACGGCGACATCGTTGTGACGGAGTTCCTGGATATTGACTTCAGTCAGAGACACGCGGTGTGTTGTTAGCCCTGCAGCTAACGTCTGTTAGCTTTGTTTGGGGGTAAAGAAGCACAGACTGCAATAACAAGCCAGTGGTCAGATCTGTACCAATAATATATAACTCATTCAAACAGATGCTGCGATTGGGCAATTCTAATCAATACAAAAAAAACGGGTTTATTCATCCAGTAGAGCAAATGTTAGCTATGAGCTAGCAACAACTAGACGCACTAACCGCTTCTCTCCATCCCATCAAGCTTTCCGTGGACACACCCTGGGACACAGCAGCCGACTTCCACTGGAGGACCTCGCAGACACCCTCCCACTTCCGGATCTCAGTGTGTGTGTGTGTGTGTGTGTGTGTGTGTGTGTGTGTGTGTGTGTTATTCAGACAGAGGGGGTTCAGTCCTTTGCTCTGCTGGCTCTGCCTTCATTGTGTGCTGTTTAGAGAGCGCCTCTCCTCCCTTCTGTGTGCTGGGTCTCACATCCGGCGCCGTGCCGGGGCTCCGACTCTTGTGGGACAGAGGGCTCGCTCTGGGTTTCTCCGGCGATCCGGATAGGATTGTGCTCGGGCTCTTTTCTCGGTGTGATGGCGACACCGGCAGTTTTTCTAGAGTTTGGGGGCTCTTTCTCTCCCACGTGGGAGGACCAGGAGGCTTCTTCTCCAGGCCGGGGGTCAGGGTCGGACTGAAGAGTCGGGGCGCCGACGCTTCATGTAGAGCCTTAGCTGCAGAGGAGGGACGACCAGAGCCGGGGGTCTCCTCCTCTCCCGGAGGAGGGTGCTTGGCACCGGCTGCCGTCCTTCCTCGCTGAGCCTTCAGCTTCTCCTTCTGGGCAGCGGCGTCACCGGCTGGAGGGACGGAGAGCAGAAGACGGGGTTCATACGCATGTTGACCGATGGATTTCAATGACCTTTCCATGACTTTAAACCAAATTTCGATGACCAAACATTTTGTGAAATCTCGTTGTATACACGAGTATATACACTACCGTTCAAAAGTTTAGGGTCACTTAGTAATGTCCTTATTTTTCAAAGAAAAGCATGTTTTTTTAATTAAGATAACATTAAATTATTAATAAATGCACTCTATATATTATTAACGTAAATGACTATTCTAGGTTGAAACACCTATTTAAAACAAAAGTAATATCTACACGGTTGTATAGAGGCCCATCTCCAGTTTTCTAATGGCACATTGTGTTATCGCCTTAGAAGACTAGCGGAGGGGTAGAATTTTAGAAAACCCTTTTGTTATGTTAGCACAGCTGAAAATAGTTATGCTGGTCAGAGAAGCTTTTCAACTGGCCTTCCTTTTGAGCTTGAAGTCTGAAGAACACAATTCATATTTAGAATAAAAATCATTATTTCTAACCTTGTCAATGTATTTACTATATTTTCTATTCATTTTGCAATTCAATGGATAAATAAAAGTGAGTTTTCATGGAAAACACCAAATTGTCTCGTCGGGTGACCCCACACTTTTGAACGGTAGTTTACCTTAATGACACAAATGAATGAGAGACGATAGTTTGATTAAAAAGAATAAATGTTTATATTTATATATAATATTTATACAAATTTCCATGAATTTTCCCAAACTTTTTTTTAAAAGACTTTTCCACGATTAGAAATAACCATTTTAAAAATCCAGGACTTTTCCAGGTTTTCCATGAGCCAACGAATCCTGAACTGAAAGATAATGAATAACAGAATCATTCTGATTGTGAGCATTATAAACGCCTCTCTCACCCTCCTGAGCTCGCTGTGCTTTCCCCCGATTGGCTGGATCTTCAGCGCAGGTGGACAGGTCTCCTCTGTTGCCACGGAAACGGATGGGGGATCTCTGCAACACGGCCTTCAGCTCTGAGAGAGACGGAGACAAATAGAGGAGCTGGAGAGTTACAGTCACAAACAGGGTGACACAGAGAAGAGGGAGGAGAAGAAGAGGGAGAAGAAAAAGGAAGAAGAAGAAGAAGAAGAAGAAGAAGAAGAAGAAGAAGAAGAAGAAGAAGAAGGAGGAGAAGAATAATGAAAAACAGGAAGAGGGAGAAGAAGAAGGAGGAGAAGAAGGAAAAAGAGGAAGAGGGAGAAGAAGAAAAGGAGAAGAAAAAGTAACAAGAAGAAGAAGGAACAAGAAGAAGAAGAAGAAGAAGGAGGAGAAGAATAATGAAAAACAGGAAGAGGGAGAAGAAGAAGAAAAGGAGAAGAAAAAGGAAGAAGAAGAAGAAGAAGAAGAAGAAGAAGAAGAAGAAGAAGAAGAAGAAGAAGAAGAAGAAGAAGAAGAAGAAGAAGAAGAAGAAGAAGAAGAAGAAGAAGAAGAAGAAGAAGAAGAAATTTAGCAGTAGATAAATATACGTTAAGAAACGTCCACATTGGATTTCAGATGTCTGTAGAATTGGGATCAAAGGTCCATTAGTATTTGTTTGAAGATCCAACCATTATCTAAAATAAATAATACGATATTCATGTGTTTGTGTTAATTTAAATGTTTTTTTGGGTCCGAACTAAACGAGAACGAACCTGTTGTTACATCACTTCCTGCACGAAGCTGACTGTGATGTTGTAACTCGGGATGAGATCGGGCCGGTTATCTTACGTCCGTACATCTCTAGATACAACGTTCACAGACCTGTGCTTTGATGTTACATTGTTGTTATTTGACCATTTGTTATGTCTTTAATAAATAATAAGTCGAAGCCTCACCTTGTGTCATGGCCATAGTGTCCTCATGGACAGACACGGCTCTGCGTTGTGGGAGGGGCTTCAAGTGTGTGCGTGGCTTAGGAAGACTCTCTGGAGGCGCACAAACACACACACACACACACACACACACACATGCACACACTAAAGGTGTTAAATCAACTTTTTAACTCATCAACTTTAAATATCAAAGATCATAAAGGTGATGAAGGTGATAAAGGGTCAGTGGGTAGCAGGTCCGTCTGTCAATCAGGGGGTTGGTGGTTCAATCCCAGCCCTAGTCCGTGTCCTTGAGCAAGACCCTGAACTGCTCCCTGTAGCTGTGTGTGTGACGTGAAAGTCACTTTGGATGAAAGCCTCAGCAAAATGAAATATAATGATGAAGATGAGAAGATGAAAAGACCCTGAGATGTTAATACGTGGGGCTGGGATCATACGAATAACCCAGACAGCTGGGAGCCTCCTCTCAATCACACCTCATTTCCTTCTTAAAGCCCCACTATGTAGTTTTTCCCTTGTAGCGCCCCCTTCAGGTATTTAACGTGTACTTCAGTGTGGTAAATACCCAGTTAGATAGATCAGGTGTCTGAACCTCTGGCTCTGAGCCATATGTGGCTCTTCTGGTGACATATGGCTCTTTAGAGTTTGAGTTAAATAATAATCTCCTCCGCCCCCTGTAACTTTCTCTCTCCTCCAGATGACAGCAGCAGTAATGTCAGGTCCCTTTCTTAAAGACGTCTTTGTTCTTTAAACTAAAGGTCTGTTATTGGTCGTCTCCACAGCAGCATGTCTCTCTGTCTCTACGTAGCGCAGCGGACAATAAAAAGTCCCCTGTGAGGTGGACTGGACTATGTGACGCTGGTCATCATGACAGAAAGCAGGTCCAAGGACCGGGCGCTACAACATGTCACATAGTCGGGTTTTAGCCCACAGACCCCGATGGAGGAGGAGACATCTACATATTAAAAGTCATTGCAGCGGCACCATTTCTTTCAAGCTGTTATTTTAAGGTAGCAATTGTTACATAGCGTCGCTTTAATGGTTTTATCGAGACGTACCGTCGGTCACCGATTGTGCTTTCCCGGAGCGATCCTGTGAGCCGGGACATCTCCATGGTGACGGGGCTGGAGGCAGCAGCTCCGCCCTGGAGGGGCCCTGGGGACCCTCCTGGCTCCCATTCTGGGGATGAAGATCAGAGGGAGCTCCGGGATCAGGACTCATGGGACACCTGTCCACAGCGCGGCTAATCCAACGACCCGGCAACCAGAAGAGAATCAACGTGTGGCCCCTATGGCGGTTGGATTTGTGTTGTTGGGTGTGACGGGGTTCCTCATATCTAGTCCACCTTCTCCCCATCCGTCATGTAGAGTAGCTGTAACTTCTATAATAATCACGTTTCATCTTTCATCTCTTGGGTATTATGGCTTCAACAAATTAAGTGCCATTGAATTGTTCGATGTGCAAAGGTCTCGTAAGAAAAATAATGGTTCTTAAATAGTTCCTTAAAAATACTTTGTGGTTTTACGAAGAACCAGCAGCTACTGAAGAACCATTTCTTTTATTTGAGACACCTTTATAGGTTATTTGAAGAACTATCTAAAGGAATGATTCTTTAAAGAACCCAGGGCCCTGCTGATGCCCCGCCCACTCCTCCTCCTCTGCCTCCATGCCTGATGGATCATGGAGGTCTGGATCGTGGAATATGACGACTACCAACTATTCGTACACTCTGTGATACTCATTGATTGTGTTGTTACTGTGTTTTAATTTGTGTGTAATGATTCCTTCTGGTCACATGACGTCTATTGTTCTGTCCATCCTGGAGAGGGATCCTCCTCTTTTCTCTCCTGAAGGTTTATTCCCTTCTTTCCCCCTGAAGGGTTGTTTGGGAGTTGTTCCTGATCCGATGTGAGGTCAAAGGTCAAAGATCAGGATGTCTATGTGTACAGATTGTAAAGCCCTCTGAGACAAATGTATAAGTTGTGAAAATGGGCTACACAAATAAACTGAATTGAAATGGTTTGTAAGGTTCTTTGTGCAATTAGAAATGGTGCTTTAAAGAACCATTTTAAAGGTTTGCTGAGACAACTTATTTGAAGAACTCTTCAAGGAAATGGTTCTTTAAAGAACCCTGGTTTGAAAGGTCCTTTGTGGAACCAGAAATGTTAATTCTATGGCATCACCAGTGCTGCCGCTAGCCATGTTGGTGCCCCAAGCGTAACTCCTTCGGCGCTGGGCATCACTCAACCATTTTCGGTTTCAGGTGGCACCTTTATTCTTTCTTTGTGTAGTTATTGTCTTCCACCAGGTGGCATTCCTCTCACTATTGCTTGAGTCTTTTTAAAGTCCAACATATTTTCGAACCAATGTGCTCTTTTTGGACTCTCTAAATATTGTGTTCCTATATGTAATTGCTTCTTTTCCTTTATTATAGCCTTAGTAAGGGTTTTATTCATGACATCTAAATGTCCTGACTCATTCATATTTCACCACAATATCATAATCATCCCATATTAGATAATACTGATATCATAAGTCAATACCCCCATAACTAGCTGAAACTAAGATCTATAGCTGATTCCACTCCGTCACCTTGTCCATTGTTTAAACCAACCGATCCTTTAATCCCTATTAGCTCCTCTAGAGTCTACCCATTGTAGTCTGCCCCCCCACCCCCTCACCTCATAATATGTTACACGCTTTGAAATCCCTCTGTTCTCGTTCTTCAAGCTTGATTTGTTCACAGAGGATTAGAGATTTGTCACAACAATCTTTCTTTTATTCTCAACCTAAGTACTACTTTGAAATCCATACTGTGATCTGTGATTAATACATTTCCAACCAGATACTACATGTATAAGATATCCTCAGGAATAGATCTCTGAAACATCCTCCTGTAGATAAAGACCACAAACACTGAGGCAATGTGTTCCGCCTCAATCCTCATCTCCTCACGGAGGGGATGAAGCATCAGAGGCATGAGCATGAAGGGGACTACATTCAGATATCACTCCGTGTTTCTTGTTCGCCCCATAAAGCAAAAGATGAACCCGGTTTGGTGCCTGACCGTCGGAGGTCTGTGGTTAGGCTCAGCTGCAGAGGGGGAGGGGAGTGGCTCAGGGAACAGGTGCCGGGAAGACGCCTAATTGGCTGCAGGGGATCAGATCATGTGATTCTCTCGCCTATAAGAGGTTCTTACACATGTCGACCAGTGGATTTCCAGGACTTTAAACCAAATGTCCATGACAAAACTGAAATCTCGGTATAAACATGAAAACTGTAGAAAATGTAGCGTATTGAGAGATATCACCGGCTTATATTTTGAGCGTCTTTCTTCAAAAAAGATATTAATTATTTCAAACTCGGCGTAAATGAACATGTGATTATAACACATTTCCATGACTTCTCCCAAACTTTTATGATTTAAGTTTTTTCCATTACTTTTCCAGGCCTGGAAACAACCATTTTAAAATTCCATGACTGTTCCAGGTTTTCCATGACCGTACGAACCCTGATATATGGGGTTCGATGCGGATGGAGGTGTGAGACAGGAGAGCAGAGGCACAGTGTGATAGGTAATAGTGTATATTACAGAAGCATACCCTGAGTGGGCTCATTCATTGTGTGTGTGTGGTGGTGGTGGTGGTGGTGGGGATAGGAATGTGACTCGTGACAGGGCTTTACAAAATGACTTGAATTGAATCGACAGGGCTGACGCTTCAGCAGACCTGCTCACCACAACGACTAAACAAGGTGGAGCTTGCCGTCATTGTGCTGCAAGTATTTGTTTGTGTGTCTTGGAAATTACAAGAAACTGTAAACATTGCTGCCATCTTGTGGCCTGTATTCCTCACGGACAAATGAAATGTTCCCATCATCTTGAACCTTTTTAAATGTACGTTTGAACGTATGAATTCATGTATCAATGAAGTAAAGATCATGACTTTCCCTCACATTCGTTCACGTTTGAGGGTGATATTAAAGTGCGTGAAGACAGCTGCGTTACCTGGGCTGTGGTCTCCGCCGGCCTGCCGTCTTGAGGATGCGCTCGGAGCTGGACTCTCCCCACCGAGGAGGCAGGAGGCCCAGAGGAGGGCGGAGCTCCTGCAGGAGAAGCCGGGGTGGGGAGCGGAGGCTTGGCCGCAACAGCAGGTTTGGGTGGCAGAGACCAGACGGGCTTCGGGTGGAGGGGAGGGTCCGGTCGGATGGGGTCCGGTCGGATGGGGTCCAGCGACCTCAGAGGGTACCGGGGATCTGCTGGAAACGGGGGTCGAAGCATCCACGGGTTAGTTTTTTGCTTTTGGTCTCCTCAACTGTCTCATTGGTTCCACTGAAGACACACGTCTGTAAACAAGCCTCAAGGGTTTCATAGTTAAGAGGAGACACTCCAGGTGAATAGGTTCTCTCTCAGACTTGACCCAGACTTCCCTCTCGCCCGCAACATTTTCCAGCTCATTCTGGGGGATCCCGAGGCGTTCCCAGGCCAGCCGTGAGATGTAATCTCTCCAGCGTGTCCTGGGTCTTCCCCGGGGTCTCCTCCCATACATATATATATATATATATATATATATATATATATATATATATATATATATATATATATATATATATATATATTCTTATATGTTTATAATATCTATATATATATATATATATATATATATTAATATATATTATATGTGTTTATAATATACATATATGTATATACATATATGTATATATATATTCCTATATATGTTTATACTATATATATATATCACCATGGAACTTCCCCTTTTAATTACTTACATTTAGACAGGTTTTACAAGTCCTTAGACTTGAATATGCAAATAAAGGCATTATCTATTAAATATGTGCTAATTTGGGATATTTTCAGAACAGAATAATGAACATTGGATAAACCCAGGTTTCCAATTACAGAGGGAATTATTGGATATCTCTTTGTATCATTCCATAAATCAGAAAAATAATGTCAACAGCCATTTTTTGTTAATGAATGTTGTATAAGGTTTATGAAGAAAACCAGTGAACCAGTGAAAACCTTCAGAATATAGAGAGGAATAAAAGTGGATGTGAAACGTCAGCAGTTGATAACTTACGTGACATTTTTTGTTCTGTTTTACAAGTTTTCTGGAATGATACGTTTAAATATGCAAATGAGTCATTATGTAATGGTAACTTATGGTGCATTTAGAAGAAATGTACACACGCAAACAAACAAAGTAGTAAAACAAAGACCTGAATGAGTATATTTGATCTTTTCTTTCCACTAATCTGACAGATGTGTTATAGAAGCAAAGTAGAACACAATAAACAACCATCAATGTTTCTGCCTGGTGTCTCCCCTTGAACCGAGCTCAGTAATTCCCTTAAACATCTGGCCATTGATGTGTTTTTGGACAATAATGGATCCCGATAGCTCAGAGGAACAAGGTAAATCATGTTTTAATACAAATACTAGTATTGTTCTCATGTTTATTCAGACTATGGCAATAGATGACTGATACCTGATGAAGTGGACATGGTTCTGGGCTTCACGTGTGTGGGAGGAGGGACACGTTTGTCCAGGATAGCACCTACAGAGACAGAAAGCCTGAGGGGTCAAGGTGAATCCCAGCTGTGCATGTAATGAAACAACACCAACACTCCCTTAGCTAGAAGAGGTCTCCATCAGCAGCAGCTGTATACAACAGTGTGAATAGTATTAAACGTGGTCAGAAGGAAAGATATTTCATAAAACATATAATATTACATAGATGTTTCAATTTGCTCCAAATATATTTGGCATTACAGCAACTGCTGGCTTAAAGGGGACATATTATGAAAATTCCACTTTCTTAGTGCTTCTATATGTTAATGTGGGTATCTGGCATGTCTCCCAACACAAAAACGCTGGATAAAAACAACTCAGGCGGCTTGTTGTGGTTCCTCTACGTCAGAAACGATCTGCTGGAGCGCGTCCAATGGGATCACCACCAACGTCTAGGTAGATATCAAAGCACGCCCATGTAGGGGGTCTGGCTACATGGCTTTGGACCTGGGTCAGCCTGCTGGGTCTGCTGACCCCGCTAAGTGGCTGAAAATGGATGGATGGATATACGTAGATATAAAATGATCTGCCTCAAGCATTAAATGACTGATGTAAACAATAACACTCACCTTCAGAGTTGGCCTTTCTCAGCTCCTCGTCTTTATTCTACAACAGACACATTAAACATTGTTATCCGCTGGTGCTGATGCTTTGTAACGCCTGAACTTCTCCTTGTCGGAACTGCGCCGCAAGTATCACGAAAATGCTATTTCTCAGTATGCACATGAGCTTAAAGTAAAAACACACAAGTATTTACCATCGGACAGATCAAAGGATAAATGTTAAAGGTTGTTTGGTCCACGTTCTATCAGTGATGGTACCATTGTACCTCCTAAGGTAATGACTGAGACCCGGGAACACAGAGACACCCCTCTGATGTGCCCTGACTCAAGAAACAGATGATAATGTTGTGTTGATTCTCCCTGTGGACTAACGTGCTCATGTTTCAGAGAACCAGAGTGTGTTAGCTATATGTATACACGACCGTTCAAAAGTCTGGGGTCACCGAGAACATTTTGTGTTTTCCATAAAAACTCACTCTTTTATTTATTAAATGAATACACGATTAATACAAAATATAGTCAAGACATTGACGAGGTTATAAATAATGATCTTCATTGTAAATATTAACGTTGTTCTTCTTGTGGCTCAAAGGAAGGCCAGTTTTAGAGCTTCTCTCACCAGCATAACTGTTTTCAGCTGCGCTCACATTAAAAGGGTTTCAATGTCAAGGAATAATCTGTTTGTGGAAAATGAAAAATAAAAAGTTATTTAAAAAAAAGGGTTTCAAGGGTGTTCTACCCCTCTGCTCGTCTTCTAAGGCAATAACACAATGTACCACTAGAACATGGAGATAGGCCTCTACACGCCTCTGTAGAGACTTCATTAAAAACAGAGAATTGTCATTTACCACATTAACTATGTAGAGAGAGTATTTCTGATTTACTTAATGTCATTTTCATTGAAAAAAACTGTGCTTTTTTTTCTTTTTTCTAAGTGACAACAAACTTTTGAACGGTCGTATATAAATGTTAGTTATTTCACAGTGTGTTATATTTCATCACTGTGCTACATTTTCGACACACAACAAGGGACCTAGGCAGTCACTATGGACATTCACGCACACACACAAACACTCACAGCCACACTACCTGGTTGGCCTTGGTGTTGGCTGGTGGGCTTTTGGCCACGCCCATCCTGTGCAGCATCACCTGGAGCCTCTGTTCAAAACTAGAAGTGCTCTCAGACGCATGTTTCTGAAGGACGATAGAAAGGGTGTTAGGGCTGCAATGGTAGACGTGACCCACAGCTTTTCTTTTCTTATTCCGCTCCGCGTGTCGTCGTGGTTTCGCCCCGCTGGGCGCCACGCTCACCTTACTGTGCGTGTCGTCCTTGTCCTCCGGCTCTAACCCGGTCAGCAGGATGAGACTCTGGCTCTTGCCCTCTCTGAGTGACCTCTTGGTCACCTTCAGCCTCCTCTCGCCACACAGCTTCATCTCCGGCACGCCGCTCCTCTCCTGCTCCGCTAGAGGGGAGGTGACCCCGGGACTTTGGGCGCCGCCCGGCGAGACGGGAGGCGCCTCTTCTTCTAGGTTGGAAAGTGCGGCGGCGGCGACGGTGGGGTCAGGGCTCGTGGCGGCGGTGGGGAAAGAGGGAGCGGTCTCACTGGAAGGCGTCGTCGTGGTTAATGTCATGGCAGGCGCCATCGTTCCCCTGGCAACGCCTGCAAGATGGTGGCCGGTGACGACGGTTCCTTCTGTTGTGGCGGCATCGTTAGAAACGTTAGCATCCTCCACTGACCTCGCCCCTCTCCCCTTCTCTCTCTCCTTGTCTCTTTCCCTCTCTCTCTCCCTCTCTTTGGCCTCGCGGAGGGGTCGAATGAGGTCAGCAATGGAGGTCCTTTTGACCTTCACGCCCTCTCCTCCTCCTTCTCCTCCTCCTCCTCCTCCTCCTCCTCCTCCTCCTCCTCCTCCTCCTCCTCCTCCTCCCTCTCCCCCTCCTGCTTTGGCGGCTCGGCCGGCTCGAGCCCTCTTGAAGGCAAAGAAGTCGCCAAACTTTTTCTTGATGTTTTTGGTGGGAAGTGTGGTGGTGGTGGTGGTGGTGGTGGTGGGGACAGAAAGGGGGGCGGAGGGAGCGGAGGATGTAGGGAGGGGTGGAACATCAGTGGATGTGAGGGATGCGTCAGTAGATGGGACGGAGGGGGAGGTGACAGTGGTGGAGGAGGGGGTGACATTGTCAGACAAAGAGGAAAAGGGGGTTGAAGGGGCGGAGCTTGACTCTGAGGGAGTGGCTTGGGCAGGGATTGACTCCTCCCACCGGCCTTTTCTGCAGCAGGGAGACAGCAGAAAGAGCAACAGACAAGAAGAGACACTCAGTACTACGACTACTGCTACAGGACTCCAGACACATGCTCAGTTCAGGTACACCACGACAAGGGGCATGCAGACAACCAACAGCACGGGGCGACTCTCTGCACGGGCCTGGCCTGGAGGCGTTGGCCAGGTGGTTAGTCCGTCAACACGGTGGTCAAGAGCCCGATGTCGAGATGACTAGCAGCCAGAGGACCGGGTCTGAAAGGCTGATCACGCCAAGACAGCAGCAACGTGTCAGCGACTCAGCTGCTGAGTATGTGAGAGGGAGGTGGCAATGTATATACATATACACATATATAAATATATCTATATCTATATATATATATACACATTTATAAATATATATATATATATATATACATACACATATAAATAAATATATATACACATTTATAAATATATATATATATATATACACATATAAATAAATATATATATACATATTTATAAATATATATATATATATATACATATATAAATATATATATATATATATTTATATATATATTAATATATTTATATATATATATACACATTTATAAATATATATATATATATATATATATACATATAAATAAATATATATATACATATTTATAAATATATATATATATATATATATACATATATAAATATATATATATATATATATATTTATATATTTATATATATACACATTTATAAATATATATATATACACATATATAAATATATATGCAAAACATTGCTAAATATACATATATACACAAAACATCAGGGAGAGAGAGAGAGAGAGAGAGAGAGAGAGAGAGAGAGAGAGAGAGAGAGAGAGAGAGATCCTCTGTAACGTGTCTTGGTGTGATCAGCCTCTCTCTGTCTGCTCTGTAAAATGTCCCCTAATTATTTCTGGTTAACCTCTGACTTTTTGTCCAGCATCACAGTCAGGTCAAAATATCCCCGATTGTGGCATAAAGTCCACAATGATTGTATCGCATTAGCTGCTTTACACTGAGCACCTCTCTCCTCTTCTCTCTCTCCTTATGGATGCATTTACATCTCTCCATCACACATTATTAAAGCTGATTCCTCCCCTCAAGTCTCATCGGGTCCATTGGACCTGGCTGGGTCTGGAGCTGGTCCTGACCCCATTGGCCCTGCCTCCTTCCCATTGGCCCTGCCTCCTTCCCATTGGCCCTGCCTCCCTCCCATTGGCCCTGCCTCCTTCTCTGTGTCTCCTGCCTCCTGCCTCCATGGCCCTGCCTGCATCCTGGAGAGGGATCCTCCTCTGTTGCTTTCCTGAAGGGTTCTTCACTTTTTTGGAGAGTTTTTTCCTGAACCGATGCGAGATCAAAGGTCAGGGATGTCGTGTGTAGAGATTGTAAAGCCCTCTGAGGATTTTTTAAAATATTTGGCTGAACAAAATAAAATAAACTGAATTGAATGGTTGTCACGTCATTACGAAACCTAGTACCCGTCTTTAGAAATACGACCATCGTAATCCCGGTTCAGTCAAACAGGAGACAGATCTATAGAGCAGGGTGTTTGAGTTCACAGGGTTAGTTCAACACGACAACACGGTTCAGCATGCATTACACACACACACAGCAACAAGGAAATCACTAACATGTCACATATCACAGGCAATACACTTTTATTAGAGTATTTGCTTTCTTAATGCGATTTTTTATTTATTTTATTGAAGTGCGAGTGATAATGCTCACCTGTTACGGTGAAATGTCATTAATTTAAAGGGGTCAAGAATAAATTAAATTCAAAAAAACTTTTCATCACTGACTCCCAGGTCACTAAAAACCCTCAAAAGTGTGTTTTGGTACCATGACAACCAGCAGCCATCAGTGGGATTGTTGGCTGTCATTCGCAGAGCGCCAAATAATATTGAAATGTGGTATGGGGTCAAGTGCCTGTGAAGTTGTGTGCGTGTGAACGCATGAATACATGAATTTATGAATCGCAGCTGTCGCAAACCTGCACTCGTTAGTGATGTTTATTGATTTTCTCTTTTCAATCTGTCTGAAAGCATAACGTAAAAGCCGCCATGTAAATGTGGCTGCTTGTTTTAATGAGGTGAAATTATATCAAAAACAAGTTAAAAACTTCAACAAACAACTTTAAAAAAGGCAATCGATTAGTCGAGAAGGATCTTCTTTCTAGTCTACTGCTTAAATGGATATTTAGGTAAGAGAAAAAATTGTGTAGTTCTGTGTGTGTGCATTCGTGTGTGTGTGTTTGTGTGTGCACGTGTGTGTGTGTGTGCGTGTGTGTGTGTTCAACTCACAGTGCATAGTCAGGGATGATTTTCTTGGTGAAGAACTCCTCTACTCCTTCATCCACTCTGCCCATCCCTTCACTGGCCTCATTCTCTACCTTTACAACCGGCTCCTACAACACAACAAAACACAACAACAACAACAACAACACATTCAGTATAAAGACCTAGCACATCGTGTGTGTGTGTGTGTGTGTGTGTGAGTGTGTGTGTGTGTGTGTACGTGTGTGTGTGTGTGTTTGTTTAGCCAACATCGTGATTCAGAAGCCTTCTTACATCTCTCCAAAAACAAAGAGTTGTTCTCCGAACATAACTCCAAAGAGTCAGACTCAGCAGCTGTCGTTTGATGTTCCCTGTATGTCATCATTACGGCTCATTAAGAAAAGATTCAACCTGTTGTCACGACATTTTAGAATAAGTGCTGCAGTAAGATTTCCATTCTGTTATAACTGGATCGATTTATATTTTTAAACAAGTTGTAACCTCAGGGGCATTTAATTTAATACAATATAGTGAAATATTAATTCTGTCTGCAACTACCACTGCTGTGATGTGTGAGTGAATGAACCACGATGTCTCTGGATGGACAGGGCAGAGTCCCGAGGGTCAAGCGATGCTTTATCACTAGAGGTCAAGAGGAGTGAGTGAGGAGTCAGCAGGCGGTCAACGCGACATAAACCAGGCAGTAAAAGGTGTTTGGGGAAGTTATGAGTTACTGCCACTAGGAGAGCTCCTCCAGCATCGCAGCCGTACTGGCCACCCAGAAGAGGATGAAGTTTTGCTGCAGCAGAATGCCAGATGAGCCGGGACAGACTCAGGGGTGCACACCAACACACACACACACACACACACACACACACACACACACACACACACACACACACACACACACACACACACACACACACACGCAGGCCAACGCATGATTCTCCTGGAGGAGATAACAATCAAAAGCAAAATGATTATCACCATTCTGAGGAGATTTTCAGCAACCAGCCAGCCTTGAAAACATTATGAACATGTCCAGGGGACACTGGCAACTGTGATGATAATTAGGAACATATCAGCTCTGGTTTTGCTCATCTGGTCAAAGTAAATGCTACAAATATTTCAAAATGTACACATTTTAACGACAAATAATTCAAATGGACTTATGATCCGTCCTGGCATCTTGTTTTGGAGTCGGCCGTAGCTCATGTGGAGAGTGGTCGTCCTGTGACCACAAGGTACCCGGTTTGAAAACTGAAACTAAAACTGATTACCTTGCCTTGGTTCCAAACTATCAAGAGTCATGATTCTCCTAGTGTGTGTAGTTGTGTAAGTGTGTAGCGTGTTGTCGATATGGACTGTGTGTTTGTCCCGTCACATTATGCTCTCGAAAGGATGAGAATCCCCTGTAACCGTGGTAACTGATCACATCCAGAGACCCCAGTTCAAGTGTGGCCGTGTGACCGCTGTCCAATGTCACTCTCATTTCTACTGTCGGTCTAATGAATGCATTTTTTTTAATCCCCAAACTACAGATAACAACTGGAGCCTAAGCCTGAAAATTAAATAAATGCTTGGAAAACAATGAAGCTGAGTGAAGTCAGCTCCCGTCTCCATCTGCAAGCTCCATCCATCTCTCTCCGTCATCCAATGAACATAACACGTCTTTCTTTTATTCTCTGCCACCTCCTTTCCAGCCACCTGTCTCTCTGCACTGCATGCCAACACGGCATACACACACTCTCTCTCTCACACACACGCACACACACACACACGTACACACACACACACAGTTTCTTGAATTGAATTGAATTGTAACGTTACAAAGCATGTTAAATTAGTCAAATTTAACAACTGTGTGGCTCTGAAGAAGTGCAGGCTACCTAGCTAACTAGCTACCTAGCTAACTAGCTAACTAGCTAACTAGCTAACTAGCTAACTAGCTAACTAGCCAGCCACCCGTCTCTCTGGCTAGCTGACTAGATACACAATTAGTTCAACACAACAACAGGGCTCTCAAGTTTTGAAGACAGGCAATCGTGAGACATCAGCAGCAGCAGCAGCCAGAACGAAACTTTGGGATATCAGTCGCGCAATTCCAGGATGCTTTATTTTCATTGGTTTGTAGATTAAATCCTACCCAGATACAACAGATACGTTTGTTTTCTGATGGGTTATTGTGTAGTCCATTTCTTTTTTGGATTGGCTGATAAGCGGCCCCTCACAGCAGAACTCCAGTTAAGACCAAAATGCGTGAGTCTCACGCTCAATGCGTAACATTGAGAGCCCTGGCTGCAACAATCTTTTCCTAAATGTACCAATGTCCTTCCAATGGTCCCAAACCGATGTCAGAGGGGAACCTAGAGCGCTATAGTTTGAAGCGTAGGGTCCGCACTGACCACGTTGGGAGTGAGAATGGATTGCAACACTTTTCTGCTTCAGGACTATCGAGTGGAAATGTCTCTGATATGATGTGATGTGATAAGATTCACATTGTGTTTCCTGCCATCTCCTCATCGTCCACAGAGGTTATGTGTAGTTAATGTCATCCTCCACACTAGGCTTACCCCGCCTGTCCGATCCCTGAATGTATACCGTACCATGGGAGCGTTTGCCAGATCTTCCTATGGTGCCCAGTGGTCCAGCCATCTGTTACCTGCCTCTCTCTTTCTCACCACTCTTTTGAAATACTAATAAAAGAATCACTGTAATGTCGAAAAGACGTGACCTCCTTGTTGTGTGGCGGGTGTCCACAGAACCTCCGCCAATCTTTTTCCAGTCCCACTGTAAATATTGGGGGTCTACAAAACAGTTATGACTCGATAGAGTTTGTTTTGTAAAAATAAAGTACGGTCTTAAAATGGTGTCATTGTCCCTTTTCAGAAACGCCCCTATGATAGTAACCGCCCTGTTTGCTGGAGAGGATTTGGAAATCAAAATTCAAACCATCAGCGTATGTTCTGGGATTGCCCCCAAATACTATTGGAGAGGGATACACACCGCCCTGCAACACACTTCTTAAAGGTGAAATACCTTTGAAAAGAAAGACCATGTATTGTATCTGGGATATTTACCGAAAACAGTCAAAAATAGACAAATATTTTATAAATGTACTTATGGTGGCAAAATGGTTATCACAAGAAATAGTTTTTGACATATTGGGATAAATGGGTTACATATGTTATACATATATATGTACACCTCATAGACCTGATTTTACTTTCAGAAATCAATGAATGTACACTAGAGAATAGATCACTCCCTAATTATAGTTTGTTTTCATTTCATGTTTAGTTTCATTCTGACTCCTTTTTGTTGTTTATCCTATGTTTTACATTTCTTGCTCTTAATATGTACTAACTAAAATGAGCATCATTTAAAAATCAACATATGCAATTTCAATTGTCTGTAAATGTCTAATTGATGCCTACTTTCAATAAAAGAATGAAAAAAAAGAAGAAATAGTGTAATCGTGCAACCGTGTGCTTCATAGCAACGTACGTGTTTTATGTCGGACCATTTGAGCACGATGCTATAGAGAACCTATAGAGAACCTATAGAGAACCTATAGAGAACCTTTGTGGAGCTCTTAGCAGCACACAGGGTTCTGCTCTGGTAAAGAAATGTCTCCTGCTGCAGAAATCCCTTTTTGCTAGCAGCATCAATTCATTATGCTGACTTGTCTTTTTCCCAAAATAAAAAATGTTCCGTGCATCCCGAACATAACTTTTCTTTGGGTGTGGGACTTGTGTAAGAAGAAGAGAACTGGTCAAGATTGGATCACATTGACACATTAGACTAATGTTGTTTCAACTTTTCAGATAAAGGTTTTTACTAACGTTTTAATACCTGGTCTGCAAACTACTACTGCCTTGCTGAGACTCATCTTCTGTGCCAAATATGTGTCTGAACTATCGAATCTATAGAAGACGTGGACATGGTCATCGCCGGGACGTTAAGCCATTGTTTGAGTTTGAGCCATCCTGAATTATAACCGTCACCATGTGTTTTTTTTGCAACCGGGGAGTTAACATATTAGGAATAAGGAGAAGGGACTTAGAGATGGCCAATCACAGTAAGCCCTTAAATCTTTATGCTTTTTATGCTTCATCGTCTGTTTGACTCTAAATGGAGCATCATTTACTAAATGATGACATCATGCTGTATTGAAGAAGACTTGAAACTAGAGATTGAGACATAAACTCATGTTTACTATGTTTACTGAGGGAGTACATCAAGTGAGAAGTAGAGTCATTTTCTCAAAGACTTCTATACAATCTGATTTATATCCCCCCCTGCTGGTCAGTAGAGAGAATGCAAGTTTTATGACACTTCCACATAGGCGGTTGCCTCCGGGTCCCGACATATTTAAACTGTAAAATAATCTTTAAAACTTAAAATTGACAATATAATACTAGTGAAATGTTTTCTTACTTTGCTAAAATAGAATCTCGGTGCCACTTATGAACATTTATATGGTGGTAAAACATTTAGCCATATGCAATTCATACACACGCTAACCAGCAAAATAGCGAATGCTAAATTCACGTCATGTGGGAGGAAAGTTAGCAACAGCATTTCTTTGCTTATAACTGTTAATAATGTATTTTTCAGAACTTGATTTCAAAACAACCGTTTTATTATGCAATGATGACATGAATGTTGACAAGAGCCGCTACTCTCACTTCCTCCCATTAAACTGATTGACAATAAAAGAACAATAATAATGTAGCATGCTAACAGGCTAATATGAGCCGATAAAATAATAAAGGGAAGCAAAAACTCAAGCTAGCACGTTAACTAGCCAACAATATCGTAAACTTTTCATTGAAAAGCCCACTAGCTAAACATGCTGACTGAGTAAATAATCGACTCTTCTCTTGACTTTTAATGTACCATCAGGTAAACTTCCATCGTGTTCAGACACCTTGTCATTTTTTACAAAAAACATATGAAGCATGATGGTAGCCAATGTCAGTGAAGGCTTGTTCACCTCGTAAAGAATCAAAAACACAATGTGTACTTGTGGAAAAACACCATCACAACAGACACCTCCAGCACAGCAGATGTGTCTCTTTCAAAAAGAGACGATACACACACACAAGGTCACCACCGAGGAAGAGGAATCCTCCTCTTCAATGTTCACAGTGTAGAAGCACACAGAGAAAGAGACCCCCAATAATGTGAAAACATGAATAATTGAGTTTGTGAAAGCATTCCCAGGAGAGAGAGAGAGAGAGAGAGAGAGATAGAGAGAGATAGAGAGAGAAAGAGAGAGAGAGAGCAGCACTGGGAACAACCCAGGGAACACCACTCCCAAACATGCATGTGCGTATTCACACACACACACACACACACACACACACACACACACACACACACACACACACACACACACACACATCCACCTACACGTACACACACACACACTTCGCTGAGCACGACTACATGGAGTGAGATAATGCAAAGATAAAGATGGCTACCATTATTACTCCAGCATCTGAAGAAAGAAAGCAACAGCAATGGAGAGAGAGAGTGAGAGAGAGAGAGATAGGGGCATAGATAGATAGATATATAGATAGATATAGATGGATAGATAGATAGATAGAGAGATAGATAGAAATATAGAAATATAGATAGATGAAATGTGAATATGTTGCTGCCCAGTCATGTGACCCTGCATCACTCCATTCCTCCCCTCTCCTCTTATTTTTTTTCTTTCCACCGTGTTGTTTCCTCCATTTCCATCGTTTTCTCCTCTGGGATCCCTCTGTAGTTGTGCAATTAGCTTCCTGCTTCCCCACCCATAGCCTCTACCCTCCATCCATCCTTTCATCCTGCTTGGTTGACAATGTAAAGCATATTTATACGTGATTCTAATATTGTGTATCTACATGTGTTGTTTCTTCTGGCTCTCTCAAATGGTGTGATTGGTGATGGTGTGTGTGTGTGTGTGTGTGTGTGTGTGTGTGTGTGTGTGTGTGTGTGTGTGTGTTCTTACCTGAGCCCTGGAGGAGGGGGGCTGTGTGTGTGTGCGTCGTGGCCGCGGCCGGGAGGCAGTGTAGTGCCTGAGAGTCTGTCCCTGGGTGGGTAGCGGCTCCATGGGGGAAGCGAGGGCTCCAGAGCTGTTGGGGGTGGGGGGGTGGGGGGGGGGGGGTCTGGGCTGGGGCCGCAGCCGGGGACGGACGCCTCTCGTCTGGGTACGCCGCCGCGGCCGGCAGCCTCCTCCTCTGCTGCTGGAGCGGAGACGGAGCGCAGGAGACCGGGAGGAGGAACAGACGACGCTCCTCTGGCTCCTGGTATCGCTGCTGCAGCATCCGCCGCCGCCACCTCCCCCTCGACCTCCCTCCTCCCTCAGACCTGGGGGGGAGGGGCTGGAAAACCTAACTGACAGCGGGGTTGCTGTCGGCAACCGCGAGAGACGACAACTTCCTCCTCCTCCTCCTCCTCCTCCTCCTCCTCCTCCTCCTCCTCCTCCTCCTCCTCCTCCTCCTCCTCCTCCTCCTCCTCCTCCTCCTCCTTCCTCTCCGGCACCTCCTCCCCTCTTTCTCTCCGTTCCTTTTCTGCTGTATCCAGGAGGCCTGAGAGTAAAGCAGTGTCACGGATCAGAGGAGAGAAACTAGGAGGGAGGATGGAGGGAGGGAGGAAGGAGGGAGGGAGGGAGGGAACGAAGGGGAATCCAGCCCATGCAGTCAGCATCTAGGGCAGGCAGAGCTGTATGGGGGAACTGGAGGGACATGGAAATGGGGGGAAAGAAGAAGGAGGGGATGTCGAAGGACTAGAGTGGAGGGGGAGGATAGACTAAGTAAGGAAGAAGGGGGGTACCCAAGGGGCCAGTGCAGAGAGAAGCAACCATTTAAGCAGATAGATGCTGCAGTCACACAGCAACACAGTTATTAGTCACACAACACAGCTACAAGCTGATGGGACTCGCTAACAGCCCAATTGTTGTCCATGTTTTTAGAAATAAAAGATATTGCCCTTATTCTCTTTTATGACAGAAGACACAAAAGGAATGGCGAGCATTCGATTGTTTTATATTAATTATCTTTGTTCCATTAAAGCTACATGTATCCCCCAATCAAAACAAAAGGAGCAGGTTGTGGGGGTTGTGAGCCCTAAATCCTCTCTCCTTCCCCCTCCCCCACGTTTCCTCCTCTTCCCCCCCATCATCCCCTCCTCCATCTTCTCTCCATCTCTGGCAGGGCGAGAGTCACCGGGGTGAAAGTAAACAGGCCGTGCTCCAATTAGCCATAATTAGGACAGTACGACGGTGGAGGAGTCCGACGGGAAGAATGAACCCCGAGACAAGAGGTCACGATTTAGACATTCTTTAAATATGGTCAAATAAATGATGAAGCCAATATAAAGGATGGAATGTAACTTTTCGCTTCGGCCGATAACTTAATGAGCTTCGTTCTGTGTTAAAGTGACACTATGTAACAATTCCTACCTTAAAATAACAGCTTGAAAGAAATGGTACCCCTACAATGACTTTTAATATGTAGATGTCTCCTCCTCCATCGGGGTCTGTGGGCTAAAACCCGACTCTGTCACATGTTGTAGCGCCCGGTCCTTGGACCTGCTTTCTGTCATGATGACCAGCGTCACATAGTCCAGTCCACCTCACAGGGGACTTTTTATTGTCTCCGCTACGCGACGTAGAGACAGAGAGACATGCTGCTGTGGAGACGACCAATAACAGACCTTTAGTTTAAAGAACAAAGACGTCTTTAAGAAAGGGACCTGACATTACTGCTGCTGTCATCTGGAGGAGAGAGAAAGTTACAGGGGGCGGAGGAGATTATTATTGAACTCAAACTCAAAAGAGCCATATGTCACCAGAAGAGCCATATATGGCTCAGAGCCAGAGGTCACGACCCCTGATCTATCTAACTGGGTATTTACCACACTGTAGTACATGTTAAATACCTGAAGGGGGCGCTACAAGGGAAACACTACATAGAGGGGCTTTAAGAGAATACGTCCATTTCTTACTCAGAAGGCGGCACAGGTTCTGGTCCAGGTTCTGGTCATTTTACCCATAGTTTATTTTCACCTCTTGTTGTTCTGAGTTTGTACTCATTGTAAGTCCCTTTGGATAAAAGAGTCAGCTAAGTGACATATAATGTAATATAATGTAATATTCTGATCATTTGTGCACACAAATGATTCATTCCAGAGCACACAGTTCTTTTTCTACTCTCCACCTTTTTTATCATATCGTTGTTATTCTGACAGTTTGCGATTTTGTGGCTTTTGGAAGAAATGCAGACGACACCCACTCACGCAAAAGGCTTCAGCGAGACATAGAGAGACATTGATCCATGACAGTAAATAGTGGCCTCAGTCTCTTGGAGTGGAAGCTATTTCTCCAAAACGCCAGAGTGTACTGGTGAGGAAAGAGAAGAACAACAGGTAAACCAAACACTTTTAGAATGAGAGAAGAACAGAGTGAATGGACAGATTGATGTCAGTCGGGAAGTTGCGGTCGACCAATCAAAGCTCTGGGAGGTTGATGTTCACCAGCGGCGGGCCTTCTAGCCTTCTCTGAAGGCCTACAAATAATTACAAAGTTATAGCTATTTTCTAATAATAAAACAACAACTTCTTTTCTTAATTAGAATTTTATTATTGCACTATTGTCTTCCTCTGTTGTTGCGCTTCCAGCCCGCAGCGCTGCTTCCAGTCAGATTAATTTTAACGGGAGCTTTTATCCAATCAATCCAAGAAGAGCAGCTCATCTCAGGCCTTCTCAGGCCTTCACAGGCCAAGATAAGTACAGCCTGCCTGAAGTACATGGGGACCGTATCGCTGATTGACATCATCTTCAACCAATCATATCGCTAGTTTGACATACTGGGTGTATTTTTTGAGGTCCTTTGGCCTTCTGGAAGCCCATGAAAGTACGTGAGATTAACCTGCGCTGTGATTGGTTAGTGAACTGCATGGGGGCCCATGCAGTTCAACTGATTGGAAAAGGAGATAGATTAGCGGTGGTCAAGAAGTCAAGAAGTCGCCACAGTTTTAGTTTTTTGCTTTTAACGGTGGAAGGAGGAGAAGCGGACTTGGTGGCGGATTTAATCTCGAAGCCTTTCTCAAGGAGGTCAACTTCTTCTGACATTTAATAAGTGGACCACAAGATGGCGCAATTGAGATGCGCAATTGAGAATGCACTTATTGTAAGTCGCTTTGGATAAAAGCGTCTGCTAAATGACATGTAATGTAATGAGATGCTGACGTCACGTGAATACGCTCTATAGAAATGTATGATAAAGTGACTCTGCTTCTTTTCATTTATTCCATCAGTAAACTTCTCTCTCTCCTTTTGAACGAATTCATGTCTCTTCAATGTACATTACGAATCCTCCCTTTTTTCCCTGTCAACGTTTTTTTACTGATCCCATGTAAGGTCAAAGGTCAGGGATGTCATGTGTAGAGAATGTAAAGCCCTCTGAGGATAACTTGGAGGTGCAGCCTTATTCACACACACACACACAGTTGTTCCTGATCTGATGTGAGGTCAAAGGTCAGGATGTCTATATGTACCGATTGTAAAGCCCTCAGAGACATTTGTAATTTGTGAAAATGGGCTTTACAAATGAGCTGAATTCAATTATACACAAATACATATGTGTATATATATATATATATATATATACACACACACACACACATACTAGGGCTGTGAAACTATTTAAATTTGTAATCAAATGTATAAGGTTTCTGTGAATTAATCACATATTACCAATATTCTCGGTATATTTTTGTGAGAACATAAAGATTTATGACAAAAGACGGATGTATACATTCTTTTTTTATTCATAAAAAACAACAACAACAACGGTGCTTCAACTCAGCAGTTATTTATCAGTTCTCTTCCATATGGAACATTAATATATCTTCACTTGACGGAAGGGCACCACCAGGAGTGGAGACACACACACACACACACACACACACACACACACACACACACACACACACACACACACACACACACACACACACACACACACACACACACACACACACACACACACACACACACACACACACACACACACACACACACACACACACACACACACACACACCTATAGGGTCAGACTTGTGAGTGTCGGCTGAGTTGACCCAGAGATTCAACTCAGTCGCCGCTCGGTGTGTGAGGATCCCCTTGTGGACCTCGTGGACCTCTCACTACCCGGGACCCTGGAGTCACGCTGGTCAAAGATCTTTAGCAGTTGTTGTTCCAGCGGCCCGGCCGTCGCCATGTTGAGAGCCGAGTGGAGGCAACCGAGAGGAAGCCGACTCGGCTGTGGAGAGCCTATGAACTCCTGAGGGAGCAGCTCTGTCTGCTGGGAGGAGCTACAGCTCCACGCGTGGGGAAGAGGACCCACCTTCATGGAGGCGTCCAGCGGGTCCTGGTCCAGAGTGCCAGGAGCTTGAAGTCCAGATGGTTCTTCCTCACGAGGAGCATTGCATGTTGGCTCTGACAAGAACAACAAAGGAAGCACTCACTCAAGCTTTCCATCCAAACACGACTAGGTCAGGAAAAGTCTTTGGATTGAAATCGTTCCCAGAATTAAAGCCACACACACACGACTAGTTCACAGAACATGGACTCACACTGACCGTGATACCGAGGCCACACGGGAAGAACCAGATGGTCATTAACACCGTCTCAACCACAGGCCCTCCAGGAGCATCATCACCATGACCTGGAAGCACAGACATTACATCATGTGAGGAACACGTGAGGCACATGGATCAGACATTACATCATGTGAGGAACATGGATCAGACATTACATCATGTGAGGAACATGTGAGGAACATGGATCAGACATTACATCATGTGAGGAACACGTGAGGAACATGGATCAGACATTACATCATGTGAGGAACATGTGAGGAACATGGATCAGACATTACATCATGTGAGGAACACGTGAGGAACATGGATCAGACATTACATCATGTGAGGAACATGGATCAGATATTACATCATGTGAGGAACATGTGAGGAACATGAATCAGACATTACATCATGTGAGGAACATGTGAGGAACATGGATCAGACATTACATCATGTGAGGCACATGGATCGATCAGACATTACATCATGTGAGGAACATGGATCAGACATTACATCATGTGAGGAACATGTGAGGAACATGGATCAGACATTACATCATGTGAGGAACACGTGAGGAACATGGATCAGACATTACATCATGTGAGGAACATGTGAGGAACATGGATCAGACATTACATCATGTGAGGAACACGTGAGGAACATGGATCAGACATTACATCATGTGAGGAACACGTGAGGAACATGGATCAGACATTACATCATGTGAGGAACATGGATCAGATATTACATCATGTGAGGAACATGTGAGGAACATGAATCAGACATTACATCATGTGAGGAACATGTGAGGAACATGGATCAGACATTACATCATGTGAGGAACATGGATCAGATATTACATCATGTGAGGAACATGTGAGGAACATGGATCAGACATTACATCATGTGAGGAACATGTGAGGAACATGGATCAGACATTACATCATGTGAGGAACACGTGAGGAACATGGATCAGACATTACATCATGTGAGGAACACGTGAGGAACATGGATCAGACATTACATCATGTGAGGAACACGTGAGGAACATGGATCAGACATTACATCATGTGAGGAACATGGATCAGATATTACATCATGTGCGGAACATGTGAGGAACATGGATCAGACATTACGTCATGTGAGGAACATGGATCAGATATTACATCATGTGAGGAACATGTGAGGAACATGGATCAGACATTACATCATGTGAGGAACATGTGATGTGGCTCTTTGCATTAACACATGTGGCTCTGTGGTTGTCCACCCCTGCATTGAGGAATATGTATCACGTCGCCGTGTTGCTTGTAGCTTCACGTCGCCGTGTTGCTTGTAGCTTCTCGTCGCCGTGTCGGTCGAGTCAAGGCCTCGTCCATCGTGTGTTTGAGGTCACTAACCAGCATGGTGCGCCACTTCTCCCGGTCCCACACGGTCGCTTCTTACCCCGTAACACCGGTGGAGACGTCCGGACACTTGTAGCGTTAGCTGCCCGCCATCTTAGCTCGAGTTGTAGCCGTCGTCGTGGCGGCTCGTCCGTCTTTCTTCGTCCGTAGAGTATGGCTCACTGTCTCTCATCCGTAGTTATAAAGCCGTACAGGCGGAAGCATCCATTTGCTTTTTAGATGTACTCATTTAAAAGTGTTTTTGAAAAAAACTACCTGTCAAACCCCGGCTCTTTATACGAGAAGCACAAGTCCAACAGACGTCGCGTTGACGCCGCTGGAGAGAGGAGACTCTGCCCAACGCGGACATGTACCTGATATGTCTGAGGGGTTTAGGAAAGTGAGCTTCAGCGCAGTTTGCAAAAGTGGTCCGGCCCGCTCCCTGGGGTCTGGTTTGACACGACGTCCGAGGGCAGAGAGTTGGACTTCATGTCGCGTTCAGGCTCTTTACAAAAAAAGTGTAAATCCGTTGGATTCCGCGGTCACGTCGCTACGAAGAGAACAACATGTACAACGTTTTCACCAAAACAATATCCACGAAGAGTGACAGTTTGTGGGCCTGAAAGGAAGTTGTTCGGAGAAATTATAGAATATTTGTAGCCTGGATACCAGACCGAATTTAGCCCCGCCCTCAAAATTATTTGGTCGGGAAGTTCGCTCACATTCTGACTAGAATTATGAGGATGACATCGTCATGCTAGAATATTTGCCCAGTTTCTGAACTCGCTGTGACGTAGAACGTCGAATGACGTAATAGAGGCTTAAATGGCTTTGTACTTTCTCTATATATAGAGGCAGAGAGTAACGGAACATTCGTTTTGCATCCTGCTTTTCGATACTTGGACATACACCAGCGACCATCGACCACAGAACCAGACCTCAGAACACCAGATAGTTTGATTTTTAACATTTAAAAAAGAAAATGTCTTCCACCGTATCCACTGGACTGAGAAAGTGTACTCAGAAGTCAAAGTATCTTGAGGGGTCACAAGAGAGCGAGACAAACAGGATCCAGGAGAGGGAACTTCAAATCATTACAGAAGCAATCAAGTTGTTAAAAGAGGAACACGGGCTACTGAAAAAGAACACATTCAGCCAGGAGTTGAAAATACATGCATTAAAGGCTGAAATCGGGCTACTGAAAGAGAAAGAGTTGGAAATGCATGCAGTAAAGAATGAAAACGGGGTACTGAAAAAGAAAATCTATGAATTAAAGAACGAAAACGAGCTGCTGGAGGACATCTGTATGAACCAAAAGGGAAAGAGGAGACGTTATCTTGGCAGGAGGCTGGAAGGAAGAGAAGTGGAGTTGGAAAAAATGAACGAAAAGATTCTGGATCCGCCGAAGGAGAGAGGTTTCTTAACGAGTCTCCTGGCGAAGACGCCCTTTGGCAGAAGGAACTCAGGAACTTCCCCTGAGGGATCATCCACCAGCCTCCCCAGCAACCACTTTGATGACGACAGCGGGCCACCGACAGACCTTGAAGAGTCAACCACCAGCCTCCCCAGAAACGTCGTTGATGACGACAGCGCCCGCGACCTTGAAGGGACATCCACCAGCCTGCCCAGCAACCACTTTGACGCCGCCGGCCCCAGCAACGTCTTTGATGACGACAGCGCCCGCGACCTTGAAGAGCCATCCACCAACCTTGACCTTGCTGACTGCGTCAAGAGCTATTTCAACGAGGACGACAACCACGACGATAACTCATGGAAACGTATGTCAACATTCCTCTCCATCTCATTCAAAGACCTTCTTGAAGATCTTAACGAGTCAACCCCCAGCCTCTCCCTCACCAGCAAAGACGATCTTGAAGATCTTAAAGAGTCAATCCCCAGCCTCTCCCTCACCAGCAAAGACCAGCCTCCGTGGCCCAGACGAAGCGGCCGGCGGTGCCGATGAAGATGACGTGGAGGAAGATTTTGACTCAAGGAACTTCGTCCAAGTCAAGTTGTTCAAAAAGGAAAACGGGCTACTGAAAAAGAACACATTCAGCCAGGAGTTGAAAATACATGCATTAAAGGCTGAAATCGGGCTACTGAAAGAGAAAGAGTTGGAAATGCATGCAGTAAAGCATGAAAACGGGGTACTGAAAGAGAAAGAGTTGGAAATGCATGCAGTAAAGGATGAAAACGGGGTACTGAAAAAGAAAATCTATGAATTAAAGAACGAAAACGAGCTGCTGGAGGACATCTGTATGAACCAAAAGGGAAAGAGGAGACGTTATCTTGGCAGGAGGCTGGAAGGAAGAGAAGTGGAGTTGGAAAAAATGAAAAAAAAGATTCTGAATCCGCCGAAGGAGAGAGGTTTCTTAAAGAGTTTCCTGACCAAGACGCCCTTTGGCAGAAGGAACTCAGGAACTTCCCCTGAGGGATCATCCACCAGCCTCCCCAGCAACGTCTTTGATGACGACAGCGGGCCACCGACAGACCTTGATGAGTCATCCACCAACCATGACCTTTCTGACTCCGTCAAGAGCTATTTCTACGAGGACGACCAATCCCCCCCTACCCCCCCCCCCTGCTGTTCTAATGCGGCGACGGGTCCTGGCGACCAATCCCCCCCTACCCCCCCCCCCCTGTTGTTCTAATGCGGCGACGGGTCCTGGCGACCAATCCCCCTACCCCCCCCCTGCTGTTCTAATAAGGCGACGGGTCCTGGCGACCAATCCCCTACCCCCCCTGCTGTTCTAATGCGGCGACGGGTCCTGGCGACCACTCCCCTGCTGTTCTAATGCGGCGACGGGTCCTGGCGACCAGAATAGGGGACGGAACACCGGGGACTGGAACCGGAACCACAGGGACTGGAGCCTGCGATTGAGCACCGGGGACTGGAACCAGAACGGGGGACGGAGCACCGGGGACTGGAACCGGAACAGGGGACGGAACACCGGGGACAGTCCCTGTGGTTCCGGTACACCGGGGACTGGAACCGGAACCACAGGGACTGTCCCCGGTGTTCCGTCCCCTGTTCCGGTTCCAGTCCCCGGTGTTCCGTCCCCCGTTCCGGTTCCAGTCCCCGGTGCTCCATCGCAGGCTCCAGTCCCTGTGGTTACCCCGTAACACCGGTGGAGACGTCCGGACACTTGTAGCGTTAGCTGCCCGCCATAGCTCGAGTTGGACTTCATGTCGCGTTCAGGCTTTTTACAAAAAAAGTGTAAATCTGTTGGATTCCGCGGTCACGTCGCTACGTAGAGTTGTTCGGAGAAATTATAGAATATTTGCCCAGTTTCTGAACTCGCTGTGACGTAGAACGTCGAATGACGTAATAGAGGCTTAAATGGCTTTGTACTTTCTCTATATATAGAGGCAGAGAGTAACTTAAATTAGGGTGACCAGATTTGAGTTTGTGAAAAAGAGGACACCCGGCATAACTCCTTCATGATGCCCCCCCTTAGATAGGAAAGGGCTCCCATGGCGAGCGGCGTCGACGGGGGTGGGGGGGGACGCTTTGGGGCAGACGCTTTTTTTTGGTCTCAAAAAGAGGACATGTCCGGGGAAAACCGGACGTCTGGTCACCCTACTTAAATGGCGTTGTACTTTCTCTATATATAGAGGCAGAGAGTAACGGAACATTCGTTTTGCATCCTGCTTTTCGATACTTGGACATACACCAGCGACCATCGACCACAGAACCAGACCTCAGAACACCAGATAGTTTGATTTTTAACATTTAAAAAAGAATATGTCTTCCACCGTATCCACTGGACTGAGAAAGTGTACTCAGAAGTCAAAGTATCTTGAGGGGTCACAAGAGAGCGAGACAAACAGGATCCAGGAGAGGGAACTTCAAATCGCTAAAGACGTAATCAAGCTCTTAAAAAAGGAAAACTTCACCCTAGAGATGGTAGTCCAGGAATTAAAGGACAAAAACGAGCTGCTGGAGGACATCTGTATTAACCAGAAGGAAAAGAGGAGACGTTTGTTTGGCAGGAGGCTTGAAGGAAGAGAAGTGGAGTTAGAAAAAATGAAAGAAAAGATTCTGAATCCGCCGAAGGAGAGAGGTTTCTTAAAGAGTTTCCTGACCAAGACGCCCTTTGGCAGAAGGAACTCAGGAACTTCCCCTGAGGGATCATCCACCAGCCTCCCCAGAAACCACTTTGACGCCGCCGGCCCCAGCAACGTCTTTGACGACGACAACGCCCGCGACCTTGAAGAGTCATCCAGCAGCCTGCCCAGAAACGTCTTTGACGACGATGAATTCCAGGAATTAAAGGACAAAATCGAGCTGCTGGAGGACATCTGTATTAACCAGAAGGAAAAGAGGAGAGCTTTGTTTGGCAGGAGGCTGGAAGGAAGAGAAGTGGAGTTGGAAAAAATGATGAAAAAGATTCTGAATCCGCCGACAGAGAGAGGATTCCTTAAGATGTTCCTGATGAAGACGCTCTTTGGCGGAAGGGACTCAGGAACATCCCCTGAGGGATCATCCTCCAGCCTCCCCAGAAACCCCTTTGACGACGATGAATTCCAGGAATTAAAGGACAAAATCGAGCTGCTGGAGGACATCTGTATTAACCAGAAGGAAAAGAGGAGAGCTTTGTTTGGCAGGAGGCTGGAAGGAAGAGAAGTGGAGTTGGAAAAAATGAAAAAAAAGATTCTGAATCCTCCGGCGGGGAGAGGTTTCCTAAAGATGCTCTTTGGCGGCAGGGACTCAGGAACATCCCCTGAGAGCGCATTCACCAGCAACGTCTTTGATGACGATGACGACGTCGAGAGCTACTTCAACGAAGACAACAACTCATACAACTCATACAAATCCAACGAGGAGGAAATATCATCAATCCTCTCCCTCCCAAGCAATGACGTTCACAACGACCTTCAAGAGGCTTACGCCAGCCTCTCCCTCATGATCAATGACGTTCTTGAAGGTCTTAAAGAGTCAACCCCCAGCCTCTCCCTCACCTTCAATGGCATTCTTGAAGATCTTAAAGAGCCATTCGCCAGCCTCTCCAGCAATGACGACGTCAAGAGCTACTTCAACCACGACGATGACTCATGGAAATCCAATGAGGAGGAACGCATATCATCAATCCTCTCCCTCTCCAGCAATGACGTCCACAATGACCTTGAAGAGTCAACCCCCAGCCTCCGTGGCCCAGACGAAGCGGCCGGCGGTGCCGATGAAGATGACGTGGAGGAAGATTTTGACTCATGCATCCCCTTCCATGTCAACGGCACCTGGTACCGCAAGAAGGGAGAGACAGTGTCTCTCTGGCCCCTTCCCGAGAGGGTCTGACCGTCACTCCCCTAACTGCCCCCCCCCCCCGCTGTTCTAATGCGGCGACCGTTCCTGGCGACCAATCCCCTCTCTACCCCCCCGCTGTTCTAATGCGGCGACGGGTCCTGGCAACCAATCCCCCCCCCCCCCGCTGTTCTAATGCGGCGACGGATCCTGGTGACCAATCCCCTCCCAGCGCCTGGAAGGGATGCAGCCAGAAGAGGAGCTGATGAGCAGCTTGGGTCCGATGCTGGCCCGGATTGAGGCGATGCAACAGGAACAGGTGGAGGAGAACCGCCGGTTCCTGGAGTCCCTCCAAGGCCCACCGGCGAGCCCCAGGAGCCGTCGGAGCTGCAGACGACCCCTATTCTCCGGGACCCATCGGTGGAAGGTCGACCCTGGCTCCCCGTCCCCCTGAGCCCCCACGTTCCGGTCCCCCAGAGAGACTCAGGGACTTCCCCTGAGGGATCATCCAGCAGCCTCCCCAGAAACCACTTTGACGCCACCGGCCCCAGCACCGTCTTTAACGACAACAGCGCCCGCGACCTTGAAGAGTCATCCAGCAGCCTGCCCAGAAACGTCTTTGCAGGAGCAGCTAGCTGTGAAGTGGCGCTAGGTGAGGATAACAACGTTAACCAAGACAATGAAGAGGACATCATGTTGTTGCCGCCCGCCGTCACAGACAGTGTTATTGACGACGTTGACAACGATGATGACGATGATGGGGCTTTGGGGAGTCAACTGCCTAGTTCTGCTAATAGCCCTAGCTGTGGTGATCCTGCTGCCACCGACCAAAGCACTGTTGGCTTGCTGACAGATGACCCGGCTCTCTGGCCTAAGAAGCTCCTTGCCGAGGAGCGATGTGCGATCGTCCGAAAAGGTCCCATACTAATTAGTGTGCTAGAATTCCCCAAAAATCAAGAGGGGCGGAGATTTACCAGTAATAATTACTGTGCTTCCAAATGAAAAACGGGGAGAAGATTAATAGGACGTGGCTTATCTACAGTGAATCAGGGGACTGTGTTATGTGCTTTTGTTGCCGACTTTTTGGAGAGGGGAACACACATTTAAGTTCAGATGGTTTTAACAACTGGAGAAACCTCGGATCTCACCTGAAACAGCATGAGAGGTCTGCTGAACATGTGTCTCATATGGAGTCCTGGCACACACCTACCCAAAGACTTCAGACAGGCACAGCCATTGAGCAGCTGAACCAAAATGCAATAATGGCTGGATGGATGGATGGATGGAGAAATATTTTAAAAAGACTGCTGCCCATAAAAATCTTGCTTTTGGTGGGCATACAGAGAAATGATATGAGCATGGCAATGGAAACTTCCTAGGACAAGTACAGCTGATGGCAACATTTGACCCTGTCATGAAAGAACATTGAAGAGTAATCCAAGAAAAAGAGCTGTCAGACACTTATTTGAGTAAGCAGATCCAGAATGAATTGATAGCACATGTGGCAAAGAGCACCCTTGATGCCATTGTTGAAAAAGTGAAGAGGGCCAAATACTATGCTGTCATAATGGATTGCACACCTGACATCAGCCACAATGAACAGCTGTCCGTGGTCCTGCGCATAGCTAATTGTGAGATAAACAGTGATGGTTTTCCTGGCATTTTGGCAAAGACAGGTGTTATCTGAAACTTTACTCTCTGTTCGGTTCCATCGTGACTATTAGTTTGTGTAGTGCTACACTTTGTGTGTTCTCTGCTTTCCATCTTCATGTTGGAGTAAAGAAGTGTATGCAGGGTTTAAAGGGGATGTTTTTTTTCTCCTCTCCAACCTTTACTTCCCTGTAGATTAGCTTTACCTGTCTATCCACCATTCAGTCGGTGAAATCTTTTTTTGTTCTCTTTTAAAGATCGGATGGGGGGCCCCATACATACCTTCGCCTTGGGCCCCCAATTTGCTAAATCCGCCACTGTGTGTTTGTCTGTGTGTGTGTGTGTGTGTGTGTGTGTGTGCGCGTATGTTTGTTTTTATGTTTGTTTGTCTGTATGTGTGTTTGTGTGTGTTTACACGTGTATGTTTGTGTGTGTATGTCTCTACCTCAACCTCTTTCTCTCTCTTCCTCTATCTTCCTCTCTTTCTCTCTCTCTACCTCTATCTATACCTTTCTCTCTACCTCTCTCTCTACCTCTCTATCTATACCTTTCTCTCTCCCTACCTCTCTATCTATACCTTTCTCTCTCTACCTCTCTATCTATACCTTTCTCTCTACCTCTCTCTCTACCTCTCTATACCTTTCTCTCTCTCTACCTCTCTATCTATACCTTTCTCTCTCTCTACCTCTCTATCTCTACCTTTCTCTCTCTCTACCTCTCTATCTATACCTCTTTCTCTCTCTCTCTCTACCTCTCTCTCTACGTCTCTCTCTACCTCTCTATCTATACCTCTTTCTCTCTCTCTCTCTACCTCTCTCTACCTCTCTCTATCTCTACCTCTCTCTCTCTCTCTCTCTCTCTCTCTCTACCTCCGATGTGGCCTCACACAATAGAAGACACTGGTAATGGTACTCCTGGTTCACCGGGATGGGGTTCGATTCCCTGAAGTGTCCAAACAAACACAAACAAACACCCTGTGGCGGACCAGGGGAGAAGCAGAGCAAACAGGGCAGGAGGCGGATCCCAAAGCTCAGGTTGGGGGAAGTGATCCACGGGGCGTACTTCCCAGTGCAGGTGCTACAGCCAGTTGGCACATGATGGGAGTGGTCACACCTGCAGCCCATCAGCTAACGAGAGACAGAGTATATCTTCCCTCCGCTGGAAGGCATCAGGGGAGAGCGACCTGAAGAGGAGAGGAGAGGAGAAGGAGCGTCGGAACCTGAGGAGAGGAGTCGCAACGGACCGGAGGTAACTGGAGCCTCTCACCGCTCTGCTCTGTCTGCCCATACAGGACACAGGACACAGGACACAGGACACAGGACACAGGACACAGGACACAGGACACAGGACACAGGACACAGGACACGTCTCACAGCCGGTGTGAGAGCGAAGACCAAAGACCGGGAAGAATCCTTTGTTGCCGTTAGATGCCCATTCCCCCCTTTTTCCTACATGTTTTATTAAAAGACAATTTATTTTGCGCTACGTCTCTGAATCTCCTGATTTTATTCAGAATTTCACCTCTAAGTCCCCCGGGTTGCCAAAACACACACACATACATACACTCACACACTCACACAATCACACACACACAAATAAACACAAAAACAAACACACACACACACACACACACAAATACACAGGCACACACATACACACAAAAAAACACAAGCACACACACACAAACAAACACACACAAACAGACACACACAAACAAACATACACACACACACACACACACACACACACACACACATACACACAAACAAACATACACACACAAACATACACACACATAAACACAGAAGAAAAAAACACAAACACAAATATACACATCCACAAATACACATACAAACATACACACACAGACACACACAACAAAATACACAAACACCCAGACATGCACACAGACACACACACCAATACACAAACACACACACACACAAACAACATACACATAAACATAAACAAACAAACACAAAAACAAACAAACACGCACACAAACACATACACTTAAACAAACAAACACAAAAACAAACAAACACGCACACACACACGCACACACACACACAAAAATACCCACGCACACAAACACACGCACATACACAGATACACACAAAAATACACACACACGCACACACGCCGTGATGCCGTCTGTCAGTGACGCTGTGATGATGATGATGATGATGATGATGATGATGATGATGAAGTCGTTTGTATCATAATCATTCTGAATGGGCTTTGGGTAGCCTGAACATGTTGCATGATGCTATTTTAATTTATACTATTCATACGTATGTTATTTATTTAATTATTATTTACAGCATTGATGTAAATATCCAACTTGTTTGCACTTATTTGATTTTCTTTACAGGCGTGTAGAATGGTTGGTATCTGCCCCTAAAGCCAGTTCTGTATACTTTATAACCACATAACCTCACAGTAGTTATTCTGCATATGTTCTTCAGCGAGGAAATTAAAACCTGCATCACATTTATAACTGAATGATTTAAAATGTTACTGTATAGTGGGATAAACGGGAGAACACCCTAAATAACTGAAGTCATGTCATCCAGCAGCTCCCTAAAGCTTATTAACTATACCTATAACTCATGAGGGGGGAAAAGGTGACAACAAGATGTGATATATATATATATATATATATATATATATATATATATATATATATATATATATTTATATACAAACATATATTGTATATTTATTTGTATGTATTTATTTGTATATATATGTTTAAATATGTCTATATAAATATATCAACATATATATATATGTTGATATATTTATATATATATATATATATATGTTTATAAATGTATACATGTTTATATTCAATTAAATTCAGTTTGATATATATGTATATATATTTATATATATGTTTATATATTTTTATAAATGTTTATATATAATCTAAATATCTCAACATAAATATATATGTTGATATATTTATATGTATATTTATTTAATTCTTTATATGTTTATAAATGTATTTTTGTTTATATATAACAATTATATTAATATATATGTTTATATATTTTTATAAATATTTATATATTCATTTATATATATTTAATTCAATTCAGTTTATTTGTAAAAACCCAATTTCACAAATCACACATTTTTCTGAGAGAGCTTTACAGTCTGTACACATAGACATCCCTGTCCCAAAACCTCACATCGGATCAGGAAAACTCCCAAATAACCCTTCAGGGGGAAAAAGGGAAGAAACCTTCAGGAGAGAACAGAGGAGGATCCCTCTCCAGGATGGACAGATGCAATAGATGTAATGTGTACAGAAGGACATATTTAGAGTTAAAATACATTCAATGAGTATGACAGAGTTTATGAATAGTTCATAGTAGGCATATTCCACGATGGAGACCTCCACGATCCATCAGGCAGATGGAGGTAGAGAGGAGGAGTGGGCGGAGTCTCAACAGTGGGCGGAGTCCAAACAGGGCAGTGGCGCAGCTGGTATTAGGAATTCACGACCCAGACCTCGATGGTCCATCAGCAGATGGGATCTATGCCGTCTCATAGGGTCCGATGACCCCATGAGACGTGAAGTCAGAAGGACTCCGGGGAGAAAGCAGAGTTAGTCATGTGTGATGGAGAGATGAAGATTCATCCATAGGAGAAAGAAAAGAGGAGAGAGGTGCTCAGTGCATCCTAAACATCCCCAGCAGCTATAAGCCTATACCAGCATATCCAGGGGCTGGACCAGGTGAACCTGACTCAGCCCTGACTATCAGCTCTGTCAAAGAGGAAAGTCTTCAGTCTACTCTTGAATGTGGTGACTGTGTCTGCCTCCCGGACTGAAGGTGGAAGCTGGTTCCATGAAAGAGGAGCTTGATAACTAAAGGCGCTGGCTCCCATCCTACTTTTTAAAACTCAAGGAACTACAAGTAGCCCCGGATTTAGTGAGCGCAGCTCTCTAGTGGGGCGATACGGTACTACAAGCTGAGAGCTGTGACTCTGTCAGCCTGGCTACAGATCTCCTAGTCATACCAGAGGCAAAATGATATTTCTGAGGGGCAGTTTTGCCCTTTGCCCTCGTGTATTTCCGAGGCTGAGTAGACTGCTTAGCTACTGTGCTCCTCCCAACCGGGAGCATGCAGCGTCATACACAAACATGCATCAGGTCAGGTGGGGAAATAGCACTTTGACGCTGAAACATGAATACTGGACCAAAATGCATACGTTTGGATCTGAATACATAAGAATATGAAAAGCAATGTACCCACTGCTTAAGGTTGGATGTAACAATGTTCTTTATCTCACCTGCTGTCTAAGTGGCTGCAGTCCTGCAGGTTGAAAGTAGATGTTGTCCTGTAAAAACAGTTATCTATGCTTCATGTGGAAAACAGCACTGATAACATGACCTTATTGTGTCGTGGCTATTTAGAGTCATTTTAAGTAGTAGTAGTTTGGTACACCTTGCCTATTAAAGTATTTCATTTTGCAGTACAGTTGTGACTCACCCACTGAATCTCCTCTCTAAATGGCATCTGGTTGAAATCACACAGAGCATCAAAGGTATCAGAGAATCCCCTGAGGAACACATTCAGACACTCTCCATCAGCAGACGATGGTCTGGGTACATGACAACGAATCTACGGGATACAGTGCTGATCTTCAGATCAACGTGTGTTGATAACAGAACAGATGCCGTCTGATGAGAGATGATTTACTGTGGAAAAAAGACACATACCACAGGAACCAAGCCAGATGTCCAGCTGCTCTTCTGTCACATCTGTGAATGTGAGAAGTCTCTGCTGGAGGTCTGGATACTCGTCCAGCTTTCTGAGGATCGGAGCATAATAAATATACTACTAAAGGCCGACTTGTAAGTGAATATTAAACGCCATGACCCTATTCTTTTCATTTCATCTATATAAATGTATATTCAATTCAATTCAATTCAGTTTATTTGTATAGCCCATTCTCACAAATTATTTAGAATTTAAAATTTAGAATAGAATTTGTCTATCCTCGTCTCCTCTCTGGTCCTCTGTGACTGTTGATGTGCAACTCATGCAAAGTTCTGCCAGCAATCATTTCCCTAATGGTGTGATTGCCCTGTTTTGACCTCTGCCTAAAATACCAGCAAAAGAACTATCGTACTACTCTGTCCCTTGGTCGTGCTTTATTGGTTCAGTACTTACTATTTAAATGTTATATATTATAAAAGGCTGCTTTTACAACAAAAGGTTAAAATAAGTATGAAATGGCAACAGCGAAATGAAGGAAATAAAATCAAAAGCGACATCCAAATGTTTTTAAATCAAAATACATGTATTATAAAGTAAATATACGGTATTGCAATAAGCAACATGTGCAGTGAATGGTACTGCGTAAGGTTACAGGAGTAGTTTCTTTGTTTGAACAGGGTTTTTTTCGAGGTTAAGAATAATTAATTACCGCAGAACAAAACAGTCCTATGTAGATAGAGAGCACTCAGTATAGCAGGATGCGGACGGATCCAGAAAGATGATAGCGGGGTCCCGACTGACCGCAGAAAGACAGGCTTGGGGTCAGGATGGACCACAGACAATGACAGATTGGGGTCCCGTGTAGAAAAGGATAGTGTGGATCAGAACTACCACTATAAAGGATTTTAACATCCTAGAATTGATATGATGAACTGATTATATTGTTGTAGTCAAAGGTCACTGACAAGACAACAAATGTCTTAATATGCTAAGGTTGTCAATCTCTCACAAATGTATAAGTGTTGTGGTGTGTGTGTGTGTGTGTGTGTGTGTGTCAGTCAGAAAGAGAATGTGAGAGAGAGAGAGAGAGAGAGAGAGAGAGAGAGAGGAATATTTAGATTTTTATGTTTTCTAGTTCCATTTCTTTGAATTAGCATTAAGTCTCCGGACGATGACTTTAGTTCCATCTCTCCAGAGACAATTTGAAACCCATGTCCCTCGTAGTGTGGTCTTTGTTAGTTAAATGACATTATAGTCCTTAGGGAAATGATTGTTGTCAGAGCTTTGCATGCCTGACCCAGACGCCTCACATCCTCACAACAGGATGCAGGATGTAACGCCACAGAGGACCAGAGAGGAGGATGGACACGCTTCTACTGAGCGTCGTCGTCATCTCAGGTAAGACTTTAATACATCAGTATTCTTTTCCCATTTTCTATATCATTATAATACTGTTTCATAATGTGTCCCGGTGACATTCCTCTCACGTCCACTTCTTTGTTTGTCTTTTTTACTTTAATTTAAAATGCTCATTTGCGTATGAGTGAGCTAAGTTCTTAATATAGAATGTGATCAATGTGCCGTTTGTGCATCAGGACTGTGGGCCGTCTCACCAGCTGCTGTACGTCGTTACCATGTTGTTGATGAGCTGAAGACCATGACTGAAGCACAGCGTCACTGCAGAGAGAACCACAAGGACCTGGCCACCATACGAGACCTGGAGGACCTGGAGACCCTGGAGACCCTGAAGAGACCGGTCCCCTCGGTGAGTTTCATCAGTCAGTGACAGGCGGTCTGAACTATTGTCGTATTTAGTATTTTAGTATTAGTATTTAATATTTAGTATTTTAGTATTTAGTATTTTAGTATTAGTATTTAATATTTTAGTATTTAGTAATTTAGTATTAGTATTTAGTATTTAGTATTTTAGTATTTAGTAATTTAGTATTTAGTATTTAGTATTTTAGTATTTAGTAATTTAGTATTATTATTTAGTATTTAGTATTAGCATTTAGTATTTAGTAATTTAATATTAGTATTTAGTATTTTAGTATTTAGTAATTTATTATTAGTATTTAGTATTTTAGTATTTAGTAATTTATTATTAGTATTTAGTAATTAGTAAATTTAGTAATTTATTATTAGTATTTAGTAATTAGTAAATTGGTATTTAGTATTTAGTAATTTAATATTAGTATTTAGTATTTTAGTATTTAGTAATTAGTAATTTAGTATTAGTATTTTGTATTTTAGTAGTAGTATTAGTATTTTAGTATTTTAGTATTTAGTTTTGTGTTTTTTTTTTTTATTTGTATCTTTTATTTGTATTAATGCTCTAATGTACACACACTGCTGTGATCCTGAAATGTCCCCACTGTGGGACTAATACATGAATATCTTATCTTATCTTATTACATTCACACAGTGGTGGAACATATGCAGATGAACTGGACCTCAGTGTGTACTTGTACTTTACTTGAGTACTTTAGTTCAATGTTTATTTATCTAACATTTCAGAGGAACATATATTTGACAACGTTAGTTTACAGATGAATATTTGAAACATAAAACACATGAGTTAATGCAGCATACGGTAAACCTTTATAACTAAACGCAATTTAGCATTAGTTAAGTATGAGTGAACACTTAATTCATCATTTATAAAGCCTTGTTCCAACATCAACACTCATTAGTCAGCAATTCATGAACACAGTTATAAATATTGTATTCTTGATTAATAAGCTTGACTGTTATGCGATTCATGATTGTGTTTTCCTACTTTAGAAATGACACATTTTGCATTTGTAAATTAAGTAATACATATTACAGACCAATTAAAGAAGTATAGATGATTATGAGTTTGCTGGCACGTACACATTATTGATTATGAGTATCTATAGCCATCTATCCACACTGCAATCAAGAGGGTTTCGACCAGGGGGGAAGGGAGAGCAAATGCCAGATTTGGCAGATCTCGCCTGAATTTTCTGTACTCAATATTTTCTAATTTCTTTTCTGCTTCGCTTTATTCGTGAAATTTTGCAGAGAGACTCATCGCATTAATTGTCTTATAATTTAGGAGAGGTTTCAAAAAGCAGCTGTATCACTCCAAAATATTTATTGTCCTATGAACCTGAAACTTTTAAATTTGTGCTGTGTGCCAACTTAATGTATTAATAACCATTAACATATAGACTGATATTTACAAATCAGAACAAAATAGTAGGTAGACGAAAATTACAGGGTGGCGGGCGAAGATTTCAGGGTGGCGGGTCGCCACCCTGTTATAATGGTAGGGGAAACACTGATCCACATAAATATATAGTGGAGCCATGTTACCTTTGTAATCACTGTTAGCATCATTAGAAAGTCTCTTTCTTTATATCACAATTAAATATTTCTTTTAGAGAGTCTGGATCGGACTGTACCATCAGGTGGAGGACTGGAGGTGGTCACTGTCAAACACAAGTTTCTACAAACCGGGGGAGATGGAGTTCAGACGATGGAGGTCTAGTGAACCGAACAACAACAAAAACGAACTAGTCGGCACAGCGATGGGTTCATCTGGGTATTTGAACGACATTGCGTCTCAGAGTCGCTTAAAGTCGGTCTGCTTCGATGTCATAGGTGAGAACATCAAAGTTACTACAAGGAACTTTCCTTCTTTGTTGATTCTGGTGCCCCCTGTGGACTAAAGTGGTAGTGTCTCTGAGGACCAGGATCCCTTTAGAAAACCTCTCATTCTACTGCAGCAGGGTCTGACAGTCTGCCCCTCTGAGTCCTGGTTCTGGTCCAGTGGGTTCACCCGGGCGCCCTACCCCCAGTGGGGCCAGCAATAAGTCCTGGGTCTCCAGCAGGGTGGTGTCAGAACTACTGGGGTCTGTAGAGGACCAGGAGTAAACTGAGGTCATATAGGACTACGGCTTAGTTGAGGTCACATAGAGGATCAGGACTAAATTGAGGCCACATACAGGATCAGGACTAGACTGATATTGATTCAGGACCAGTTAAAAGTTCCTCACGGTTACTTAAACTAGTCCTCAGCTACATAAAGGTCCTTTAAAGCAGATTCATGTCTGTTGCCTTTATGAATGTACATGTTCATATTCACACAGCTCTGTGTTGATTCCACCTTCATGCTGAGATTCATGAAGCAACAATAAACCGGTCTGCATCATGTGGTCTGTTATGGTTCCTCTACTCTGTACTTGACTTTGGTCTACTTTCAGGGCCAAACACATATGTCCTCGTTCACAACTTCATGAATTGGACTGAGGCCCAGAAGTACTGCAGAGAACACCACACAGACCTGGCCAGTGTGAGGAACATGCAGGAGAACCAGATGGTACACAATCTGGTTCCCTCTGAATCGTTAGTCTGGATCGGCCTTTTCAGCAATCCGTGGAAGTGGTCTGATGGAAGTGAGTCCTTATTTAGGAACTGGAATCCTCTGGTGCCTCATGAATTTGATGGCTTCTCTAAGAAGTGTGTGGCAGCAGACTTCAGTGCTGATGGACAATGGGAGACCCTGAACTGTACCGACAAGTCAGCCTTCATCTGCTACCGTGGTGAGCTGTCAATCACTTAGTCTCCAGGTGGATTTATAGGTTTAGAGAGTGCTGGCCTGAGTGATGCTACACTGCTATTGCTAAGTCTAAGCTAAGCTAAGCTAAGCTAAGGTGTTCTTGCACCAGCCATATTTAAAATGTAGCTGATGGAAAATCATCAGACTTTTCTCTTATCATTCAAAGTGTTAAACATTCAAGGATGTTGATTATTATGGGGCAGAAATGTTGTGATGAAGGTTGTTTGTTTTTTAGACGTTGTTCCTGTTTCAAAGCGAGTGGTGAAAGTGAGGCTGGAGAAGAGCAGCTCCTCTCTGGATCTGAACAACCCTGTGGTGATGGAGAACCTCTTGAAGAAGGTACATCTTCCTCTCCTTAAGAACAGAACGACAGGTGATACGTGAGATGTAGTGACTCCTAAGAACAATGTAGAGGTTCTAAGTGCAGAGCAAACGTGGACACGTCATTATGGAAGCTAGAGCTGTGTCCAAAGAACATGTCAACAACAAAGATGCTCTGGTGGAAACCAGAGTTCTTCTAGAGCAGAGCTTCACATGATGACAGAGAGAGAAAGGATGCAGGATGTAAGGAAACATCAGACTAGTGAAGAGTTCCTCTTGAGCTTCACATAAGGACAGAGAGAGAAAGGATGCAGGGTGTAAGGGAACTGTCTAGTGAAGAGTTCTTCTCTCCATGTTTCAGATCAAACAGAGGATGAAGGACCAGGGGCTGAACGACGACATCAAACTGAGCTGGAAGAAGCAGTCGGATGGGAAAGTCTTCCACAAGGAAGAGAAGAAGACCAAGAAGAGAAGAGATGAGCTGTAATGCTCTTTCAATCCCCTCTGGTCGGAGGCCTTCTTTCTCCTCCTCTTCCTCTCAATCAACGGTAGAAAGAACCAAAGTACCCAAGTACAGACCCTTTGTTGTGAAATACCCTGTTTCCATTTCATAGTACTGTAGACTTTTACTTCACTACGATCGATCTGTCAGCTTCACTTTCTACACTCTCAGAAATAAGGGTATTACATAGGTTCTTTCTCAAGGGCTGAGGTTCTACCCAGAACCAGAGCTCATCGTACCCCCTTATAGTGCTGATAGTACCATATTACCCTTGTAGAGTTCGTAGTACCCCATTATCCCTCTAAAGTGCTAATAGTCCTATATTACCCCAGTAGAGAGCTTATAGTACAATTTCACCAACACAAAAGTGCTCATAGTACACTATTACCCAAGTAGAGAGTTCTAGTACACCATTACCCCAATAGAGATCATAGTACCATAGTACCCCACAAGAGTATATAGTACCATATTTCCCCACTAGAGTGCCCTGCCTGAGTAGAGAGTTCATCGTACCCCATTACCCCACTAGAGCTCATAGTCCAATATTACCCCCACTAGAGAGCTCATAATATCGCATTACACCACTAGAGCTCATAGTACCATATTACCCCACTAGAAAGCTTAAAGTTGCCTGTTCCACACCGAAGCACTACTTGGCTGCTCATCTGCTGGAATTACGACACGTTTCATTGAATTTAAGGATCCAGTTTCTTACGTCCAGTTTATTTATGGTTCCAGTTGCATGTATTTATCCCAAACTACATCATAAACAATGTTGCCACCACTTAGGTGCACATACTTAAATCATAATATAACACATGACCATTTCTGTTTCTGCTTTGCCGTATTGTCACCTGTTCGCATGAATCACGCTTGACGCTTCCGACAAATGAGCAACAGCTAGCCTCTATGCCTCTCCACAGAAAGTAGGCCTGAACATCAAATTAAGTAGGCGCCTAGTGGTGGGCGGACCAAAGTAACGAAACCCAATTAAAATGGCTCTAACAGTACCATATTACCCCACTAGAGAGCGTGTAGTACCATATTACCCCACTAGAGAGCGTGTAGTACCATATTACCCCACTAGAGAGCGTGTAGTACCATATTACCCCACTAGAGAGCGTGTAGTACCATATTACCCCACTAGAGAGCACATTGTACCATGTTACCCCACTAGAGAGCGTGCAGTACCATGTTACCCCACTAGAGAGCACATTGTACCGTGTTACCCAACTAGAGAGCACATTGTACCGTGTTACCCAACTAGAGCTGGTAATACCATATTACAAAATCATTCTCCTCACTCACAAAGCCTCCATAATCAGACCCCCTCTACCTCACCAATCTTCTTCAGCACCGCTCCTCTGATGCCAACCTCCTCTTCATCCCTCACAGACCGAGCACCAGACATGGGGCGACAGAGCCTTCTCTATTTCTGCCCCCTTTCTCACTAACTCTCTCCCCAAACTCATCCCAGACTGCACCGAGCTTTCGATCTTCAAATCACAAATCAAAATCCACCTGTTCAGAACTGCTTATAATCTGTGATGGGGTGCTCTACATTATCATTTGCTTTTATCTTGAGTTTTTTATTGTAATGTAAAGTTATTTTTATTGTATAGATTATAGGATGTTTTAATTATGTAATGTAAAGCATCTTTGAGTACTTCTAAAAGCGCATTAAAATGTAATGCATTATTATTATTAGCCCACTAGACAGCTTAAAGTACCATATTACATCACTAGAAATCACAGTACCATATTACATCACTAGAGAACTTAAAGTACCATATTACCCAACTAGATTGTCCTTCTGTCCACCCTGATGGATGGCTCATCCTCCGTTGCTCTCCTGAAGGGTTGTTCCTTTTTCCTCCCCGTTAAAAGTTTATTTTGGGGAGTTTTTCCTTATCCGATGTGAGGAGGCCGTTATACGTGTGCAGATTGTAAAGCCCTCTGAGGTCAATTTGTCAATTGTGATTTTGGGTTATTAAAAAAATTCATGGAATGTGTGTGTGTGTCTCACAAAAACAACCACATATCACAATATTCTCAGCCTCTGTTTATGTATTTAAAAAAATTTACCTGGAAAAAAAACCACACAACAAACAGCAACACCACGGGACCATTATAATTATTTTATTTGTCATCAGCTGTACAGCGTCTCATCTTCCAACATTATACGACAACGGTCTCAGAACGATCGAAAGGCCACATTAAAAACAAACAGCCTGCGGTGAAGGATCAACAGCTTCACAAGTCGTAAAGCATTTGATTGGCTGGAGGTCAGACCTCCCATCTCAAGCCCAAATACAATTCAGGGGTCACTTTGATTTGGAGGAGGGATCTGATGCCTCAGTGTCAGCTACACAAGGATAACCGATATCCGGCTGATAGAGCCGTGGGCTAACCAACTAAGCAGGAAGGCATTTTTTTCTTTCTTACAAACAATTTACAGCCGCTCGTCCTTCAGAATGAGCTCTTAGTTCCTCAAGAGGTGAAACTCGCCTCACAGAAAGAGACGACGGCACAAACCGCAAACGGAAACTGAAAACGTGTCAGTGGCTCAGGACAAAGGTCTCCAAGTCAGCCTTTAAAAATATTTATAAAAAAAAGGTTCATAATTAATTAAAAAAAGGAAACAAATTTAAAATGTGTATTTACATGCAGGCTGTAAACCACCTGCCACAGTTGATGACTGATTAGTGTGTGTGTGTTGGGGGGGGGGGGGGGGTAGTAGTAGTAGGTATGGATGCACAATATATATATATATATATATAACGCTGATAAATTATCGTCCGACAAGGGCACATTTATATAATTCTTACCAATAATTTAATTATAGCCGATACAAAAAAATGTCAAATTGCTGCATAAACTACCGCTTATTAAAATGTGACGTGGTGATCTTATTAAAGTGTGACGTGGTGATCTTATTAAAATGTGACGTGGTGATCTTATTAAAGTGTGACGTGGTGATCTTATTAAAATGTGACGTGGTGATCTTATTAAAGTGTGACGTGGTGATCTTATTAAAATGTGACGTGGTGATCTTATTAAAGTGTGACGTGGTGATCTTATTAATTAAAGTGTGACGTGGTGATCTTATTAAAATGTGACGTGGTGATCTTATTAAAATGTGACGTGGTGATCTTATTAAAGTGTGACGTGGTGATCTTATTAAAGTGTGACGTGGTGATCTTATTAATTAAAGTGTGACGTGGTGATCTTATTAAAATGTGACGTGGTGATCTTATTAAAATGTGACGTGGTGATCTTATTAAAGTGTGACGTGGTGATCTTATTAAAGTGTGACGTGGTGATCTTATTAAAGTGTGACGTGGTGATCTTATTAAAGTGTGACGTGGTGATCTTATTGGTTATCGTGCATCCCGAGCGTAACTTAGACGTTTTTCAGAAAACTTAAGAGTGGCTGGAATGGACAACATTCAGATGCAGTGACATGATTCCACGTTAATTGAAGTATTAGGAAACTACAGCGTTCATGTCAGGCGGACTCCAGGAGGAACGCTAGCGATGGATGAAACATAAAAAACTAACTGTCCTGGTGCATTTCATTTCCTTAAGAAGCAGCTGGGCTTCTGTCAAACAGTTACCACTGACTTCAGAATGTTATCTCGTGCCCATTTCCTTATGAATCAACATCCCTCTGTTAACTTACCATACGCGTCTAAACACGCCTTTTGGGAGGAGAATACCCAGACGACTGAGCGGTGGGATCTCAGAGACAAACCCAAGTACTATACACTAGCTTTCATTAGGAAGAACTACATTGATATCTATATACACACACATATAAAGGCTCGGTATTTGCAAAAGACGGCGTGGTTGCGAGTAGAATGTGAAGGTAGACGGGATAACGCCCCCTCTTGGCAGAGGACGTGGCTTTGGGTACAAATGAGACGCAAAAAGTCTTTCATAACGCACAAATAATAAAGCATCTGAGAGCAGAGCGCAGTCGGCCATTAGCGTGGACGATATCTGGATATGACGTGGGAGATCTGATAGAGACTGTGTGTGTGTGTGTGTGTGTGTGTGTGTGTGTGTTGATGTACTTGGATTTGAAGTTAGTATGTGTAAATATTTACAGGCGGCTTCCCTTCTTTGTACACGGCTGCTGTTACAAGCTCACAGGGAGGAGGAGGAGGAGCAACACGAGGAGGATACATGTTGACGTGTGAGCGTGTGAGCGTGTGTGTGTGTGTGTGTGTGTGTGTGTGTGTGCTCATAGTCCGGCTACAGTGTGGCGGGTTCACCGGTCCATCATGCTGAGGATCATCTCCGGGGTCAGTTCTCCGTTGGCGGCGGCCGTCTCCTCGCTCACGGCCAGCTCCACAGTCTCCACCCCCTCCCCGTCTAGCTCCACCCCCTCCACGGTCAGCGCGTCGCCCCGGTCCAGCGGCGCCTCTGCGGAGGCGTCGGCCTCCTCCTTCTTCACGATGATGTTCTCCACCGCGCCGGTGCTCTCGTCCTCCACCTGAATGATGGCCGCCGCTGTGAAACACACCAAGTCGGCACTTTAAGAGCCGCGCTCAGTTATTAGACCACAAAGGGCCCGAAAGACGTCCTCCTGTAGTTCTGCCCTACAGCCAGCAGGGGGCAGGAGAGACACGATGATCCCGATCTAGTCCTTCAGAGGTTCTCATGAGACGTACACAGGGTTCATACACAACCACAACACATTGCACCGGGAGCATCAAAGAGCGCATGCCAGCCTATATTTATTTAAAAAACATATTCAATATTTCAAACTCATTGTAAATTAACATATGAATGCAACACATTTCCAGAACTTTTGAGCTTACTTTTTTTTTTCAAGGACTTTTTCCAGTGTCGATTTAACACTTAAAGAGTACATTTGAACACTGAGCATACGGCCCCTTATCTTTAGAGCGTTAAAGTAACTGAACATAGTGTTAACATTTCAGAGTTAACGCAGCTCTGGTAAGAGTTATTATTTTACTCACTACACTGAGAATGTTCATGTTGATTAACACCAGTCCGAGTGTCAATTATAAATAACACATGTAGTATATAGCAGTAATATAAGTTATTCTAAAATGTTGCTTCTGCTGAACATTTGATATAAAACAATGATTTAGAGAAATTCTTTCTAGAATTAAAACGCACGCGATGAAACTGTATATTTTATACAACATGTATTTACACCGACACTGAGGGCTATTTACTCTTGCTAAAATACATTGACAGTGATTTTTTTAAAATAGGGAATTTACTGTGCAGTTCAATGTGTTGGGAGTGATGAAATGTGTAAAGTGGCTTTATAAATAAACAGTCTGATATTGCCCTATAATGAATTAATATTCCTTGTAGAACATGTATACACGCCTTAGAGTTGAGGAACCAAGTGAGGCTGTTTTGTATGTTCAAACAGACGGGGCTCGGGCTCAGCTCGGCGGACCATGACGGACATGGACCACCCTACACGTAGAGTTAGGATTGTGCGCCAGCTGTGGTGCGTGAGCCTTTACACGACTCCGTGTAACCGCGTCATCGGGGTTCTCACCTGAAGCGGCCACCTTGGCGGCCACCCTGGCCGACTTGCTGGGCGTCGGGGTCTTGGGAGCGTTCTTCGGCGGCCGGCCTCGTTTCCTCTTGACGGGCGGCTCGTCGGGAGCCGGTACGGGGATGGCGGCGGGCGCCTGGTCCAGTTCCATGCACTCTGGCTCCTCCTCTTCTTGCAGCAGCGCCGCCTCTTCCTCGGCGTCGCCTTCGGCCTCGTCGTCCTCCTCTTCCTCATCCGGGTCGGCATGGTCCTCCTCTGCGTCACAGAGAAAGACAGATCAGACCAGAGAGAACACAACATCTAGCCCACGCGCTTCATCACAACGTAGGAGTCCCACCGCTGTCGTCCTCATCTCTCCTGCTCCTCATCTTCCTCTTCCTTCCTCTCCTCCCTTTCTTCGGGGGCGGGTCTCCATTCTCGGCATCGTCCACCTCGCCGGTGCAGTTCTCCGAGTGGCGAGCCATGGTGTTCTAGGAGAACCCACCGTTAGACGGTCCGATGGTACTAATAACTAGTCATTTGTTCGTGAGATGGGTGGACAGAGTGCGGTTACCCTGCGCGTGAAGGTCTTGCTGCATTTGGGGCAGACGAAGGCGGTGGGGATGAAGTTGGGGTCGTGGTAGCGTTTGAAGTGCATGTCCAGCAGCTGCTTCTGCCGGAAGGTCTTCTCACACTGGCTGCAGGCGTAGGGCTTCTCCCCCGTGTGCGTCCGGCGGTGCATGACCATGTGGCGCTCCTGGACCCAGCGGCGAGAGGGACGGTTACACAGACGGTACAACGCGTTCCCTCTGTCCTTCACTTTCGATGCTCACCAGCACATCATTGGCTCAGAACCCCCTTTAAGTACATTAACAGCTAAACGGATCGTTTTGTTTTCCACTGCTCCCGACGCACAAGCTGTGCACCCCAACGTTCACGTGAATGGCCTTTAAATTCATCTCAACCCACGCGTATTAAAGTAAAATATTAAGAATGATTCACTTTGATCTACTTTTGAGTTCACGTGTTTCTGCACCTGTCCTCACATCAACAGCGGGTGTTCCTTTCCTCAAAAAGGCGCCATCCATTAAGCTAAAGATCAAAAGCTGAAATGCTGATCTCTTGCATCATATTGATCTTTAGCCGTCTAGCTTCGGAAGGTAAATCAATTGATATCTATGTTGGAGCCACGCTGTCAGCCTGTAGTCTGTTCATATGGTGAGCCTAATACCACTGAGTCACTATTATGACTGGGGACTCATGTTCTCTTTATTTCTCCTTTCATTTTAGTGGTATTGGTATTGCCATTGGTATGGTATAACAAAACACACTTTGCATTTTGCAGATTCTCTATATTTAATTTAATTTACACTGCTGAATATTTGCATATATGTTGTGTGTGTGTGTATATATACATATTTGCATATATGTTGTGTGTGTGTGTGTATATATACATATTTGCATATGTGTTGTGTGTGTGTATATATATACATATTTGCATATGTGTTGTGTGCATATATACATATATATTTTATTTTGTATTTCACTTGTATAGTTTATGCACAGTCACTTTTTCTTTCTTATATTTATATTTTATTCTTGTGTATTTATTGGTTTATTGGTGCTACTTCCACAAATCTCCCCATGGGGATTAATAAAGTATATTTCTATTCTATTCTATTGGCTTGTGGGAGCAATACTGGACATTTAAATGAAGCTACTTGACATATGCTTGACGTGTGTGTGCACACACACCTGGCGGCAGCAGTAGTCACACATGTCGCATTTGAACCTCTTCTCGTTCTTGTGGGACTTCTGATGCTGGATGAGGGCGTAGCGCTCGTGGAACACGGCGTCGCAGTAACGACACTTCTTTCCCGTCTCAATGAAGGAGTGCTGCTTACGGAGGTGGACGCCTGGGAACGCACACAAGACAGGGTTCTTACACATTTTGACCCATGGATTTCCAGGACTTTTCCATAACGTTTCCATGATTTTAAACCAAATGTCCACGACCAAACAGAAATCTCGGGAAAAAACATGAAAAATGTTGAACATTTTGTGCATTGAGAGCGTACGCCGGCTTATATTTTGAACGTATTTCTTTAAAAAAACATATTAATTATTTTAAACTTGGCGTAAATCAACATGTGATCATAACAGCTTTCCATGACTTTTCCAAAACTTTAACGATTTAAGTTTTTTCCATAACTTTTCCAGGCATTAAAATGACTATTTTAAAATTCCATGATTTTTCCAGGTTTTCCATGACCGTACGAACCCTGCAAGACCAGAGACAACGCATTGAGGGAACTAAACAACACAACAACGTGAACCATCGTGTGTGTGTGTGTGTGTGTGTGTGTGTGTGTGTGTGTGTGTTACCCAAGTCGCTCTTGCGCGCGATGACAGTGTCACAGTGTGGACAGTGGAATTTGGCCACGTTCTCCGTGTGTTTCTGCAGGATGTGCATCTTCATGGTTCCACTCTGGGTGAATCGGGCGTGGCAGATGTAGCACTCATAAGGCTTCTCTCCTAAGAAGAGGAGAGAGATTGTAGCGAGGTGTCATTAATGTTGATAATCCAACAGAACATTACAATAATCCTGCAGGAACTATGAAACACAATGCATGAATTTCTGCAAAAGTATAGATTCTACAAATCTGACAACTAATGTTTAAAAAAAAAAAAAAGATCCAATTAACTCCTCCCCTTAAGACTCGACACATTCTCTTTCCTACTAAGTAATATGCTTCGAAGGTGGATATGAAAAGGGTGTCCGTGTTACCCGAGTGTGTCCTCATGTGTCTCTTCAGCTTGTACGTGTCTCTGCTGGCGTAGCTGCAAAGGCTGCACTGGAACGGCCGCTCGCCGGTGTGGGAACGAATGTGGCGCTTTAGTTTGCTCACCTAGACGACAGACGCACGACAACAGTCACCAGGGTCCTTACACATTTTGACCAGTGGATTTCCATGACTTTTCCAGGACTTTTCCATGACTTTAAACCAAATGTCCACGACCAAACTGAAATCTCGGTATGTACAAGAACAATTTAGAAAATGTTGTGCGTTTTTTGAGCGTCTTTCTCCAAAGAAACCTATTAATTACTTCAAACTCGGCGTAAATGAACATGTGAATATAACAACATTTCCATGACTTTTCCAAAACTTTTATGATTTAATTTTCTTTTCCAGGCCTGAAAATGACCATTTTAAAGAACACAGGTAAAATGCCTTCATAGAACGAAGCGATAGAGCAGTTCTGTTGGTGAACGAAGGAGTCTGAGTGACTTTGGCGCCCTCTAGTGTGCGGTATAACAAGTACATAATAACACTGAATAGAAGCAGAAGAAGCTTGGTTTACCTCCACACTGGCGTAGTCACACATGGAGCATTTGAAGGGTTTCTCATGCGTGTGTTTGTAGCGCCGGTGACGGACTAACTCTCCGCTGGTCACAAACGCCATATCGCAGTCCGTGCACTTGTGTGGCCGAGTCCCTGCACACGCGGAGAAGAACAAATGAAAACTCCCATTCATCCGTCTCCTTTTTAAACCCCTGTTCCGGTCTCTTCCGACGACGTGTGGGGGAGCGTACCCGTGTGCGTGTTGAGGTGGTTTCGTAGCAGCGTGACCGTCCTGAAGGCTCTTCCACACAGGTGACATTTGTGCGGCCTCTCGTCGGTGTGGCTCTTCATGTGCCGGTCCAGGTTGGAGCGCCGAGGACACGTGTAGCTACACAGCTCGCACTGGAACGTCTTCTTCACTCCTGACACACACACACACACACACACACGTGTTTGAATCATCACCAGGGTTGGAGACCTTAAACCACCCAGTACTCAATAGTATTACAGCGTCTCCAGTGCGATGCTCTTGTGGCCCAAACCACAGCAGCTACAACCCATGAATATGGAGATGCCTCAAACGGCCTTTTCACTTTACTTTACTTTACTTTACTTTATTTGGAATGTTTTACGCAATAACCTTTTTCTTCACTAACAGGCATGTACTGCAACAAAATATCTGCTTTACTTTAACTCCTCTATTTTGATGCGAGACATGTAGGGATGGAGTTCACTACCGAAAAAGCTTTATCGAGAGGACGTTTTAAACCAAGATGTTGCCCAATACTTTTTGTTAGAACACCGATTAGAAATAGTAATAACATTATGAAAAAATATTATAGCAATACATACTTATAATCTGGATATTGGAGTAGGAATCACAATATAATAATATTCATTTCTCGATGTTATATCATACTGAGGAATAATGGCTGAGTTAGAGCAGCTCAATGAGATCTGAACTAACGCACACGCGTCAATGCATTGTGCGTGTGCAGTGAACATTTCCTGTGACAGAGTGGAGGACAGCTACTTGTCGTTTGCGTAGAAGTCTTTCTGGGTTCTACTCGTGACTGTCCCGTTACGCCGTCAGGCGCCTCACCTTTCTTCTTGATCTTGGTGGGTTTGGGTGGTTTCATATTGCCCACCACTTTCTCAGCATTGACCTCAGACAGAAGGCCCTCCTGCTGCTCTTCCTCAAAGTCATACACACTGACGTCCATGTCCTTGTCCCCTTCGCCGTAACGCAAGCGGTTCTTTTTACCCTGGACAAACAGCAGTCCGTCAGACCTCACCGTAAGCTGATGACAGGTAAACAACACCGTTTAGCATGCAGTCCAATCACAGAGACGAGTCTCACATCCCCAACAACAAAGACACTGATAACGACGCCACACAATGCTATCTTGCCTTCTTGGGCTTCCTGAGTCCTCCAGACGGGGGCTGATAGTCGGGGTCTTTGGCCCAGGTCGGGTCATCATTCTGAGGCTGGATGGGCTCCTCCTCCACCTCGTCCAACAGCTGGTTCCCTATCTCGTCTTCTTCCTCCTCTTCCGGGTGGGCTTCCCCCTCCTCCTCCTGCTCCACCGTCTCCACCTCCCCGTTAGCGCCGACCTTAACCACCTACACATCGAAGGCATTCATTGTCAACTATTCACCAGTCACAGCTGCTCAAGTGCAAAAGGTGACCGGAATTTATTTGTTGAAGAAATGTTCATTTTAACACATGTGACTGCACAGCATCAAGCTGCAAATACCAAATCAAACAGGTGCACACATGAACTTTGACCTTTACATTTAACTCATCCTGAGCCTTCCTAGCAGGAGGTTGCTGTGAAGCATCTAGGGGGCAACCTGAGGTTCAGGGTCTCACTCATGGACACTTGACACACAGTGAGAGCATCAATAGGTACACAAGGCCACAATAACCCAAATGGAAGTACCCCATTTGTACTACACTGCAAACATTCAGCCAAAATGAACAAGGGGGAAAAAGTAATAAAATGAGGGGATATTACTTGAAATAAGCCAAATGATCTGCCAACAGAACAGGAACATTTGACTTGCCAAGATTTCTTAAAACAAGTGAAATGCTCCAACATTAAAACTGCCTTGTAAGAAGAAATATCTCGTCAGTCCAAAAACAAGCATAGATTGCCTTAATGTGAGATATTTCATCTTCCTTAGATTTAAATGTTTGCAGTGTAAAAACATGGAGTTAACATGGAGATGAAAGTGAACTGTTGATGGTGAATTGTGGGACTCGTTACGATGTAATGACGTATTTCTGCCATGATGCACTCGTGCACATAGGTTTGAGTTAAAGGCTGGTTTACCTGAAAGCCCTCGGGCAGCGGCAGGGTGTGGCAGATGACCGGGTCTCCGTCCTTCGGCATAGCGGTGGCGTCCAGATAGGTGCCTTGCTGCAGGGCCTCGACGGTGGAGGCGGAGACTGGCACCTGGACCAGCTGGAGCTCCCCGAGACCCAGAGCCGCCTGCTCCTCCATGTTCACCACCTGAGCGCCAGGGGGCCGCAGGTCGGCACTCAGCAACACACCGACGCAGGAGGAAACAGCTGGAGCGGCTTCAGAGGAGCGCCTACCTGTAGTGTGATGATCTGGGTCTGGTCCACCGTTGTTACGGTGGCTTGGTGAGCGCCGACAACGCCCACTGTAGCGTCCATCTCCTGCAAATCAACTTCACTTTACAGGGCTGTTGAAGGAAGGCCTCCTCAGTTTGAGCTGCCGAATCCGGACCTCCGTCCAGTGCACAGATGCGAATGACACCGAGTTGCTAAAGCCAATCAGCGCTCAGATGCTCCGCTCGTCTTCATCACCGCCGTTGTGCCGTTGGTGAATCTAACTGCTGCTGCTCTAGTCAAACTGGAAGCAACAGTTATTCAGACATAAAGGTGAAATTCACCGAGCTGTGTGAGCCTACGGTGATGTTATTTATAAATATATATATATATAAATGATAGTAATGTTATGAACCCAAACACAAGGACGTTAGTTGGTCCGACGTTTGTGGGATGTCCACAACAAGTATAAAGCAGAACTGGTGGTTATTTATTCCTTGGTGGATGGAGGAAATGATAACCGTTTCCACAAAGTAAAGCCACACCTCTTGAGCGCGAATAAACCACAAATAGTTGGGCGAGTAAAGCGTGAAGAATATTCAGAACGCAGCATCACCATACCTCAGTCTTCATCTGCATCAGAGTGGGATCCAGTGAGTCCATAACCATCATCTCAACGCCGGCTCCACCGTCCACACCGACCCCCGCGTCCATCAGCTGCTGCTGGGTGGGTGAAACCATCCCGTGACCTGAAACACAACATTGGCCGTTAAAAACAAACATGTAATACTTGCACTGGAAATCTACTGCTGTGCTTTATTTACACACAGGACCATTTCAGATCAAATGAGTACGAACCTTGGTCCAGGACCACGTGTCCCTCCACCACGCCCCCGGCCTCTGCAGCCTGCTGGAGGAGGTCGGCCACCATCGCATCCTGGCTATGAACCGACTGGATGGAGGGGTAGCCCCCCACCCCCTCTGTTGGCCCTCCGTCCATGGTGGGTCGAAACTGGAGTACAAGAGGTTAAAGACCAGAAAATGAGACAGCTGTCCTGTGTGTTCTTGTGTACACATTCCGACGATGACGCACTTTATCATTTACTAGTACAAATGACTAACCCTCTGAAGCCCGAGCAGTTTCAAGGCTTTTTCCTTCTCTCTGTGAAATTATTTTTTTTTACTTCAATATAAAAGTCCTGAACCTCGACGGCTCGTAGGGAAGGGAACTCAAAAGTTCAATTTCTTTGATATTTTATTTTACTAAGAAAATAGCAAAAAGTGGAATTTATACATCCAATATTTCGGTACGGGTCCAAAAGTGTTGGGGGAGATGGAGGCGCTAAGCTCTCCTTAATGCACCTCGTTCAGCCTGCAGTTCCACAGAAGACCTGCATTGTTGTGACCCGAGCCGTTCGGCCTCCTGGTTGAACTGAGGAGCTCAGAATGAAATGTTTTTACAGGAAGTGGTGACAGCAAATGGTTTATTTTATAGAGAGACTTGTTGGTCAATTTTGAGCTAAATGTTGGTTGCCTTAGTATCACATGGTATGTTCAGGGACCGTCAGGATGAGAATGAGTCTTCACAGCTTCTAGCTGATAAATGGTGTAGTTTTGGCAACTGTTCATTTAAAAAAAAAACATTTTTAGTCTTTTTTTGTATCCCGTCTGTGGGTTTTAGGGTTCAGAGGGATACAATAATATAGTCACGTTTGAGAAGCTGGAACTGGAAATTTCTTTATGCTTAATTAATAAAAAGCCGTTTTACACACGGCTAATAAGTAAGACAAGAACATGGAAAAGAGAGAGCTGTACTGTTCATTGTGGCTGTTAACCGTCTCTCGGCGCGTGTGCATCTCAGTAGCTAGGACTCACAAAAGCAGTTTTTTCGAAGGTTTCACTCACAATAAGAATCTGTAAAGCCGAGTTGTTGTTTTTGCCCTCTGCTTTGCAAATACTGATTGATAAACATACAGGCCATGAAATCCTTTCTGAACATTACAAGAGTATAACATCGGATTGTCCCTTGTTTTGAGAGCAGTGCTGAATTGCCACACGGTCACAGTGGTCCAATAATAGTAATGTGTCTCAACTGTGTAGGGCGTAGGCCATTGTGTCCAATTTAGCAAAACAATGGTTGAACTCTTTGACCTTTTGTGCCTTATTTGCCACTGCATGTCAAAATGACACATTTTGGATAAAGTGGAGGTTTTCCTACTACAACCACATCTCTGTGACAGATACAGAGTCCAGGTCTGAACGGATTGGTTGATGTGTAAAGTAAAAAGGTCACGTTTGTGAGAACAACATCCACGTTATCTTCATGATACTTTATTCGTGGAAAGGCTCGTAAAAGGCCTTCAGAAATGCTTCCCGGTGACACCGCGCTGCCCAGCATATACACGGCGCTATTTGTGTAGCTCTCCAAGCCGGATCGTAGAGGGAGCTCTCTGCTATAATGTACATCTGTGCTTGTGATGCTCGCGGTGGGCTTAGAATAGAGACAAGCGGGCGGCGGGCGCAACAACAAGTGCCAAATCCGACCGCAGCGCCGTGACGGACACGGGAAGAGAAACGACCTATATTTGACTACGGGAGATGACGGATTTTTGGAGGAAAACACATCGTGTGTGAGCGTTTGGTCCGAGTAGATCCGAGGGGCCGCTGCGATCACCGCTTTACTCGAATGCCTCGTCATTCTCTCGTGTGCGCTGGCCTGTGCGCGACGCTGAGCAGAAACGTCTTTTTTACCCGACTTAATTGTAATAATAGTAATGACAGATGCGATCACAGCCAGTTCAGTTAAATTATATACTATTAATATGTTCTACGGTGGCTACTTTTGGGGATTCCAGCACTTTCGACACTTTCAAACGGAACATAGCTAACGTAGAGGGGGCCGGGTGGGGTAGAGGCCTCGTGTCGGTGTAGCCGCAGCTAGCACTAACGCGAGCTGCTACAACGAGTTCCCCGTAAGGTTTAAAGTTAGTATGCGACACGCTAAAGTTGACTAACGTGAAATACTACGCGGCTGTCGGTGTGCAAAGCCACAGTGACGTCAGCGTGCATTTAGGAGCGTTAATGTTCGTGTCGCACGTTAGCGAATGAGAGCGAGCTAATGCTAACGACCGAACGCTAGTCAACGTGAACCACCTAACGTTGGCGAAAGCTAACGCTAGCAGCTAATGCTAACGCCAGCTAAGGGCGATAACTTAAACCCGCCAGTTTCCATGTCGTCAAGGCTGTAAAGACGGGAAACAAAGAAGCGAGAAAATGGACGCCTCGGCCTAAAACTCTCCAACCAAATCATCCAAGTGTTCGTAAGTTATTATTGACGCTATTTTGACCGGCGGGTGTCAAATACAGCGGGGTGCGTGTACATTTATTACTACTTCGGTTATTTAAACGTATTTTGACGGGGTTTCCAATAACGATAGAGGGAGACAAACACTCTCCGACGAGCTGCCCGGACCCAGAGCCCCATCGTGACACCTAGAGGCCGATTAAAGATCCTGCAAACTCCCCCCTTGTCAGAAAAGTAGTGATACTTTACCTCTTTCTCGTGGGTTTCTCTCCCCGTTTAACTGCACTGAAAGCAGAGAGTCCGTGCTACAAAGTTGTACACGCCGATGAGAAATGCAGGCTTCTTCGCAGTTAGTTTTAATCCCTCTCCCGCTTTAGCAGAGTAGCCTCTGCCACAAAATGGCAGTTGGGAGCTCAGTGCGCCTGTGCGGCCGCTGGGGGGTGGTGTCGAAGGGCTGCAGACACCCTGATTGGCCAGGAGGGGCGCCCCGTCGGAACACATGCAAAGGCCATTTATCATCACACTGTGTGTGATTAATGCTTCTGTCAGGAGATATGCGAACGTCTATGTTACAATTCATCATAACAAGTCAAAACGTTATCTAAGATATGCGTTTATATCCAATAAAAATAATTATTAAAAAAATGACGTGAGTGCATGTTACTCGCCGTGTAGCATGAAGTCATCTATTCAATTCAGTTTATTTGTATAGCCCAGTTTCACAAATTACAAATTTGCCTCAGAGTGCTTTACAGTCTGTACACATAGACATCCCCGCCCCAAAACCTCACATCGGATCAGGAAAAACTCCCAAATAACCCTTCAGGGGGGAAAAAGGGAAGAAACCTTCGGGAGAGCAACAGAGGAGGATCCCTCTCCAGGATGGACAGATGTAATGTGTACAGAAGGACATATTTAGAGTTAAAATACATTCAAGGAATCTGACAGAGTTTATCAATAGTTCATATTTAGGCATATTCCACGACATCTACCTGTCAAAGTACATGTTTGTTTATCTAACTCTGTGATGCTTCATTCTGGTCACGTAACATTCATTGCTTCTGTCCAACCTGGAGAGAGGGTTCCTCCTCTGTTGCTCTCCTGAAAGTTTCTTCACTGTTTTTTCTATTACTTGTGAGTTTTTCCCGATCCGATGTGAGGTCAAAGGTCAGGGTTGTTGTATGTGTACAGATTGTAATGCCATCTGAGGATAATTCGTAATTTGTGATATTGGGCTATATAAATTAAACTGAATTGAATGTTTGCCTAAATTGAAAGTGAGGGAATGATCAGGACACTGCACACATTATTTGACTGCTTTTTAAAAGGTTTTAGTGTCCATCAATTATTAATCAATCAATGCCACCAAAGACAGGGCTTCAGTCATGTACCTGCACATCTGTCGAGGAGGTATTTAATTAATGGGAGCAGTGTACTGTTCCAGATGCTGAGGTAAGGTTTGCCCCCCCCCCCCCCTCTGAATATTCACTGCATACAAACACAAAGGGTCATGGGACAATCTTTAAAAACATTTTAATATGTTGTATATATGTTGGACAACCAGAATGCCTGGAAATATATTTTTAGAAAAGAAAAAATATATAATATTCCATTTCCAATACTGCACAATGTATCATGATTGTAAAGGAACATATAAAGTGTGCTGCAGTGTTTATTTAAATTTCATTCATAAATAAAGTATATAATTCATCTGTTATTGCATCTTTGTTACTGTCAAACCTCCAGGCACTTGAAACATGGACATGCTGTATGGCTGCAGAGTGAGCTATATATATATATATATATATATATATATATATATATATATATATATATATATATATATATATATATATATATATATATTAATTATATCTGTTTTGAAATGATCCCCTGAACACTAATTTAGAGTTTACAACCAGGGTTCATAGAGAATGATTTCATTTCTGATGCCCAAATCCTGTTATTTCTAATATCATTAACTCCTTTGGAGAGAGCAACATCCAAACTATTATTGTCTGACAAAGAATTTCTTCAGTTGAGCGCAGTTCTATAGATCACTTTAATTTAAAAGGTAACCGTAACATAAAATACATACATTATATATATATATATATATATATATATATATATATATATATATATATAGTATATGGCCCTACACCTCTGTAAAGCCATGCTGCTCCTGGTTGGCACATTGTATGTTAACAACCTGACCCTCCTGCTTGAAGACAAAAGATGTGTGTTACATTCATTCTAACTACCCGAGTGAGTATGTAGAATATGCTTAATATGATGGAGAAAACTATTATTCTGAAATGTCGACGGAGGACCACCGCAGGCATCATATTTCATCCAGTGGGACACACATGTGTACGACATGTTTACATGATAACATCAGCAAACCGCATGGGACACAGGAAATACAAATAACATAAACATGGCAGAGTGGTCAGCAGTGTCCGTATGGAACAAAAGAAACAAGATGGCCATAAACGGGTAACATGGAGTCACCGGGGCGAACATGTTGGCCTCTTCACCAACAACCTTTAACCCTTTAGAAGCCTCTTTTTTTTTAACCCATGGACTAAAATCGTGGAAAGATCTTAATATCTTATAATTACAAGGTTGTTAACTTATCATTACAGCTCTTGTAGTTGTGAGTTACAAATAAATACATTATTACGTTATGAAAAGAGTGGAAATGATAAAATACAGATCTTATATAATAACGTGGTTCATCATCACACAATAAGGCCTGTCATCTTTTTACTGTGGTGATCAGCAGCATCGTGAAGGTTTAATATGTCATGTGTAGTAAGTGGCAGAGACCAGACTTTAGCATTACACGTCTGGCCATTTTCATTGAAAAGCAATTCACTTCTATTATGATTATTCATATTCAAACATTTCAGGATGCCAACACATCGTTCAATAGATCCCACCGTACAAACACATCTTATAAAACAAAAGTACACATTCACACATGAAGAGTCTGTTAAGATTTTTTAAAAACTATTTACAATCACAGAATATTAAATTCCAGTGGCGTACAGTCATTGTTTATATATATTTCCTTAAAGAATATGAGGTGTCAATATTATGAACAGTGATGGCACCGGAGCGCTGGAAACTTAACGCCTTTCCTAGAGCTTTAAGCACAACTACAGCATACAGAGTCCCTTTCATCTGGGGCCAGTGTTCCACATGAATATGAATATGAATATGAATATATATATATATATATATATATATATATATATATATATATATATATATTCATTTATATATATATATGCATGTATACACACATATATATACACACACATACATACAATACATATATAAATTAATATATATATATATACAGACATATATATATATACACATATATATATACACACACATATATATAAATGAATATATATATATAAATGAATATATATATATATATAAATGAATATATATATATATATATATATAAATGAATATAAATATATATACACACATATATATATAAATATACATATATATATATATATATATATACATATATATATATATATATATATGTTCCCATCAAGTCCACACATGCAGTTCATCTGCCCATCAACAGTCATGTGACCTGCAGGTCACTCCTAAGTCAACCTGTGATGCAACACGTTAAGGAGGGGCGAGTACTTGAACTCAAAAAAGAAAAAGATCTTCGAGGTTCCGTCCATATTCTTGGTGGACAAAGTGCTGACGCCTCATGTTGACGACACAAGTTCTGTCGGACAATTTCAGATGTCAGACGACGCCTTGGAAGTAGGACAATCTTTCTTTCTTTTGTTTGTCCCTTTCAGTTTGTCCGTCCCCCACAAAGACCTTTGAAGATAGTTCGTACTGAACCTCTGGGTCATGTTTTATGACGTCTGCCTCTCGGGACGACAGATGAAAAATAGCTTCTAGTCTGGCACATTTCCAGAAATGTATTTATTAATGTGCACTATCCCTTATAATTTGTTTTGAAATAGGTCACATGATGCCACAGGGCTCGAGCAGACGGGTACATTAGCATTTATTTATTTTCTCTTTTAGGGCAAATCCACTTCCTAGTGCTCTTTTAAATCACGTGAGATGCACCGATGGCTGAATCCAGAGTTGCTTTCCTTCATGCGAACGAGCAGCTCCAAGAAAACCTTCATCGTGAATAAACGAAGCCACGCCTCCAAATCCGGTTCCAGTTCTCTCTCTACACCCATGCGTCCCATTCTGGTGGATGCCGTGGCTCAGGAACGCCTTCAAGGTGAAGTGGTCGCCATTTGGTGGTAAAAGGTCGCCGTGACCTCACTAAGAAGATCAAAGAGAACAAAGCAACGCCTCCTCCTGTTTGAGTCCATCCCAGTGTCGTTATGCTCCAGTGAAGTGGTCACCGCTTCAGCTCCTCCACCCTGGGGTGCTGACGTTTGCAGTCCTACTCGGGTATGCCACATAAATACTATGTTTCTAATACTATGGAAGATTTCTTTTTAAACAGTGAAAAACAACAGTAAGAAGGACTTTGAATGGGCTCCGGCTTCCTTTAGTGGTCGCTGGTGGGGGTCTTGATTTGGTTCCATGTGCACTCGGAATCAAAACCATACGTGTGTGGACCGGTCTGAAGTAGTCTGGACTGCAACCTGGTGGCAGTCACCACAGCCAGCCAGCAAAAAGATCCAGCTCTACATTTTAAGGCCATCAAAATCAAGTTAACTTCTGGTTGTGTGTTCTACATACCAGTGTCAAGTAAAAACAGCCCGAAGACCACCTCAGAAAACCAAAAAAATACATATCTGGGGGGGAAAAAACACCTCCAGCATATGATATTTAACATATATATGAGTGATGCATGTTGATTTTCTGTATGGGTCACACTGCAGGCTGGTCCCAGTGTTCAACACTAGAGCCGTCCTGTATCTATCAGGAGCAGTGGTTTTCATTTAATGGGCCTATAAGGGGCCACGTGGAGAGGAATCACCCTAAAACAAGGAACTCAACATCAGAGTGTGAATTATGGACCAAAGGGACGATACGTAGCTCTCTAGAGCTTGATGAACAGGTGTGGCTTTGTGTCTGGCCTCCTCTTCATCCTCTTCATCCTTCTGAGTAGTTTGCACATGGAGAGAAACACACACCGGTGTGGGAGTAGCTTACTGACTGTAAAAGGTTTGCCCAGTGTGAAGTACAGTGTATATAGTGTGAGTGTGTGTGCGTGTGTGTGTGTGTGTGTGTGTGTGTGTGTGTGTGTGTGTGTGTGTGTTAGAAGGCGGTGCTGGCCATGCTCCCCGGAGCAAAGAGTCTGGGGATGCCGTCCTGGGACGTCTCCACGTGTCTGAAGGCCATCTTCCCCTCCTCTCCTGCTCCACCACATGAGGAACAGAACGACAAGGATGAGGGATGAAAGGATGGACGGGTGAATGAATGAGTGAGTGAACGAGTGAGAATAAATGAGTGAAGAAGAAGAAGAACAACAAGAACAAGAACAAGAACAATGCAGAGGAGTATAAGAAGAAGGAGGAGGAGGAGGAGGAGAAGGAGGAGGAGGAGAAGAAGAAGAAGGAGGAGGAGGAGGAGGAGTAGAAGGAGGAGGAGGAGTAGAAGGAGGACTTTCCGTACCGAGCACCAGCAGCGCTTGCTTGGCAGCGTCCCTCACTTCATCCTTGTCCGTCCGACAAAGATACACCAGCTGGTCGATGCTCTCTTTGGCCTGGAACAACAACAACAACAACAACAACAACAACAGGAGGAGGAGGAGGAGGAGGTCAGCACGGTGAGGACATCAGTGTGAATACAGATGTCATACAGATGTTATTCCGCTTCACCTTGAGACACGCCAACGCCTTGCAGCCACACACTCTGGTGTCCACGTGCTCGTCCTCCAGCAGCTCCAGACAGCTGACCAGAGCCTGAGGAGACGACAGAGGGGTCAAGGACACGTGACTCCTCCCCTTCCTCTCAGGCCTCCTATGTCACCTCACAACGCTTCAGTCTGTCAAATTCATTGAATGTTTATGTAACTCTGTACACTGTCCTTCTGGTCACATGACACATGATCCTAGAGTGGGATCCTCCTCTGTTGCCCTCCTGAAGGCTTCTTACCTTTTCTCCCCCCTGAAAGGTTTTTTTCTATTCTTTGGGGGTTTTTCCTCATCTGACGTGAGGTCGAAGGTCAGGGATGTTGTATGTGTACAGATTATAAAGCCCTCTGAGGGGAGTTTGTAATTTGTGAAATTGGGCCGTACAAATAAACTGAATTGAATTAAGTGCAGCTGTGAACCTGGTCCTGCTCGTGTCTACTGTGTAGAATGACTGCAGTTCCCTGTGTGACCACTAGCAGAGCCCCGCTCCTCCTGATGGACCTCTCCCGAGCCAACGTCTCGTCACGCTACTTCACGTATTTACATTTATTAATACACGGTTTTCAATGTCAGTGTGTCTGACAGTGTACATTGTTTGTATAGTTGTATGTTGTTATGTAATTTGTATTTATTTGTTGTTGTTGTCTAATAATGTGAGGTAATAAGATAAGCCAAGCTGAGATGGTCCTTTATTAGTCCCTCAGTGGGGAAATTACAGGATTACAGTATCCTTGCTCACAAGAGAAAACAAAATGAATAATAATAGAAACAATAGAAGTAATATAAATAAGCATAAAAAAACAGTAGAATATTAATGCACAGGATAGAAGGTATATATGAACAAAAGTACTTAAATATATTGCACATGGTGTTGCACATGATATTGCACGAGGTATTTGTGTTAAAGTTAAAGTTAAAGTGCTGAAGTGACCAAGTTCAAATCAGTTGTAATGTCAAGTGTCAAGTGGCCTCCTGGGAGCTCAGCTACAAGATAATGTGTATCTTGTAAAAACTTTCAGTTTAATTAAATTCAGTTTATTTTGTATAGCCCAATATCACAAATGACAAATGTTGTCTTTCTTTTCTTACAATCTGAGAGACATTCTTAGTATTTCGGACATGACGTCAGGTCAGAGAGAAAAGTATAAAATAACCACATTTAGTGGAATAGAAACCTCCTCACCTGCTCCCTCTGGGGGGGCTGGGCCGCCAGGCTCCTCAGCACGGAGCTGGCGGACGCCGACACTTTGCCTCGCGGGTCTTTCAGTAGTTTGGCCACGGCGTGAAGCCCCTCCCTCCTCAGGCTGCACTCGGCAGGACGCCGCAGAGCGGGCACGATCACTTCCTGGTCACATGACGCCAAGCTCTGCACGAGCCACACTGTGGGAGGGAGGTCACCGTCACCGGTCAGTGAAGGCAGCGTCCATAACCCTCCGCTAAACATACGCTCACATTCTGACAGTTATCGAGTATCAGATGCTCAAAGAAAAATAAAATAAATCCTGTATCAGCTACACATGTCAACATGACTACACTTTATACACTAAAAGAAATGTAGGCAACCAAACTACTGAGTGAGTTTAGGAAAAGATCGTGAATTAGTTTGATTTAGGAGAGATCGTGAATGTTTTTCAACACTACCAACCCTAGCTTTAAGCGTCACGTGTGTGTGTGTGTGTGTGTGTGTGATACCTTCTTCCGCCAGCTCGGTGATGAGTGTCTCCATGTCTATAACGCTGTTGGCCTCTAGGTAACTCCACAGCTGGAACAGCGTCACCATCACTCCGTCTCTGCTGCCGCCTCGACGAGGTAACCTCTGATCCAACACCCGCTCCACCAGACTCAGGAACACTGGACACACACACACACATACCGATGTCACACACACACACACACACACACACACACACACACCAATGTCACACACACACACATACCGATGTCAACAGGACACACACACACACACATACCGATGTCACAGACACACACACACACCGATGTCACACACACACACACACGCATACCGATGTCACACACACACACACACGCACGCATACCGATGTCACACACACACACACGTACCGATGTCACAGACACACACACGTATACCGATGTCACACACACACGTACCGATGTCACACACACACACAGCGATGTCAACAAAGCACACACACACACACACACACACACACACACACACACACACACACACACACACACGTACACACGTACCGATGTCACAGACACACACACACGTATACCGATGTCACACACACACACAGGTGTCAACAAGGCACACACACACACACACACACACAGGTGTCAACAAGGCACACACACACACACACACACACACACACACACACAGGTGTCAACAAGGCACACACACACACACACACACACAGGTGTCACACACACACACACACACACACACACACACACACACACACACACACACACACACACACACACACACACACACACACACACACACACACACACACACACACACACACACACACACACACACACACACACACACACACACACACACACACCTGTGTCGGCCATGTTGCCAGCCCTCTCTGGCAGCAGCCCGCTGTAGAGCGTGGAAAGCGTCTCCAGGAAGCCGTCAGCCGACACGCTGTACACGCTGCCCGGCCCCATACACTGTTGCCATAGCGACACAGCGCCCAAGCACAGGCCCAGCTGTGGTATCACTGTGGCAGACACAAGAGTTTCAGGAGGATTAGCTGGAAGCACGGATGGAGTTCACAGACGGGTCCAAGAGAGGTGACGGGGGACTTCAGATGACGTACATCACACATCCAGAGAGCAGAGAACCAAACACACATCCAGAGAGCAGAGAACCAAACACACATCCAGAGAGCAGAGAACCAAACACACATCCAGAGAGCAGAGAACCAAACACACATCCAGAGAGTAGAGAACCAAACACACATCCAGAGAGCAGAGAACCAAACACACATCCAGAGAGTAGAGAACCAAACACACATCCAGAGAGCAGAGAACCAAACACACATCCAGAGAGTAGAGAACCAAACACACATCCAGAGAGTAGAGAACCAAACACACATCCAGAGAGCAGAGAACCAAACACGCATCCAGAGAGTAGAGAACCAAACACACATCCAGAGATGGTCTCACCGTCAGCTGGCTGTCGGAGGCGGTTGGGGTTGCCCGTGGCAACGCGTCGGATGATTTCCAGGACTCGAGCCTCTCTCAGCAGGCGGTCCAAGGCGAACATCTCCCCACAGCGCAGAGGGCCGAACATCCCCAGACACTGCAGACACCGGGGCAGGGATCACTCATCTGCCTCTCGCAACGTGTCTGTCTGCCTGCCTGTCTGTCTGTGGCAGTTACATATGTATACTGGTACAATTTAAAATAATACATCTACTTTTTACTATTCTACACAACAAAAAAGTGCTTATTCAACTGTACCTCCTCCCACCTGCTTCTTCAGAACAGAAGTCTAATTATTGAATTATGTAGATGATGAATAGGATCCCTTATTAATTGGCTTATGTCTACAATAGATTGACATATAAAGTATCTCATGTAAAAATTATTGATCAAGTAATAGAGAGATGCCACAAAAAATGGTGTGAGAAGAACTAGTGCAGTAGTGAACGTGAGGTCCAGTTATCCGTCTATCGGTATTTGACTGAATGATATACTTAAATTTGAAACCTATGTTAGTAACCTATTATTGTGAAATCTAGATGTGTTATCTCTTCTCGTATCGTGCTATGGAGCCCTGGTTACATGTCCTGACAGAAGAACGCTGTCCTACCAACAGCTGAGTGCTGCAGTTCTCCAGATGGACCACCAGGGAGCGATCTAAAGGGGTGCAGCCTGTGGTGAGGGGGGAGGTGGGGCTGGTCCGATCCCTGTCCCGCAGAGACCTGCAGACACACAAGAGGCACTTGCAATGACATCATCAGTACCATTAAGTCACAAGTCAATATAAAACAGGCAACACATAATCAATTAACATGATGTTGAACCCTTAAGACACAAATACAAGTGAATACTATCACAAAAACACTTCAGTTATGTTTCCAAGCGGACACGTAGAACATCTTGTAGGGTCACAACAGATTGGTGGTATGCAGACATCTATGCGTGCATCCTTTGATGAAAATGGACCCCCGCAGACTAACGTATGTTTGAAGTGGCATTCCTTAATAATTCAGTCCTGGTAGCCGACTGTATTCCAGACTAACGTGCTACCTTTCAGAATTGTGTACGTAGTTCCATTTGTTGTCTGTCAAACTCTGAAAAGTGATTCCAATGTGGAAGTGTCTTAAACCTGCATTCTCTCTATTGTCCACCAGGGGGCGACTCCTCTGGTTGTATAGAAGTCTATGCTTCATTTCTTAAACCTGCATTCTCTCTATTGTCCACCAGTATGTGACTCATCTGGTTGTATAGACGTCTATGCTTCAAGTGTTTAAGTTGCATTTTCTCTAATTTCCACCAGGGGGCGACTCATCTGGTTGTGTTGAGGTTGCATTATCTCTACTGACAAAATGGGGCGACTCCTCTGGTTGTATAGCGGTATGTGTTTCATGTGTTAAAGCTGGATTCTCTGTCCTGACCACCAGGGGGCGACTGACTCCTCTGGTTGTATAGAAGTCTATGCTTCATGTGTTAAAGCTGCTTTCTCTCTACTGAATAAAAGTTGGCGACTCCTCTCTTGATTTATACCCTCAGTAAAAATTGTAACCATGAGTTTACGTCTCAATCTCTAGTTTCAAGTCTTCAATACAGCATGATGTCATCATTTCGTACATTATGGTCATTTAGAATGTAAAAAAACAACAACCTTCCAAAACTATTAGATAATAATCTTAGCCTTAAAACGATGTTGTGTGTATGAATGAGTCCCCTTGGAGGCAAGACATGAGATGACATCATTAGTTCACGGTATCATAATCTACACAGGGATGAGATACTATATAAAACAACAGGGCAAGAAAAATAAATCCTTGAGAGGTCGAGTTTCAATGTCGTGTTATTTCGAGGAAGTTATGAACAGAGTGATGTTACAACCTGGCTCCACTAGGTGGCAGCAAGTCTCCTTACTACCAGGAGATGTACCGCGAACCAATGAGCAGAGAGATTATAGCATCACATCTGAAGCCATTCATAAAATAATCTGACCACTACGTTAAGGATAGAACCTTTCAATCTGGACACTATTTAAAATAAATGTGTGCAGTGACTAATAGGGACATAATAATATGTGTAATACAATTGGTAAACAGACCCGATCCAGTGAAAGGTAAAAAGAAATGGGTTGTTCCTCTGGAGGGTTCTCTCCATCATGTAGTCAGAACATCACATCACAGTTCATCAGCACTGACCTGCCACTCCTCTTCCTCCTGTTGCCCTTCTCCTCCTCTTCCTCCTCCCCGTCAGACGTGTTGAGGAAGTCAAAGCTGCACAGAGCCGTTTCCACGGTGAGGCTGACCACGCTGGGCGACCGGCTGTGCCTACCGCCCTACACACACACACACACACACACACACACACACACAATTGACATGCCCACTTCCTATACACAGTCTATAGTTAAACCTCAACAAGTTATTTCCTGTGAAGACGGAAGTTTATTTTGAAAAGACTGCATGCATGTAACGAGTTGACTTTTAGCTGCTATAATAGGAGGATACGCTGCCACGCTACACTACCGTTCAAAAGTTTGGAAAACTCATAGTTAATGTGGTAAATGACTATTCTCTGGTGTTTAATGAAGTCTCTACAGAGGTGTATAGAGGCCCATCTCCATGTTCTAGTGGTACATTGTGTTATTGCCTTAGAAGACTAGCGGAGGGGTAGAACCCCCTTGAAATCCTTTAAGAACTTTTTTAATAACTATTTAGCATTTTCCACAAACAGATTATTCCTTGACATTGAAACCCTTTTTATGTGAGCGCAGCTGAAAACAGTTATGCTGGTGAGAGAAGCTCTAAAACTGGCCTTCCTTTGAGCCACAAGTCTGAAGAACAACATTAATCTTTAATTTTTTTATTTCTAACCTTGTCAATATCTTGACTATTTTTTCTATTAATTTAGCAATTCATTTGATAAATATAAGTATGAGTTTTCATGGAAAACAAGAAATTGTATGGGTGACCCTAAACTTTTGAACGGTAGTGTACACCCCCCAGATGATACCACTCAGTGCTGCAAAGGCAATCTTATGGGGACAAAGTACAGTATGAGTCCCTGTTTACATGTCAGGCCGGGGTGTGTGTATCCCAGCAATTAGCATTAGCGCTTGCTTGCAATTAGTATAAGGCTGGACACTTCCCACTAATAACCCTCTCTGAGGTAAATAGTTCAACCAATGCCGCGTGTCTCTGTGACGGTGTGTATGAAGTCTGATGAAGAGGCGCAAAAAAGTTGCCAAAAGTGAAAAAAAAGTGAATGTATATATGGACATATGGAGGTATATATGGCTCCAGCGCCCTAAAGAAGGATAAGCGGTATGGGTGATGGAATAAATCATTATCTCCTACATAGTCAGTTACCTGATACCATCTTTGATTGAGATTAAAATGATTGAAGAAATGTGACAGGCTCACAGCCGACCTCTGGGAGTCTGTACTGGAGGGATCAAAGTTTACGGCACACGTTGACACTCTGTTTACTTTCTGACAACATGGTCCATGCATATCTGCTTTGCCAAATGGGAGAATGTAGTAAAGCATTACTTATTGTCCAAAATAATAACGTGGGATTTTATGTGATCACGCCTACACTACCGTTCAAAAGTTTGGGGTCACCGAGAAAATCTTGTGTTTTCCATGAAAACTCACATTTTTATTTATTAAATGAATACAAGATTAATATAAAATATAGTCAAGACATTGACAAGGTTAGAAATAATGATTTTCATTGTAAATATTAATGTTGTTCTTCAGACTTGTGGCTCAAAGGAAGGCCAGTTTTAGAGCTTCTCACCAGCATAACTGTTTTCAGCTGCGCTCACATAAAAAGGGTTTCAATGTCACGGAATAATCTGTTTGTGGAAAATGCTAAATAAAAAGTTATACATTTTTTTTTTAAAGGGTTTCCGGTGGGTTTTACCCCTCTGCTAGTCTTCTAAGGCAATAACACAATGTACCACTAGAACATGGAGATGGGCCTCTACACACCTCTGTAGAGACTTCATTAAACAACAGAGAATAGTCATTTACCACATTAACTATGGAGAGAGAGGATTTATGATTAATTTAATGTAATTTTCATTGGAAAAAACAGGGCTTTCTTTTCTTTTTTCTAAGTGACCCCAAACTTTTGAACGGTCGTGTATGTAGCAGATTCATGTAATCGGGAGATAACATTGTGACAGCTCATCACATCCTGATCATGAACCACCGTTTATGCACCTTTACCGGAGGTTGAAATGAAGTCATTCACCTCCACATTAGGTGAACAAAGTGTCTTCTCCTTGTGCTGCTCCGTGCTCACCTTCAGTGTGACCTGCAGCAGCTGCAGCTCTTGCTCCAGTAGCTGTAACTCGGGGAACTGTCCTCGGTAATCATCCATAGAGGAAACCACCGCAGTGAGGGCGTCCTCCAGCCCGCTGTCCACCGGACCGCCGCCCTCCCCGGATGGACAGTCTGGTCCCGCCGCCGCCGCGTCCTCCTCCACCTCCACCCGCCGGGCGACGTAGGACACGTCCCCGCTCTCTGGGCGCGTGTTGCTCTCTGGCGGTGTGTGTGTGTTCATCTGTGATGGCGTGCTAGAGTCCACTGCTTTAGTCCTGGGAGGGGAGGGCGTTACGAGCCCGGTTGGGGACGTGTCGGAGTTCGAGGCGCCGCCGCTGCGCGGAGTTTTGCCGGGCAGCTCCATCTCGATGTCGTTGACGGACAGCCCCGAGGCCGAAGACGTCGCCTCCCCGGAGTCGGCCGACCTGTCCGTCACCACGACCCCGTCGGCGCTGTTTTCGCTGATGTGGCTGAGAGAGCGCGAGTAGCTCCGGGAGGCGTGGCCGATGCTCGCCGCCCCATCCGCCGCCGCGGAAGAGCGTTTCCCTGCGTCCTCTTCCTCGCCGTCAGGGCTAGTCATCACAGTGACCGCCCCCTCTTCCTCCTCCCTGCAAAGCAGTATATTAGTTTATGTTAATGTCAATATGCACGCTATATACCAACAGGGTTCTTACACATTTTGACTGATGGGATTCCAGGACTTTTCCATGACTTTTCACCAAATGTCCATGACCAAACTGAAATCTCGGTATAAACATGAACATTTTTGAAAATGTTGCGTATTGATTGCGTAGCCGGCTTTTACTTTGAGCGTCATTAATTATTTCAAACTCGGCGTAAATGAACATGTGAATATAACACATTTCCATGACTTTTCCAAAACTTTTACGATTTAAGTTTTTTCCATGACTTTTCCAGGCCTGGAAATGACCGTTTTAAAATTCCATGACTTTTCCAGGTTTTCCATGACCGTACGAACCCTGTACCAAGAACTTTAATCTACGAGACTGTAAAGTACATTTTCAATGAATTCCGCCGAACAAAGAATCACAGAAACCAAAATCAGACTCCACCTGTCGCTCTGCGTTCGGTGTCCGGACGTGTTGGGATCCCCCCGGATGTTGCTGACTTTGTGGGTGGAGTTTGGAGTTGAGGAGGCGGAGTCTCTGGGGAAGAACGAGATGTCGGGCTGCGGGGAGGAGCTCCCGCTCGCAGCTGGCTGGATGTCTGGCGTTACCACCACCGACTGGCGAGCGAGCGAGCGAGCGAGCGAGAGAGAGAGAGAGACAATGAGGAAGGGACACAAATAAATTGTAAGTGATGGAAAAGCTGATATAGAATCAAATAGAATAGAAATATACTTTATTAATCCCCAAGGGGGTTGACAACAGTAGCAGCACCGATAAAACTAAACACAATAAAATATAAGTATAAGAAAGAAAGAAAGTGACTGTGCATAAAGTAAAGTGTGCAATGTGAAATATAAAATACAAAATAACATAAAATAAAATGTATATATATATATGTATATATACACAGTAAAATAAAATATATATGTATATATACACAATAAAATAAAATATATATGTATATATACACAGTAAATGTATATATTAAATATGTACAATAAAATAAAAAATATATATATATAAATAATAAAATATATATGTATACATACACAATAAAATAAAATATATATGTATATATACACAATAAAATATATATGTATATATACACAATAAAATAAAATATATATGTATACATACACAATAAAATAAAATATATATGTATATATACACAGTAAAATAAAATATATATGTATACACAATAAAATAAAATATATATGTATATATACACAATCAAATAAAATATATATGTATATATACACACAGTAAAATAAAATATATATGTATACACAATAAAATAAAATATATATGTATATATACACAATCAAATAAAATATATATGTATACATACACAATAAAATAAAATATATATGTATACATACACAATAAAATAAAATATATATGTATATATACACAATAAAATAAAATATATGTATATATATACACACACAATAAAATATATATGTATATATACACAATAAAATAACATATATATGTATACATACACAATAAAATAAAATATATATGTATATATACACAATAAAATAAAATATATATGTATACATACACAATGAAATAAAATATATATGTATATATACACAATAAAATAAAATATATATGTATATATACACAATATACCCATATTGTTGTAATGAATATCTTGTGTTGTATTACATCGCCCAACATGAACTCCAGGTGGAGCCGGGGTGACACTGCTGGTGTTGCAACTCTGTTTCTCACATAATATACCGTCAAAATATGTACACACCAGTAAATTAATAATGAAATCAAAGTTAATGTTTGATGAAAACGGTGGTTTCGTTATAATAGAGCCTTCATTAATGATTAAGCTTCACATCTGTGAACCCGGGCAGAGCACGGCAGCACACGGCCACGGGCTGACCTTCACTGGGCCCTGAAGGTCACTTTATTACTGAACTGCAACTGGTAGTTACTGCCGGCCCGAACCACGGCAACAAAATAAATAGGTTTTAAAGCGACACTATGTAACAATTGTACCTTAAAATAACAGCTTGAAAAAAATTGTGCCGCTACAAAGACTTTTAATATGTTGATTTGCGCCTCCGCCACAGTGCTTCTCTAATAAAACTACTACTCGTCTTAGACAAAGAAGATTCTTAAAATTTTTTAAGACCTCTTGTTTCTGATCAAAATCGGCATTTCAGTACATATTTTGAGACGAATCAAATAGTTTACAGGATATTCAGCCTTCCATTTCTTTATAATGCTTCTAATACTTGACTTATTTCTTGCACGACTGTATTTAGAAACAGGAAGAGGACTTGATGACTGCATGGATCACCGTGTACGTGGCTTTAGATCCAGGCCCTTCCCTTCTGCTGACTTACACATCCACTGATGCAGAGGGGAGGCCTGTTGGTGCGTTACCTTGTGTTGTGTAGAGTTGCGTAGCCGAGGACTGGAGGAGTCATCGGAAGATTCTGATGAATTGGACCACGCGGTCCCGTTGTCGACCTCTTCGTGGCGGCGCAGCATGTTCTAGAAGAGAGCGGCGCGGTTTTAAAAGGCTGGACGGATGAGAATGTGGGAGGAGCTTAAAATGATGTTCAGCAGAGTGTCATATCTTCACTGAATATCTTTTCAAGATAATAACTATTCAGTGCAACCTGTGAAAAACACAGTTCATATTTAACGGTCAGCGTGGTTCTCTTCAGGAACCCCATTGGTAGAAAACTCTGCTCCAGAATGAGCGCAACACATTTCTTTGGTGTGCAATAATCCCTTTCACACAAAAGTGTGCTCACACAGCCATAATACAGCAGGTGTGAGTCACAGACTGGAGAAGAAGTGGACGAAGCCCTCGTGACGTCACCCGTTGGTTTGTGGACAAACGTTCTGAAGTGTAGAGTTTTTATCTATCTTGGAGAGTTATTGGACGTGATGTTTTTTTGCAGCCAATTAACCGAAGTTACCATATTTTGACACCGTGTATGTCTCTGATAGAGACCCGTCGCTCACATTGTAGCCCCGCCCCTAAAGCGTCCCCTGCTTTATGTTCTGTGTGACTCTAAATGACCATAATGTACTCAATGATGACATCATGCTGTATAGAAGAAGACTTGAAACTAGAGATTGAGACATAAACTCATGTTTACAATGTTTACTGAGGGAATACATCAAGAGAGGAGTCATTTATAAAGACTTCTATACAACCAGAGTCGTCACCCCCTGATCGCCAGGAGAGAGAATGCAGCTTTAACACATGAAGCATAGACTTCTATACAACCAGAGTCGTCACCCCCTGATCGCCAGGAGAGAGAATGCAGCTTTAAAACATGAAGCATATACTTCTATACAACCAGAGGAGTCGCCACCTGGTGGTCAGGAGAGAGAATGCAGCTTTAACACATGAAGCATAGACTTATATACAACCAGAACAGTAGCCTTCTAGTGGACAGGAGAGAGAATGCAGGTTTAAGACATGAAGCATAGACTTCTATACAACCAGAGGAGTCGCCTTCTAGTGGTCAGGAGAGAGAATGCAGGTTTAAGACACTTCGGTATTGGCTGCACTCGGCAGAACCGGAGGTTGCCGCCTGGCTGTAAGCTGAATCAGAAAGTGAGTCTGTAAACGTTGACAGTTTTTTTAACCATTCACCTTTGTGTTCTCTTTTCTACACAAGTTCCCCTGGAGGTTTGTTTGTCTGTCTCACATCATACAGAGTTACAGGTACACCACTCCCCAGGGGTTGGTCATCAGAAGGTACCGTCAGGGTTCTATGGGGAGGTTGTAATAGGAACTACAGGCCAGTGGGGAGTCATATGTATGCAGATCTTCAGTGTCACCAAACACTAGAGCGACACATTTCCACTTCCTGTTGTCAACCAGTGAAATGAGCTGGAGGGATGTCTGAAAACCGTGCATACATATTCCCATTAAGCCACACAGAGACAAAGGGAGACTAGTGTTCTAGGTGTCTGCTCCACTAGTCACGACACCAGTGGGCTCGGTGGTCTTCTTACGTTCCCCGTATGGACTTACTGCAGTGGGCGGATTGGTTGGCGAGCTGTCGCTACAGGAGCAGCTCTGGCTAAGCGTGTCTCTGAAGATGTCCAGCAGCGGCCAGTGCTGCCGCCTGTTCACGCCTCGGGGCAGAGACTGCTCGTCAACGCGGCAGCAGGTGGAACAAAAGGGCAAAGGGGTTTGGTGGTTCTCTGAACGCCAGCTCTCCGAGAGGACACGGCCAGTTCTACCCATCTGTTCTACGAGGAGAACGTTTTGGCTTCTCGTCTTCAAACAAACTTACAAGCATTACGGTCGATGTCAAGGAGATATGTGGTCTTCCCTCAGCTCCTCCAGAGAATAGACCAGCAATATACAAAATACCAGCAACTTCTAGCTTAATATCCCAGACTCATAAGCAGGGTTCTTACACATTTTGACCGATGGATTTCCATAACTTTTCCAGGACTTTAAACCAAATTTCCAAGACCAAACTGAAATCTTGGTAAAAACATGAAACATTTAGAACATTGTGTGTATTGAGAGCTATAGCCGGCTTATATTTTGAGCGTTTTTCTTTAAAAAAAACATATTAATTATTTCAAACTCGGCGTATACACATTTTGACTGATGGATTTCCACGACTTTTCCATGACTTTTCACCAAATTTCCATAACCAAACTGAAATCTCGGTATAAACATGAACATTTTTGAAAATGTTGCGTATCGATTGCGTACGCCGGCTTTTATTTTGAGCGTCATTAATTATTTCAAACTCGACGTAAATGAACATGTCATTATAACGAATTTCAATGACTTTTCCAAAACTTTTATGATTTAAGTTTTTTCCATGACTTTTCCAGGCCTGGAAATGACCATTTTAAAATTCCATGACTTTTTCCAGGTTTTCCATGACGGTACGAACCCTGATAAGTGGAGAAAGGGAGAACACAAATGAACTCACGTAGAAGGCTTGTTCGCGTAGAGAGGGCGTGTCAGGAGGACTCTGGTTGAAGATGGTGGACATTCTCTTGCTGACGGTTGGAGCTTTGCTGACGGTGCTCGCCACTGATCCCTGGTCATCTTTATCAAATGGACTGACGGAGAGAGAAAAAGGGATGGGGAAGATAAAGGACAAGATAAATACAAACTCAATACGTTTAAAGTCACAACCAGGGACTTTACAGAGGAAGCGTTTGCGAGAACCAGAATCCGTTTAGAAGACATCTCATTACCTTTGCATTGAAAATGCGTAAGGTAATGTTTTGATCGCCGTGTATTTGTATGCGTGCGTGTTATTCGCATAAGTCAAAAAGTATTAAACCGAATCGCATGAAATTTGGTGGGATAATTGGATATTATCTGGAGACCATTTGATTATATTTTGGGATTGATTGGGTCAAAGGTCAAGATCTTATTTTTACCAATCTTTATCTAATTGGCATGCAACTAATGCCAACATGTTCATAATTCAATGCTCAATCTTGTGATATGCGAAGGTATGCGCTCTACCGAGTGCCCGTTCTAGTTTTTTACTGGGTCTCAAAGTCGGCCTGGCTCAGTCTTGGTTCTCCCGGGCAATAAATATGATGTCATACATTCATACGACCAGCATTAAAACAAAATAAAGTGCATATAAATACAACTCTCCATCACGCCAAATTAGTGTGAGCCCTGAGCTTGTTTTTCTGCAACAAGCCGGTCCCGTCTCGGGGTGACGGGAGACAGACAACGACCCCCGAGTAATGAATAACACTTTAATATTAAAATGCTCAGCATCCTTCTCACTATATGGACACGAGTGTTGGCCAAACTTACTTCCAAGTGACTTCCAGGCTGAGTTTAATAGTCCCGAGGTCATTAATATCCACGGCAACCGTCTGGGGGAGGGCGGCAAACAGGTCCTTGGTCTCGCAGGAAACACTCCCTACCACGACGTGATTGGCTAAGCTTTTCAGCTCCGTCACCTAAAGGACAGACCACAGAAACATGTGTCATCATTCCGGTCCTATAAGAATACAACCATCGACCCCAATGCTGTCTGCAACACAACATACAGCAATGGGTATGAAGAGGCTACCGGAACTCTTTAAGTACACCGAGTATGTATGGAGTCAGATCAGCCTCAATAATTGAAAACGCACACAGAGAGACTCACAAATACAAACACAAAGATTTAAAGATTTGAAAATGAGGGCGACATCTGATTGGCTACAGATAGGTCAATGTTAAAAAAATGCATTTGCAAATCAAGCCTCGGCAGGGGAGTTTCAAGAACCCACAAACAAATGGTCATTTATTTATGTGTGCATTGGAATGCATCTGTGAATCGTTCTACGTGCCTTTGTGAATTGAATATATTCGTGAATCTGTGCGTTTGCATTTGTGAGTCTGTGTGCATTTGCAATTATTGAGACTGATCTGACCCCATACCTATAAAGTCAAAATGAATCTAAAGTTGTTCACAAACAGACTGACCTTCACAGACAGGAAGTCGCTGACGAGCGGCACGAATACCATGTCTTCACTGTCCCACACCTGCTTTCCGTTGATCTCTATTCGGCCGCGGAGCTTCCACCGCTGGCGACCGTACTTCATGAAGATCTGAACACACACACGCCAGTCTCCGTTATGCATGTGTGTGTAGAGCAGTTGTTCTCAAACTTCTTCTGTCACGCCCCACGTCGGAGGAAGAAAGATGTACGCGCCCCGCAACAAAATTGTAACTAAATGGTCTGTGCTGAATTTGTATTGATATAACAACGTTGTGTGACTCCTCCATTGGTGCTTTTTCAAATAATGTAATTGCTTTGAAATCACTTTCAATGAATCCAGATTGCTCCATCAGACAAAAAGATAATACAAGTTTACAATCACTTATTAAAATACAAATGCAGTTCTATCTGTGCAAAAAAGAACTAACATTTGGCAAAAACATGATTATTTTGGCTGCAATTAACGTGTTTTGTACTGAATATCTTTTCAAGATACTAACTATTCAGTGCAACCTGTGAAAAACACAAAAAAAACAATTTCAAATATTTGGGAAAAAAAGAGTTTCACCGAGTTGAACACTGCATATCTTTTCAAAACACCAATAACGTGCAACCTTTGCAAAACAAAAGGAGTGCAGATATGCGCAAGTCATCACATTTTATCATATCACACGCTCCAATGAGCTTTCCACTACAGGTCTCTTTAAAACAGGATTGATACTGCGACTCTCAATAAAGCTCAATGTTGAACTCTTGTTTTGAAGGGCAACAGCAGGAAAGCCGATCTCACGGAGGTAAGACACGGCGAGTCGGCCGTAACCTGTTAACGGCGTAACTTAAACAATCACACGAAACTACAGGCATTCAGCTCTTTATTTAATTGACAGTTTTATGTCTGTGTACTTTTCTAATATGTGAAGTTCTCTATAAAGGTCTTGAAATAAAAAAAAAAATCTGCATTTCCTCTCGTGCCCCACCTGTAATGCCTTTGTAGCGCACCACAGTTTGAGCCTAGAGCGTTTAGAGAAGATCACTGACCTCATACTGGTCACCGGCACATAGTCGAGCAAATCCGGCCAGACCTGAAAGACAAACAGAAGCAGATTGACCCGTCGGGACTGGATCTGAGAACCGATGCATTGTTCAGCCCAACAATGGCCTCCCACGTTCCCATGGCTCCTTTCAACAATGGAGGGGTCTGCTAGTTCTTCCTCGGGAATATTTTTCGGCATCAAACATTTATTTTTCTCTATTTTACGGGATTTCTTGTGGACCGATTTATGTGAACGAAAACAGGACTCAAACATATCTAAACGGAATATTATTGAATATAATGACGTCAGGCTCTCAAATATTTATCCACTTTTGTCATTCTTACCTTTCATCCTGATGTGGAACTCTCCCAGCTGGTTCTCCAGGTCGCTCTCCAGCAAACACATGTTCTACAGAGAGAACCAGAGAGGGAACCTTCACTTCAGAGCTGTAGCTCATGAACAAGAACTTTAGTTGTGATATGTTACATCCTAAATAGAAATATATATATAAACATAACCTTCACTACAGATACGAACTACAGAGCTGTAGTTTATGAACAAACCCTTTAGTTGTGATGTGTTACATCCTAAATAGAAATATATATATAAACATAACCTTCACTACAGATAAGAACTACAGAGCTGTAGTTTATGAACGAGCACTTTAGTTGTGATACGTTACATCCTAAATAAAACCTAAATACATCATAAAACAGGGCTTTTAAGCCATTGATGCCTGTGTTTTAGGATTTATTTATTTTTAAATGTCTTGTTTTAAATTAGAAGTGTCCAGTCTTAATGTTTTTATACATGTCTTTGTGATCAGCTTAATTTCATTGTATGTTCTCACAATGACAATAAACTCCCTTATCGTACTCTGTAATGTCCTACTCTTCGATTATGGTCCTTTTCTCCCACAATACTTTTGGACCCTGATATCTAGTCCACTTCCTCCTGATATCTAGTCCACTTCCTCCTGATATCTAGTCCACTTCCTCCTGATATCTAGTCCACTTCCTCCTGATATCTAGTCCACTTCCTCCTGATATCTAGTCCACTTCCTCCTGATATCTAGTCCACTTCCTCCTGATATCTAGTCCACTTCCTCCTGATATCTAGTCCACTTCCTCCTGATATCTAGTCCTCCTCCCCTCCCCTCTCCTCTCCTCTCCTCTCCCCTCCTCTCCTCTCCCCTCCTCTCCTCTCCCCTCCCCCCCTCCCCTCCTCCTCACCTCTGTGTACTCCTTGTATCCTTTGTTGGCCTCTGCTAAACTCTCCCGGGCCTCCTTGCTGAGCTGCGAGGCCGTATACGCCTTCACCATCTTGCTGGCTCCGTCCCGGAGTCTCCGGTGGAGGCAGTACGCGTCATACAGCTCCTCGATCTGGGGACGGGGGGAATATACAAGACATGCATTACTGTAATTAAATTAAATGATGGAGTTTCGGTTTGAATTTGAAGAATCAAGGCAGATTCTGATCCAATTGATCAATATAAACTTGATTTAAAGATCATTTTTAACTTCTATAAGCTGCATTAAGTTCACTTGAAACTGAGTAATATTAATGGTGCTTGCCAGGGCTGGAACACAAACACACAGATGTATATATGTGTATATATATATATATATATATACACATATATACAGATATGTATATATACAGATATGTATATATATATATATATATATATATATATATATATATATATATATATATATATATGTATGCAGATATGTATATATACACACATATGTATATATACACACACACATATATATATATATATATATATATATATATATATACACACATATGTATATATACACACATATATATATATATATATATATATATATATATATACAGATATGTATATATACACACATATATATATATATATATATATATATATATATATATATATATATATATATATATATATATATATATATATATATATATATAACCAGTAACAGGTACCATTGACAGAGGCTTCGTGTGGGGGGGTCACGGTGGCCTCACCTTGCTGAGGTGGAACTCCAGTCGTCTTATGTATCTCTCCGTCACCTTCACTTGCTGTCAGGGGTAAGCACAGAGTCACATACGTTCCCATTGGTCCACTTGAGATGCTCTCAACGGGCCAATGCAGGCCCTCTAAATGTGGGCGGGCCTCCTGCCATGGCCCTGCTGATATGCCCCGCCCCCTCGCCTTTCCACCTCCTTCTGTGTTTTCAGGGATGTCATATGCGTCCAGATTGTCCCTCTGAGGGGAGTTTGTCATTTGTGATATTGGGCTATATAAAATAAACTGAATTGAATAAATAAAGCCAAAGAAGAGACGGCTGATGCAGTTGTCCATTTGCCACTATTCACTAGTCTGGTCGCGAGCTGTCAGAATTAGTGCGGAATCAAGTTAGCCTGAGTAAAGATGCTTAGCTATAACAACGGCGATGTCGCGGGAGTAAATGTACACGCTATCAGTATCAACTTATAGCCTCATTAGCGTCCCACCAGTTAGCCTGAGAGGGACCCTCTGCTCACTGGAAGCCGGTCGCTGTAGCAACCAGCAGCAACAATCGGAAAAAAGCTCTCGTTAGCGCACCAATGGTCACAGGTGACTTGGCTGTTATTAATACTCGACCCGAGTGTGCGCGAGACAGAAGATATCCAGTGCTCTGGCGGTCAGGAATGATGAAATGGAAAGCTGTCTAACATTCTCTCTGCAGTGGAGGTACCTATGCAAGAATGGTGGAGCTCACCTTGTCCAGTTCATACAGGAAACCCTGGAGAGGCAAAGAAGACGAGGTCATTAGTGACTCTTTATGTCAAGTCATACTTTGTGTCAGAAGATCTGAATATTCAAAGTTGACAACAACGTCTCATATGCTCAAGGCCACAGGCTGAAACAGTGGGATACATTTGGGATATTTCTTCAATTTAAAAAAGGGAATGTTTTTTTAAACATCTGCCTGCAGGTGCATTCAGGGACACTGGAACAAGTATGTTAACCCTTTTCACTCGTAGTGCAGAACGTACCAGTCTGGAGTTCCTCTTGGATTCTTTCATCTGTCTGCTGAGGCTGTCCAAGTCCACCTGGTGGACCTGCAGGTAGGACCTGAGAACACACACACACACACACACACACACACACACACACACACACACACACACACACACACACACACACACACACACACACACACACACACACACACACACACACACACACACACACACACACACACAGAGACACACACACAAAGACACACACATACAGAGACACACAAACACACATATAGAGACAAATACACACATATAGATAGACACACACACACACACACACACACACACACACACACACACACAAAGAGAGACACACAAACACACATATAGAGACAAATACACACATATAGATAGACACACACACACACACGCACACACACACACACACACACACACACACACACACACACACACACACAAAAGAGAGACACACAAACACACATATAGAGACAAATACACAAACACACACATATAGATAGACACACACACACACATATAGAGACATACATACAGAGACACACAAACACACACAGATGGGTTAGGGTTAACCCATGAAAGTTCTCATGAACCTAAATACTAATGAGAAGGAGTCACTAGTGCTGTGTCAAAGATGTGTGTGTGTGTGTGTGTGTGTGTGTGTGTGTGTGAGTGTGTGAACTCACTGAAGGCCTTTCTTCAGGGCCTCGTAGACCAGGTCCAGTCGCTCCGGCTGAGGAACCTTAGGCGGCGGGTTGGCCTTGGACATGGTGAACATCCTGCTGGCTCTGCTGGGCTTCCTGCTGAGACCCGGAGCGCCGAACACCGACAAGGTCCTGCAACATCACCATCATCATCATCATCATCATCATCATCATCATCATCATCATCATCATCATCATCATCATCATCTCCTGACATCATCGGATCAGCAGGATCAAACTTACACGTGTTGTTATGACGATTATCTGCTAGATACTCGATTAGCATTATTATTTTAACCAGCAGTCATGTCCTCTTATCTTGGCACATGAACACATGTTCTTGTTGTCACACAGTTAGAACATGATAACTTGGTATGCTGGTAGAACAAGAAACTTCTGTATGTCGTTTAACTTTTTTATAGAGCAAACTGATTTAAAGTATTTCATCGTGCATTATAAGTAATCTATTATGAAATGAAGGAGCAGTATGTTGGGCCATGGTTATACTGGTGGGGTACCAGTCATCTGAGTGGATTGAGTCCACAGCCAGGAACATGTTGTCCATATTTAAAGCTCCTACTGCCCCTGTGGACTGAAGTGAATCAAACAATTTAAACTTTTTTTTAAAAAATACGAAAAATATTTTATTTTGAAAAAGGACCGGATTCACCGTGTGTGCGTCTGAGCCGCATTTAGGAGTCTTAAAGTTCGGGTTTATCGCTGAAGGCGAGTCTCATGCGCCGAACCCTCTGCTGGCGGAGAATCTTAAAACATATGACCTGATGAACTCTGAGCTTCAGGGGAACAACGTTTTTTTACGTTGGCCGATAAAGTCGCTGCTGTGTGGGCGACACAGAGGAATATTATCCATGTTTCACACGTTGACCGGGTGGAAGAAGCTCTTAAAAGAGTTTGAGCTAAACTTCAACCACAAAAGACCCGACTGTAAAAGAATAGACCCGGGACCCTTTAGTAAACAACACACCCGGGGAATCGAGCCCTCGGAGCCAGAATAAGATCGTCTCGAGATGGCAAATGACGGTGGCCTTAAAGGGACATTTCACGCAACAACTCTGCTGGTCAGTTACGGACCGCTGATAACAGGGTTCTTACACATTTTGACCAATGGATTTCCATGACTTTTCCATGACTTTATACCAAATTTCCATGACCAAACACGAACAATTTAGTAAATCTTGCGTATTGAAAGCGTACGCCGGCTTATATTTTAAGCGGCTTTCTTAAAGAAATTGGCGTAAATGAACACATGATAACAAATTTCCATGACTTTTCCAAAACTTTTATGATTTTAGTTTTTTTCCATGACTTTTCCAGGCCTGGAAATGACTATTTTAAAATTCCATGACTTTTCCAGGTTTTCCACGACCGTAAGAACCCTGTGATAACCAACACACGTCAGTATCGATGTCTCAGCGGCTCGTTGCAGATAAACAAGAGCAGGGCTCACACTAATTCAACGTAATGTTGACTTGTATTTTTTCATGCCGGTCGTATGATTTGATGACGTCATATTTATGACATCATATTTATATTGCCGGTCCGTGAAAAACATTTCTGACACGGAACCGGTCCGTGGCTCAAAGAAGTTTGGGGGCCGCTGCTAAAGAGGACCAGGACTACACTTAGACCAGTTACAAGTTCATCTTAGTAAGTTAAGTTGGGTGTGTTTCATGATATGTTGGTGCATTCTAATGGTGAGAAAGGTTAATACTCAAACAAGATAAAGAGAAATATTGGATTATTCATTAATACATGCTGCTTGTCATAAGACAAGCAGCATGTATTAATGAATGAATAATCCGATTGGTAACGAGGACCAATAAATGTCATTCTACAGTAACATGAACAATAGTGTGTTAAAGTGAAAAGGATCTCAGCAGACTGTCTGTCTCTTCAGCTCCACATGACAGGATGTCCTGTCGAGTGTGTACTTCCCCACAGCGTGTGTGTGTGTGTGTGTGTGTGTGTGTGTGTGTGTACCTGTAGGTCTTGTCGGAGGTGTTGACTCCGGCGAAGCTCTGGCTCCTAGTGATGGATCTGGTGTTGAGGCGCCTGGCGGGGCGAACAGACAGCGACATGGTGGAGAGGGTTCGGGATGGACTCCCTGCACAGAGGGGCAGAGAAAAAACATCATCAACACAACGATGACATCAGAGCAAGTGATGCAAGAACCTGCCTGGTCAAACCGGGAGGGCATTTAATCTGGGACCGACTTCACATCTACCGCTGGGATCGGCAACGGCGGGTTTGAACTCACAGGGTTTGACTCCTCTGGTTGTAGATGCGTCATGTGTTAAAGCTGCATTCTCTCTCCTGACCACCAGGGGGCGACTCCTCTTGGTTGTATAGAAGTCTATGCTTCATGTGTTAAATCTGCATTCTAACTCATAACCATCAAGGGGGCGACTCATCTGGTTGTATAGAAGTCTACGATTCTTGTGTTGAAGCTGCATTCTCTCTCCTGACCGCCAGGGGGCGACTCCTCTTGGTTGTATAGAAGTCTATGCTTCATGTGTTAAATCTTTATTCTAACTCATAACCATCAAGGGGGCGACTCATCTGGTTGTATAGAAGTCTACGATTCTTGTGTTGAAGCTGCATTCTCTCTCCTGACCACCAGGGGGGGGGGGCGACTCTTCTGGTTGTATAGAAGTATATGCTTTATGTGTTAAATCTGCATTCTAACTCATAACCATCAAGGGGGCCACTCATCTGGTTGTATAGAAGTCTACGATTCTTGTGTTGAAGCTGCATTCTCTCTCCTGACCACCATCAGGCGTCTCCTCTGGTTGTATAGAAGTCTATATAATGACTACTTCTCTTGATGTATTCCCTCAGTAAACATTGTAAACATGAGTTTATGTCTCAATCTCTAGTTTCAAGTCTTCTTCTATACAGCATGATGTCATCATTGAGTACATTATGGTCATTTAGAGTCACGCAGAACATAAAGCAGGGGACGCTTTAGGGGCGGGGCTACAATGTGAGTGACATGTCTCTACCAGCGTCTCTAGATCACTCTAGTCCACTTCATATACAAATGTATGGATTCACTCCTTGCAGGACCGCTGTGTAGAAGACCCACAGTGGTGTAATCATGGAATTCCGATTTTTTATTATTTATTTTTTTTAATCAAGAAATGTTCCCAGTGCTATATGAGCTGATTGGGGGGATGGGTCTACGAGTTAGTACAGAACATAGACCCTCAAGTCCAGCTTTGATGAGACTATTGCCACGTGTGACGAGCTGGAAGAGCCTATGATCCATCGTCCCTAAGCGTGTTGCGTCATATTATGTCCCGTTACTATGGCTACTATACTAAACGACAGTGGCTAACATCAGGATGCATCGTGACTTGTTGTCGAGTCAGCGCTGAACTCGTGTCGAGCTGAAGCAGCGTTTTCCTACCGCGGCCGATCCGGCGTCCTGTATCCTGTTGCTGCAAACAGCTGAAAAAGCCTTTGCAAGAGGAGACGCCGCCCCACGCCCCCCCCCACACACACAACACAGGAAATGTCACAATCCTACAGGAAGTCGGGCGCAACTGCCTCTCCTGACAGGAAATTGAACAAAGGGGAGATCGTCCTGAGGGCTGCGGACGTCTGGATGAAGAGTAGGTCGGCTCCGTTGGACTTCAACTGAATCATGTGAAGATCAGTTCATTTGATTCTTGAAAATAACCGCAACAGGAGTCAAAGGAATTATTTACTTCCAGCCTTAAACTCCTTAAGAATGTGTGTGTGTGCTGGGGGATTCTGTGGTCATCCATTTGTTTCTTTAACCTACTTTAACAGAAAAGTCTGGTCAGACCGGGTGGGTCACATACAGGGCCCGTCTCTCTTGGAGTTCAGACTAAATCATCATGTTATGTTGTCACAGCAGGTCAGCGCCCAGAATGAGAGACAGCGCCGTGTGGCGACTGTGAGGCGTCTCTGAAACAAGTGGATCTCATATCAATGAGTTTCAACGCCGTTGTTAAACGATGCCAGCGAGGCCAGCAAAGGAGCGACGTTGCACGACACTGTGATCATGACGGTGCATCGGTCAATAGAAGAGGAAGTCCATTGTTGGACCACAGCAAGTCTACTTTACTCTGGTACACACCATGTTCAGTTTACACTCAAACGTTTTCTGTTGCCCCCAACAAGAAAAATGGTCAAGCCCCACCGCCCCAACAAAATGGTCTTATCAGCGGAAAATCTCAATTCATGCTTAGTTTTCAACTTTTGTTTTGAAGGGCAACAGCTAAAAAGCCTATCACAATTCAAGCTCAATGTTGAGCTTTTATTTTGAAGGAAAACAGCAGAAAAGCCGATCTCAATTAATGCTAAATTTTTTGTTTTGGTTTTGAAGGGCAACGGCAGAAAAGCCGATCTCAATTCAAGCTCAATGTTGAGCTTTTATTTTGAAGGAAAACAGCAGAAAAGCCGATCTCAATCAATGCTTAATTTTTAGCTTTTGTTTTGAAGGGCAACAGCTAAAATGCCTATCACAATTTAAGCTCAATTTTTAGCTTTTATTTGAAGGAAAACAGCGGAAAAGCCGATCTCAATTCATGCTAAATGTTAAGCTCTTGTTTTGAAGGGCAACATCAGGAAAGCCGCTATCACGGAGAATGGCTTTTGGCAAAACGGCAAGAATCAGCGAGTCAGCAATAATCTTGGACGTTAACGGAGTAATGTAAACATGTACACGAAGATACAGGCATCTCAACATGTATTTACTAATGACTTAGTTTTATGTTTGTGTACTTTGAACTTTGGTGTGTTTTACAAGATGCTAGAATCCTGTATGGCAACACGGAAAACTGCTTGCGCAAAATTAAAGAATGAAAGACTACAGACGTAAGGATGGAGGAACAGATGCGTGTGATCAAGGAGCACAGATGTATTAAATCTGCAGGTAGCTCATGAATATACGAATAGTGAGGTAATTCAAATTTAGACGCAAAGCCCTTAAAGTGACAGCGACCAAGAGTACTTCATTCGACAGCCATACTGTGAATGGAAGCTGGCGAGCTCTCCCTCGCATCCCCATTGGCTACCATTTCTGGATTGCTAGTTGTCCCTGCATGCACTTACCATAACCCCCAAATTGAGCGATGTATTTGCTAGTACCCCTTCTATGAGCCTCTGTGTCTCCGTCAGAGGCCCACACCCCACCGGCCTGTCTCCGATGAAATGTCCAGCTTTGTTATTCGACTTTCTTGGCTAAACTCGGTTAAATCCACCAGACTGAAAAGGTCCATCACATTGAGCGGCGTGTTGCGTTCCCTACCTGATCCGACAGATTCCAGTCACAGCATCTGCTCTCGCATACACACTGTGGCTGTGTGCCACACACACACACACACACACACACACACACACATACCCCTCTGTGTGCGTTTGTGACACCACGCCTATTGTGTGATGCTCTCTGGCCTCCCTCTGACGGACCGTTCTAGAATCAAACGCAGCCCGGCACCCAAACACTGCACGCCACTCTGTTACACTGGGGTTAGGATGACGACGGGTGTGCGATCTCAACGAATACTACCCACGTCGTTATGGCAACTGCTGCGCATAATCATGGTCCCCAGAGGGTGAATGAGAATATTTGAACCCTAAACTTTTACAGATAGGACCTATCTGCCTGATGGATCATCGGACCCCATGAGACATGAGACCTGACGTCAAAAGGACTCCGGGGAGGAAGCAGAGTTAGAAATGTGCAATAGAGATGAAAATTCATCCATAAGGAGGGAGAGAAGAGGAGAGAGGTGCTCAGTGTATCCTAAACGTCCCCCAACAGCTATAAGCCTATAGCAGCATCTCCAGGGTCTGGACCAGGTGACCCTGACTCAGCCCTGACTATCAGCTGTCAAAGAGGAAAGTCTTAAGTCTACTCTACATGAGGCGACTGTGTCTGCCTCCCACTGAAGGTGAACAATGAGACGCAAAAAGAGAAAAGCTACTTAAATTCTGACAAGAAACAGAGATGATATATATATATTGTTAATCGAGTGAGGGGAGAAAAAGGTGTAAAGCAAGACGGGAAATAACACAAATATAGTGAATCACTTCAAACATCACAAGCCAAGAGACCAGCGTCGGGGAGATTAGTTTTCTGTACAGAATAGACAACACATTGCTAAATGTGTTGTCTATTCTGTACAGAAACCTAATCAAGGTATAGAATAAAGGTTAACAATATTGGAGCCAAATGAATCAAATCAAACTGAAACAGAATTCATGTAAATTCATTCAACTTTGAGCTTTCTAGCTTTAATATTTTAACACCCAAATAAGACGGCATGAATTTTCGCCAACTTTCGTGACATTGAAGGACAGAAACTGAACAGACTTCATCCTCCAGAGGATGGCGCTGTGTCACAATTACTTCCCAATTAATACCGGTTGTTTCTCCACATACGATTTACAACAAAAACGTTATTCAAATATTGGAGAGGACGAAATTTCCTTTATCCATCGAGCTATTCAGCCGAGGTCATTTTGGCCTCTCCACAGTTGTCCAACCAGGCATTATTACTAAAACAACAATATTAATAATTAACTCATTGAAAATGATAACCTTGGAAGAACCGGGCACAGTACATGTTGTGACCATTGTTCCAGAAGAATAGCTAACTAGCCCACTGGTAGGGTCTCTTCTCAGAACCAGTTTTAGTGGGAAAACTGGGCGTGTGTATCGAGGAATGTTAAATCCAGAGAGGCTGACAGCACACACACACACACACACTATATACATATATATATATATATATATATATATATATATATATATATATATATATATATATATATATACACACACACACATATATATATATATATATATATATATATATATATATATATATATATATATACACACATATACATACACACACATATATATATATATATACACACACACACACACACACACACACACATATATATATATATATATATATGCGTGCACACAGAGATACAAACACACACAGCTGAAAAGAGAGACGCATACATACATATATATATATATACACACACACACATATATAGGCGTGCACACAGAGACACAAACACACACAGCTGAAAAGAGAGACACACACACACACACGTAAAGGTATTCATTATGGATAACGGGGGAGACGGACTGCTCGTGGCGTCTAACATTCCAGACTGTAGAATTCTTTCACAATCAGAACAGTGAAGACTCTCAGCAGTAAGAAGATGTCATGTCCGTCTTCTGAGATGAGCCTGGGAGCTCTGGTTGAGGTTAGAGATCAATGGGGAAAATGAATAGAACATGTGGACCATAGTTATGACCTTCTTCATAAGGAGATGACTACATGATATACTCATTTTATACAATGTACTATAATGTCCAAAGAGGGAACACATTCTACAAGTTTATTACAAATCACAAACTCCCCTCAGAGGGCTTTACAATCTGTACACATACGACATCCCTGACCTTTGACCTCAGGAACAACTCCCCAAAAAACAGAAAAAAAAAAGGTAAGAACCCTTCAGGCGGATCCCTCTCCAGGATGGACAGAATAATATAATCAGGTGACCAGATTATCAGAGTTACAGAGCTACATTAACATTCAATAAATATAATAATATCGATGTCATATCATCCGTGGCGGGAGGCAGATTAATGAAGGTAAACATGCGTGTTGTTGTTGTTGTTGTTGTTGTTGCTTTTTTCATTGCAAAAAGAGCCTTTGACTGTTTGGGGTCTATATTGGGTTTATGGTGTATGAATGAATGCTTATTATAAACAGTGTAAAAACACTTGTTATATATACATATCTGTGAAAAGCAGAGCAACTATATTTTACAGCTTGGATATTTTGGTTTTGTCTTTAATGGAAACTTGAGTTAGCAGGAAGGTTGTTAGTGTCTGTGATGAATAAAAGGAAACTTTGATTTTAGTGTCTTTACACTTCAATGACGGGCTTTCATCAGCAGCATGGTGATTTAGAGACGCCCCGACGGTAAGACTTTCCGGAGAGGAGCAATGGAGGGATTTCTTCGGGAGCTAAGTGGGCGATCGAAGGTGACATGAGGTCATGAGGTCAGAGACGGGGAACCGCCTGGTCCAGTTGACACAATGGAGATCTTTACCCCAAGTAAGGTTTAGACTATCTGTTCGCCTTCTGATGCCATTTTCAGGAAACAATGGTCGTGATAGATAAACTACATATTTCTAAAGAACATTGAAGGTGGGATTTAGAATCGTCTCAAAGAGGATTACCACACTAAACCTCATCTCAACAAGTTGGTGTCTTACTGTGAGGAACTTGTATCTGGTTAAGAAACCTCTATTTGACCTACATGAGTAAACAAGACCAGCAGAGAGAATAATAAGGACCGGATTCCTTGTGAAATCCGACAAAACTATTTACGGCACGCAGATTCACCAGAAACTCCTCAGACGACAGCAGCCTGCAGCTCCTCCTGCAGCTCCTCCTGCAGCTCCTCCTGCGCCTCCTCCCCCGGCCAGGGACAGACACCACGCTGCACGGGAGAACCAGGCTGAGGTCTTCCTAGAGCAGGGGTCACTGCCCACGGACCACAGCCCGGGTTCAGGACAACGCCCCTAAAGCATCCCCTGCTTTATCGGGTCTTCTACTCCAAAGATCGGGAACAAGGTCCCTGAAAGCTGCAGGTCTGCTGAGACCCTCAGGGAGCCTCGGCTCCTCTAAGTCCAGATTGAAGACTTTTCTGTTTGCTGATGCCTTTCATTTAACGAGATTCTAGGACATCAATCACTTTCTGTATCTCACCACAGTTTAGTCTTCGCCTTGCTGTTGAATTGCGCCTCTGACCCATTCACACCCGTCTTGGGGCGGAGTTAAACACGGTGTCATGGCAATGTCCGCCGAATTCATCCGCCTGCATGTTGCACCAGTAACGAGGTCGTAATGCCCCGCTTCATCATCCGGGAAGTGACGTAAATGAACATGGAATTTTCATACAGTCAGAGAGATGAAAAAGGAGTTATTTCTGCTAATTGTTCCGTTATAGAATGCTGGGCTGATGACATCGGTGTCCCGCATTACTAAAAGGCAGTGTTTCTATTGGCTGAGTCGGCTCGGGGGGGATTCTCAACCAATAGTACAAAGCATTGGGGGGGCGGGCCCATCGGCTACACATGGTTTCTCCCACTGCAGGAAATTGCGTGTTTGGGGTGGAACACACAGATTTACTCTGAGCTAGAAACACTGTGTGGAAAAGCCTCAAGGCATAACAATGAGTCGATGTCAGGGTCTGTCTAATCACCTGTCCCTGTATCTACTGATGGATCCTGCGAGTGTAGAAGGGACATGACGACCCTCAAAAACAACGTGGCCGCTGAAAATACTGTAAATATTCAGCAAGGTGAACAAAAGGACTGGTCCTACAGCTTTCTCCCCTCACAACATCACCATTGCATACCACCACACACACAGTTTAGTTTCCCTACTACAGGCCCCGCCCTCTCATTACTGTCTTTAGGAAAAGGAAACCCAGGAGGGAGTAACATCCTGAGAGGAGGGCAGGGTCAGTTTATGGCTAAAGTGAGTCACGGGAACAACCCAAGAGCTTTACTGTAAAGACAAGTTCACTTCCAGGAACTTTTAAAAAATCTGAACGGACAATAGCAGTGAGCACCAATAGATAGTAAAAGCAGGTTCATATTCACAGAATCCCAACCAATGGAAACAAGAAGAATATCCAATGTCTTCATGGAATAGTTTGGAGAAATAACCTATTTTGCTTTCTTGCCACGAGTGAGATGAAGAGATGGATATTAGGCTCATGTCTGTGTGATAAAGGGGAAGTACGCAGAGATCACACAGCAAAGTGACCTTTTAAAAGAGCAATTTACTTGATTCTTAAAACATATGGAGTGTGAACCAAATATAAAAAGAAAGAAAAAAGAGAATTAAACATGTATAAACAAAAAAGCACAAGTCCTCCAATAGTAGGAGAGCCCCTGTGGTTGATTCAGACATTCATATGCAATGTTGCCACAACAGGCTTTATCAAGGTCAGCAAAAGCTATACACATCCATACGTCATGTTGGTAACGTAAAGATTGTGTGTATATATATATATATATATATAGCTGAATATTCTCTTTATTAACTGTATGTTTTGAAGAAAGTCATTTCGATATGTTTTCTTTCATTATTTTCATACTGTAGCTATCAACGTATTGTACTGGCGTTCTATTCCGGGTGCGGATATTGGTTGTTGTGCACCAGCTATAAAAAAAATATATCTATATTTTTAGATAAATAATAATTTTAGAATAAATATATTCTTGACCTGCCAGGAGACCAAAATACTGCAGTGACTATTCATTTTAGTACAGTACAAAATAAAAGTTAACAAAGATAAAAGGGCAATATTGTATCAGCCTATAAGTAATAATAATAGAATTTATGATTGATAATTCTTCATCATTTCATGTTCATACCACAGTGGTAAATAACATAACAAATGACAACGCAGATTTGGATACGCATACGTTCTAGTTTGTTTTTAACCATCTACTGGCTCTGTAGCACTGAGATTATTTTTTTTATGAAATAAAATAAAATGCATTATTTATTTATTATTATTATTATTAAGTTCTCTATAGGAAAAGCAAGAAAGTTGCAACACAAAAACAAGTTGTTCCCCTGAGTAGAGATGAGGTGATATTGAATATTCACTGAGTAATGTGGTTGACTGGTCTGTTTTTAGAACCAAATGTGTTTTTATTATGATGTGATGACTTTTATATTATAAGAGTTATACAACAATGCGTGATACGTTTCAACTATAACCTACATTTTGTCCGGATACTACTGTATGCATCTTCTATATGCATCTTCTATGTAAGATTGTATTGAATACAATTCATTTTTACACCAATACACATTCAAATTAAAAAAACATATTTCAAAAGCATTAGACTTGAAGCTGTATATTTACATTACATGCAATTTTGAAGTCACCGACCTCCGACCCTCTGATAGGACGACTCAGCTCACGACCGAGACGCCATCGCCCACGATCAGATATTATAACTACATATACTCTGAAAACTAAAGTTTAATATATCACTTGCTGGGCGTTGAGTGTGAGGCACGGCGCTGACTTCCTGTTTACATTGACAGACAGATGTTTCCTCTCAGAACGATGAATACTCACGGTCTTCCTCAAATTGTGATTGAATTTTTAGTAAATCATTGGTGACACAGAAAGAAGAGTCTTTGATGCATTCAAAATCCAGACCTTTAGGACCATTATTACTATCAGTTTTTCTTTTTTAATACATTTGCAGCCTTTTTTTCTTTTCTTACAAGATATAGTGATGAGATTAATGAGAAATAAAATGAACTTTTTTGCATGTAAAATAAGATTGTTCCGAAAAAATAAGTAGGGTACGTATAATAAGTATGGTACTTAAAATAAGCATGTTACGTATAATGAGCATGGTACTTAAAATAAGCATAATACGTGAAATAAACATTATGTAAAATAAGCATAGTATGTAAAATCTGCATTAGGTAAAATACATAAAATTGGTATGCGTGCTCATAAAATAGATGTTTGTTTACAAACTAAGCACGTTTACGTAACTGCCGCTAGTTAAGTTCGTAAAATACATGACAAAATAAATGAAATTCTTGGTTTCAGGCGATCAGTTACCTCAGTGTGTGTTTGTTTGACCTAAAGGACCTCACCTCCACCCGCCCCACCTCTCACATCCGTCTAATACTGACATTGGATTTGGGTGAAGGCCCACTGCCTCTCATGAGGTATGTTGGTATCACTGGTGACATATGTAGAGGAGCAACAATCACAACAACCATAAATGTATGCTATATACTCTAAATCAGTGGTTCTCAAATGGGGGTCCGCGTACTCCAGGGGGTAGGTGAGATTTTTTAGAAATCTATTTTAAATTAGCATCCATTAAAAAAATCCTTTAAAAATAGTTATTTAATAAATATTCAATAAAACACAAGTGTAAGTTCATAAATTAAATTGTATATTAAGTAGGCAATTGAATTTAATTATCCTAGAAACCCAGAGTCCCCCCCATATCAGGATGGTTTGACCCAACGTGGCACACGCTCACGGTCAACTAATCGCGCCGGTTAGGGGGTACTTGGCTGAAAAAAAGTATTTCACAGAGGGTACATCACTGAAAGAAGGTTGAGAACCGCTGCTCTAAATCATGTCCAAAAAAGTGAACCAATAATCAAAGCCAACAGCGAGGCGGCGGCATGGCCGAGTCACATGACTACGACACAGAAACGTTGCTCTAAACAAGCTACAGGGTAAGTTGTTGGTTACAAACCTGCGAAGCAGAAACTGAGTTAATGCTCGAGATGTTCCGTACCTCCATATCCACTGTACATGGTTCTGCGGTGGTGTCAAGGCCTCCGAGGGACGGGGTTCCACACGACTCCAGAAACCAGCGCACGGCTCGCTCCAAGTGGACCTCGAGTCTCTCCACTCACCGATCTCCCACTTCGTGTTCAACCCTCTCCCTCTTTTGGCCGAGCGCCTTTCTCTATCCCGGTCTAGTTCCTTTCCTCTCCGCCCATAGCGACCGTCGACGTGGTTAATCCTCCGTCCGCTCACCTCCTGATCCTATGTCTTTCTCACACACACACTGATAAGAAGAGGGGGGGGGGAGGAAAAGGCGAGGCGGTCCTCCCTCCTCTTGTTCCCGAAAGACATCCCCCGGTACACACACACACACACACACACACACACACACACACACACACACACACACACACACACACACACACACACACACACACACACACACACACACACACACACACACACACACACACACACACACACACACACACACACACACACACACACACACACACACACACACACACACACACACACACACACACACACACACACACACACACACACACACACGACATTAAAAATCTAGCTCACATGGTCAGCTGTCGCAAAAATCACTCGAGAGCTCGTAGAGAGCTCAGGAGATAGAGTGCAGCTTTAAATAGAAACATATACTTCTATACAACCAGAGGAGTCACCCCCTGGTGGTCAGCAGAGAGAGTGCAGCTTTAAATTGAAACAATGACTTCTATACAACCAGGAGTCGCCGCCTGGTGATCAGGAGAGAGTGCAGCTTTATCACATGAAGCATATACTTCTATACAACCAAAGGAGCCGCACCCTGGTGGTCGGAAGAGAGAATGCAGCTTCAACACATGAAGCATATACTTCTATACAACCAGAGGAGTCGCCCCCTGGTGGTCAGCAGAGAGAGAGCATCTTTAAATAGAAACGATTACTTCTATATAACCAGAGGAGTCGCCATCTGGTGGTCAGGAGAGAGTGCAGCTTTATCACATGAAGCATATACTTCTATACAACCAAAGGATTTGCACCCTGGTGGTCGGAAGAGAGAATGCAGCTTTAACACATGAAGCATATACTTTTATACAACCAGAGGAGTCGCCCCCTGGTGGTCAGAAGAGAGAATGCAGCTTTAACACATGAAGCATATACTTCTATACAACCAGAGGAGTCGCCCCCTGGTGTGAATTAGACAGAGAGAGAATGCAGCGTCAGGTTATCGAGTTTCTGCGGCTCGTCTTTTGATTGTTGATATGTTGATTATCACAGTAATAACTTTCCAGAGTCTCATAGTATTATAAATCACTGTGCATTGATTTAGCGTCTGATTATGGGCCTCATGGATCTTTTTACTCAAACACATAAACCAAGAAAACAGCAGGCGGCCACTCCCACACATTCTTCTCCACAGCGCTGTGTGGAGGGCTTGAATCATTGCCCCATCTCTACGCACAAAGAGACAGCCATGCTGTGTGAGGCTCCGTGTTTATCTGTGAAGGGCAGCTGCTGTCTCACCTGCACTCAGACAAAGAGTCGGACTCACACACATCGCAAGAGATCTCTGCGTCTCACACCCAGACCCACGAGGAGGCGATCAGCAGAATACACCGTTAAGAGATGTCGGCGTTGAGACCAGAGGCTGCTGCCCGGAGGATTTAGAATTCACATCTTCAAGACCGATGTAAACAATAAGAATATCTGGGATAGTGTTGAGAACACAATCAAGTGTTTGGGAAATTTGAGTCGACTGAAATACGGTTTATGATCAGAAAACACATTGCCTTCCATAAAGCCTGGCAGCGTCATGCTGGTTGTATAGAAGTATATGCTTCATGTGTTAAAACGGCATTCTCTCTGCTGACCACCAGGGGGAGACTCCTCTGGTTGTATAGAAATCTATGCATCATGTGTTAAAGCAACATTATCTCTAATACCCATCAGGGGGCGAATCCTCTGGTTGTATAGAAGTCTATTAGAAAATGACTACTTCTCATACACACACACATATATATATATATATATATATATATATATATATATATATATATATATATATATATATATATATATACACTGTATACACACACACATATATATATATATATACACATATATATGTATATAATACATAAAACATATTATATGTGTGTATCAACCTCTATAAGGGGCCAAATTTGACTTTCAACTATTTAACAATACAAGTGAGCATGAGTGATTTTAGTTTCAATGGTGAATTAAATATTTCGCCACTCATTCAATGTTTTCTTGTAAAACCACTGTGTGCTTCTGAGGTGTGAACAAAAGTGTTCTATGAATTTGAAATATGAATCATAAATCATCTGCAAAGCGGATTTCTTACAGGATTCAAAATCCAGTATCGTTTACATCTACGTTCACCAGCATGCAGTCCTCTTCCTCGCTGCGTTTGTTGGCACCTTGCCATTGACCACCCAATACTCCTCCTTTTCCCTCATAGGTGCACTATGGCATAACCTAAACATAATCCAGACAAGTAGCTCTACTATAGGTCCGTACCAGTTCAACTCCCGTTATCCATTAGCTGAAGCAACTTGCACTCAGCCAGCGAATACAACATCATTAACTCTAGAGCGGGTTTAAAGTGCTACAGCAGTTTAACTACAACCTTTGGCCACTTCCCAAAACATAACATCCTTTTTAAATCGTCTCACCCACCAGGCAGCCTCGAGTTTCAGTTCATTCCCGTACAGAGGATTGAACCCAGAACCTCCTGCAGACTGCCAGTCCATCACAGCGAAATGCCATTTGCAGTAACAGTTCTTGTCCGAGTATCATCATGTGATGAGCACCGTGTTGAGAGGCCTCCCTCTGGTGGTGCGTTCAAGGTCGCTCCCACCCATAAAACACTAGCACTAGCAGTATTTCTATTACTCGGACGACATTGCTGTTGAGCAGCTATTTGACGCAACGCTTTTCTGCAGCTTGAAAGATTGTGATCTTAACATGTAAAAGTTAAATAAAAACAGCGAAAAGACAGACAAAATTGGATTACCGGTTTAAATAAATGTGTCAAGTATAGACAATGTAAGTGTATTTCACAAACACACACACACACTCACACACACAGAATGAAGAATAGTGCTGAAGCCTCTATCTGGGTGTCTGTTTGACCAGTTTCCTGTTACTGGGATACGATTATTTTTATCATTATCCAGGGAATGCCACTTTATATTTTTAGAATTTCCCACTTAGCTGCAGAACATCTGCGAGATAGATAAGGCCCAAGGTCATTAGAACTGGGCTGTTAAACCAACGTTAATATACTAATAAACAGTTATCATATACACCCGATGCATTTCACTGGCCCAGACACATGCGGCCTGACCACCAGGGGGTGACTCCTCTGGTTGTATAGAAGTCTATGCTTCATGTGTTAAAGTTGCAGTCTCTCTATTGACCACCAGAGGGCGACTCCTCGAGTTGTATAGAAGTCTATGCTTCATGTGTTAAAGCTGAATTGTCTCTACTGACCACCAGGGGGCAACTCTTCTGGTTGTATAGAAGTCTATGCTTCATGTGTTAAAGCTGAATTGTCTCTACTGACCACCAGGGGGAAACTCTTCTGGTTGTATAGAAGTCTATGATTCATGTGTTAAAGCTGAATTCTCTCTACTGACCACCAGGGGGAAACACTTCTGGTTGTATAGAAGTCTATGATTCATGTGTTAAAGCTGAATTCTCTCTACTGACCACCAGGGGGCAACTCTTCTGGTTGTATAGAAGTCTATGCTTCATGTGTTAAAGTTGCAGTCTCTCTATTGACCACCAGGGGGCAGCAATTCTGGTTGTATATAAGTCTAAATATCATTGACTCTGCTTCGTGACTCTGCTTCCAGATTGAACACAATACCTCGAGTACATATCGTGCATCGATTGTGCAGAAGAAGTAGAACAGACAGGGATGCATGTCATCACGCTGACACTTTCTCAGGGTTCTTGTTTTTAAGCGGGTCAGCTGCAGACAAAGAATCTAAACTGTTGTTTAGTTTCCTAATATTTCATATCAGGAGCAGTCGCAACTCGACACCAGCCGTGGTGCCAAGAGGCCTCTTCCCTACTCTCTACCCCCCCACTTACATCTGATGCCCAAGCCCATCTTCGGACTACACAGCGCTCCGTTTTATTCTCAATTACACACCTGTGTAGCTTCATGACCGCCTCCTGTGATGCCACCGGTGTTGACATAATCCCTCCCCAGTCAGACGGACATATGACATATAGTATTTAGTCAGCCACCAATTGTGCAAGTTCTCCCACTTAAAAAGATGAGAGAGGCCTGTAATTTTCATCATAGGTAGACCTCAACTATGAAAGACAAAATGAGGGAAAAAATAAATAAATAAAAAAATCCAGAAAATAACTTTGTCTGATTTTTAAAGAATTAATTGGTAAATTCCTCGGTACAATAGAGGAGCTCTGCATGGAGGAATGGGACAAAATACCTGCAGCAGTGTGTGGAAAGCTTGTGAAGACTTACAGAAAACGTTTGACCTCTGTCATCGCCAACAAAGGGTAGATAACAAAGTACTGAGATGAACTTTTGTTATTGACCAAATACTTATTTTACCCAGGAATTTACCAATTAATTCTTTAAAAAAAAAATCAGACAAAGTGATTTTTTTTTTCTCATGTTGTCTCTCATAGTTGAGGTCTACCTACGATGTACATTACAGGCCTCTCTCATCTTTTTAAGTGGGAGAACTTGCACAATTGGTGGCTGACTAAATCCTTTTTTTTCCCCACTGTACCTGTCGCAGCTCGTCTTTGTGAAGTATGAATATCCCTTTGGTCCAGCTCGTTAACCACGACAGACTTCTATTTGGAATACATGAGTACAACAGTAACGGGACCATAGGACTGTAACTATCTGGAGCTCTGAATTACATTATGCACTGTCAGCTGTGTCACTATTCTATGCACCAATTTTTCTTTTTTCTTCTTTGGGTGGGGGGAATCATCAATTTTTTTAAATAAATAAAAAAAAAAAAAAAAATCACGTCAGATTTTTAGAACATTTGAACTCTGACGCATGAACCAACATCTGATTACTCGGCTTAGTTACTCCAAGTATCTGAACTACTATTTATTTGCTGTGAGGCCTTTACTCAGAAGTTGCAGCAGGGATTTATTTTCCCTAGACTGTAATGTGCTGCTCTGGTTACGTTCTGCTTTAGTAGAACCAGCTCGGTAATGAGCTGGCAGGCTGTCCCTCCTTCATTAAGCGTCACATGACCGTGTGTGTGTGTGTGTGTGTGTGTGTGTGTGTGTGTGTGTGTGTGTGTGTGTGTGTGTGTGTGTGTGTGTGTGTGTGTGTGTGTGTGTGTGTGTGGACCCCTGTGAAGTGGGGACTTTCTGGTTAATCTCCAGCTGGCCAATAAGCAGCTTAACTGTCACTTGAGTGCAGCGGGCTAATTACTAGCTTGTTGGCAGTCTAATGTGCTTCACACTGAGAATAACCTCTGCATCAATGCTAGTTAGAAAAACGTTCACAACATTAGACACGTTTTCGAGGTCGTGTTGAACGCTGTTTTTAATCGGACGAAATTGACATTAATTTTCGAAACATCCGCTATATCAGAAGATCTGAACCTGTACTTGTATAAATCTTTTCTACATGACACCTGTAAATAACCCGATTGAAGGTTGATTGTTTTGTATTGACGTACATGTATGTCTAGATGATATTGTATTGCATGAAGAATTTATAGAGGCTTCATGCTACTTTCTCTTTAATAGATGAATCAGACTTTTATTTTGAAAAGGTAAAAGGAATCGCTTAGTTTTGTTTTACGTTTTGAATGCGAACTTGGCGGTACGGCTACAGATCTCGGCGCTCTGTTTGCTTTGTGTGCTCTTTGTTACCAACACCTTTCATCCGGAGTGAACCACAGACTCTACGTCCAGGATCAATTCACCTCTCCTGCTTCAGCATGATATCATCCAACTAACACCGACCGGTCTCACACGTCGCTCGCAGGTAGAATACGTCAGGGTTCTTACACATGTTGACCAATGGATTTCCATGACTTTTCCATGACCTGTTCATGATTTTAAACCAAATTTCCATGACCAAGCTGAAATCTCACTATAAACATGAACAATTTAGAACATTTTGCGTATTGAGAGCGTACGCCGGCTTATATTTTGAGCGTCTTTCTTAAAAAAAAAACATATTAATTATTTGTAACTATAATAGTTATTAACACATTTCCATGACTTTTCCAAAACTTTTATGATTTACGTTTTTTTCCATGCTTTTTCCAGGCCTGGAAATGACCATTTTAAAATTCCATGACCTTTCCAGGTTTTCCATGACCGTACGAACCCTGATACGTTGCAGTGGGCCGGGAACTTTACAGGTCAACTCCGGTGAGTCGTGCAGTCCGCCCTCAAAGAGGGAAAACATCCATTCACAGGGTTCATACACATGTTGACCGGTGGATTTACAGGACGTTTCCAAATCTTTTGTGATACATTTCTTTTTTCCAAGGACTTTTCCTAGCCTAGAAATAACCATTTAAAAATTCTAGGACTTTTCCAGGTACTCCATATGACCGTACGAACCATTTAGATTTTTTGGGAAATTAATTAAACCTGACAATCCATCATTTTATAAACTATAACACGCAATGCTTGGGCGAGGCTCCTCGTGAACACAATGCGTGTCTTTCACCAACTCGTATGTTGCCATAACGTCCAACAGGCAAAAGGTCAGTAATCCTCATATAATCTCTCACCTGAACACCATCAGAGGAGATAGGAGGGACAATCACCGCGATAACGGGTGAAAAGATGAAAGCTTTTTTGTTGTTGCTATGGGTGACCCTATTACAGGGTCCACACACATGTTGACCAATGGGTTTCCAGGACTTTAAACCAAATTTCCATGACCAAATATGTCTTTTAAAATCTCGGTGTATGCATGAAAAAGTGAGAACATTTTGTATTTAAACTAACAATGTGAATTCCAAAGCATACAGTATATAAACATAAAATGTAACAAATTAAAGAGACAATAGTTTGATTAAAATAATAAACATTTATGTTGTCAGTTAAGGTGCGTTCACTTGCAGCGCGGAAAATGTGCGAGTATGAAAGAGCGTATGCCGGTTTATATTTTGAGCGTCTTTCTTTTAAAAGGCATATTAATTATTTCAAACTCAGTGTAAATGCACATATTAATACAAGACATTTTCCAGGAGTTTTCCTGGAAATAACCACTTTTAAATGTCAGGACTTTTCCAGGTGACCGTACGGACTCGGACTATTGCCAAGCATCATGAGGAGGGAGCAATGCTGAAGATTGAGAATGAGTTTCAGTGCTGAAAATAACACCAAAACTCTCACAGGACGGCTAACCGGCTCTTTTAGTCGGTGCAGTGCGTGATTACTGCGGCGGCTCCGTTATTAGCACGAGAACCTGAACGCTTGCGCTGAGTCAGAGGTGGCGTCAGGTTGGATAATAACTGTGATCCCGTGTCAGTGTGTTTTCCTAAGGTTCCACCCATGTGTGCTTTACGACCGATGACGACTCTAAATGGTTTGTTGACCACGCGTGTTCCCCCCGCTACCGTCACATCTACTGATCCACGATCAGTTTGATCTCAAGTCTTCTCTCGAGGACTCCAGTTTGAGATCTCGAAGTTCGAGGGAAAAAATATCGGTCGGTCCGGTGAACTCCTTCAACTTCATCCCTCCAAGGGGAGAGACTCGCAGATGTGGAAGTCAAGACATGGGACTAATAGAGGAGCCAGAAGTACTTTGTTACTTACATTAAAACAATGATGTTCCTGAAAAATTATGAATATGTACAGAAGGCATCATCTCGCATACAATTCCAGAACATAAATATGAACACTAGTTTAAAAGGCTTGTTTTGGCGACATTAGATTGAGGACATTTTGTGTCAACTCATAAAAAATAAATCTCAATTTCTTGGGTCAGGAAATATTGCATAATACAGGCAATAAATGAAGTGTGAACAAACCCCTCGGTACCTTCGGAGAGTCAGACGTAGGTGCTACTGAAGTGGAGATTTCAGACCAACAAAAAGAAACGCAGCCTTTAAAGATGAAGGGTGAAACTAAACGATCCAATTAATAACCGCCATTTAAAATATTATAACTACGACTAATAATGTGACCACATGCATATGATCTACAGTCATGGTGCAGGTTTAGAGGCCGCTGGTCACTTCAAACACAAATGTTCCAGGCTTCACGGCACGGTCCATCTGAAGAGTCAAAGTTATTTACCCCCATTAAAACTTTAATAGTGTGTGTGTGTTTATAAGTGGTTCTATCTCCATTTTTGTGTGTGCTAATTGGCCGTTTGTCCAGTTCTCTAAGGAAGTCCACTCCACCAGAGGAAGTCATTAACTTCAAAGGAGCATGCATACACTTGTGTGTGTGTGTGTGAGAGAGAGAGAGAGAGAGAGAGAGAGAGAGAGGGGGAGAGAGAGAGAGAGAGAGACAGAGGTTTAAGGCCTTCTAAAATTCAGAATGCATGCTGGGTGAACCTTGTCAGGTTACTTTGTGGGCCTCAGAGGAGGTTTATTGTTTGCCAACACATGTAAATGGTAAATGTACTGTACATCATTCACCTGTTCATACACTGATGGGAGGAGCTACGAGGAGAACTGTGTGAAAAGAGAAGAGGACCAGAAATAGCGGAAAAAAAACATCCGATTGGTTGATGCTTCACTGATGCTTCAGGCCCAGCTTACGGGAGGGAGCTCAGCATGAACGAGTGGAGCCAGGGATCAAGCTGCCAATGCAGTTTCTTTTTGTTTTTTGGGGAGTTTTACCCTGATCTGAGGTCAAAGGTCAGGGATGTCGTATGTGTAAAGATTGTAAAGCCCTCTGAGGATTTGTATTTTGTGATTTTGGGCTGTACAAAATAAACCAAATTGAATGAAAATAAATAAATAAAAATGTTACAGGAATGGAAAACTGTGTTTGTTATGAACAACTAAATTAAGTTGTAGCCCAATTTCAACACAACGAACACATGGCACCTGAATGATTATTATTCATCCCGCCAAACGTCTCCCAGAGTTGTCCATCCAACCATTGCACTGCATCCCGGCCCCAGAAAGACCACAAGGACACAGATAACGTGGAGGACAAGCACGGCACTCGCTGAATGGCAATCGGACGAGCGAGTCCGGTGTCCGCCCTGCGCTGCGTATCCGTGTCACGCAGCTCGTTCTCTGCGTTGCGGTCATCAGCTGAATTAGGTCCTCTGACAGCGAGTGGCACAAAGGCCCGACTGTCCACCGCTCCGGGGGAGCCACGCTCAGGGAGCATTCCCACAGTCGGCTGTTTCTCACCTGTTACACATGTGGAACGCAAGCAAACAGGGCTGTGTGTGTGTGTGTGTGTGTGTGTCAGTGAGTGAGGGAGTCAGAAGGAGTTAGTGAGTGTGTGAGTCAGAGTATATGAGTGAGTCACAGTGAGTGAGAGTCAATGAGTGAGTGTGTGTGAGTCAGTGTGTGTGCGTGAGTCAGAGTGGGTGAGTCAGAGTGAGTGTGTGAGTCAGAGTGAGTGTGTGAGTCAGAGTGATTTAGTCTGTGTGTGTGTGTGTGTGTCAGTTAGTGTGGGAGTCAGAGTGAGTTAGTGAGTGTGTATGTCAGAAGGAGTTAGTGAGTGTGTGAGTCAGAGTGAGTGAGAGTCAATGAGTGAGTGTGTGTGAGTCAGTGTGTGTGTGTGTATGAGTGAGTCAGAGTGAGTGAGAGTCAGTGAGTGAGTGTGTGTGAGTCAGTGTGTGTGTGTGTGAGTCAGAGTGAGTTAGAGTTAGTGTGTGTGTGTGTGTGAGAGTCAGTGTGTGTGTGCATGAGTCAGAGTGAGTGTGTGAGTCAGAGTGATTTAGTCTGTGTGTGTGTCAGTGAGTGTGGGAGTCTGTGTGAGTTAGTGAGTGTGTATGTCAGAAGGAGTTAGTGAGTGTGTGAGTCAGAGTGAGTAAGAGTTAGTGTGTGTGCGTGTGAGTCAGAATGAGTGAGAGTCAGTTAGTGTGTGTGAGTCAGTGTGTGTGTGCGTGAGTCAGAGTGAGTGTGAGTGATTTAGTCTGTGTGTGTGTTTCAGAGTACTACTGCAGTGTGTGCTGTATTTCAAAACTATGCCAAGAATGTTGTCTCTTATTGATGACAGCAGACAGACGGCTCGTCAGGCTGCTGCAGAGTTATTGTCATTATCAATAAATGTATTGTTTATTCTAAAAGATGACGGTTCTGGGTGAACAGTTCACAAGATACCAGAGCACACGCGATTAGATCTCACCAACAATGCCAATATTACATTTACAATTATTTTAAAACAAAAAAAGCATTAAATCCTCAGATTTGAGAAGCTGAAAAAAAAGATAATTTGCTCATTTCCAAATGATAAAAACTAAATAAAAGTAATTTTATATAATCCCTCTTGTGTTTAAATTGGTGACTTTATTTAATCAGACTGTTTCCAATTAAATGATAATAATTTCCTTAAAATAAAAGGCGAGACACTCCTCTACCCACCCATCTACATAAAACAAATGTGTTTTGTTCCTTTCTACATTCTGATGGTTGTTGTTGTTGGGGATTGATTACACTTGATCAATAAACATCATAAGAAAGTGACACAAAGAGACTTTTAAATTTTTTAAAACTCCAATACGTCTTCGAGATGGAAGAAGAACGTTGGACCTGGACTGTCCAACGTTCACATTTATGTTCTGGAATAGTAAGCAAATGAGCTCATATTAAACTAGAATGGGCACTCGGTAGAGCGCATAGCTTCGCATATCACAAGATTGAATTATGAACAATTTGGCACTAGTTTCACACAAATCGGATGCCAATTAACCGAGATATCGCAAATTGACGTTTTTCACCTTTTCGTGACCGTGACCTTGACCTTTGACCCAATCACTCCCAAAAACTAATCGATTGTTCCTTGGGTCATGACCAATCATCCCACCAAGTTTCATAAGAATCGGCTCAGTTTTGTCTGATTTAGACGAATAACGGACGGACGGACAAACATATTCACAAATAAATACACGCCGGCCAAAACATTACCTTCTGCATTTTCAATGCGAAGGTAATAAGATAATCGATAACTCAGTTAAGTGTGTTGCCCGAGACTCTCCCGTAGGAGATTTTTTTTTTCATATAAAAAAATCGGTTGTCATTTTCTTTTGGATATTATCCACTTAGTCATTATAGTGCATCCACATTCCTGATGGTTATTTCTTTAAAAAAATAAATCTCATTGCAAATATTTTGAGGGAGCACCAATAGTCAACCCCTAACAAGGTATTTAGTCAAACAAATAATAAAATAGGGAAATTGGATTCTCTTACAGAAGCTTACATCTAACACATAATAAATGCTATGATAAACTACAACTGATTGTACATAACTACATATTACTTGATTAATATCAAAGCGCTTAGCCCAACTCTACTTAAATGTGTACACACAGTAACTTTTTCCATCATGTTTCAATCTCTGATTACAATATTCAAAGATGCAACATGTCTGTCACGAGAGCTTCGGTCACGCGCACAAGGCCCATGGCTTTACCACAGGTACCGTCTCATGCACGCGCAAATTAATCTTCACCTAATCAAGTGACACGTCTGACAGCTCCGGACTGAAATACAACTTCACACACACACACACACACACACACACACACACACACACACACACACACACACACACACACACACACACACACACACACACACACACACACACACACACACACACACACACACACACACACACACACACACACACACACACACACACACACACACACACACACACACACACACACACACACACACACACACACACACACACACACACACACACACACACACACACACACACACACACACACACACACACACACACACACACACACACACACACACACACACACACACACACACACACACACACACACACACACACACCTCCTTCAGGAAGATCAGGGAATGTTCCACCAGCAAAGCCCAAGGTGACATGACATCTCTCCCCCGCGGGTCTCGAGTCGGTAACGTTACGGCAGAATTAAGAGATTTGTAAACGCGGGTTCATCCATTGCGACAAGAGGCGAGAAAGAGGAGAGGAGAAAGACCGCCGAGCGGGACGGGGAGACGTTAAAGCCCACGGAGGTTAACTTACAGCTAACCCGGAGAAGTTAGCGGGATAAACAATGTGGCGTCACAGCGAGTTACACATGAGGGTATAGCGTTCTGAATTGGAAGAAGAAGAATAAAACACTTGAACCAACGTACATGTTTGCCGCGGTGTTCCTCTCCCCGGTGGACAACGAGTGTGTTCTTTATCCAAGGAAAAGACGTGAATAAAGCTCCTGTCCCCCGTCGGGTGAAAGCGTCCACTCCGTCCGTCCACTGCACAGCTTTCTTCCCATGCAGCCAGCAGTGCAACATTTACTTAACCGGCGTCAAGCGAAATCAGTGTCACCACTTCCGGTCAGCGCCTTCAAAGTAAAACACCATCACTTTACATCCGGCCAGAGCTGGCCCCGCTCATATGAAGTTCCGGTGAATAAAAACGGTCAGCACTTCCGGTCAGCACCATGAGTGTAAAACACCGTCACGGCATAAAAATATTTGTTTTCATTTGAATTTCACCAAATTAATCTCTAGTTCTCCTTGAGTTAACCCTTCAAATGTACTAACATATTTTACCCTTTCTGACCACAGCAATTAAAACCTCCAGAAAATGGTCTGAATTAATATTGTTTCCCAAGTTTAAGTTTCAGTTACTTCATGTTTGTTTGTTGGCTACCTAAATAGCCCTTTAAATAAATTAAAAAGTTGATATGTCTTATATGTTTTACACATAAAAAAACCGCCTGGGGTCAAATTGACCCCAAAGAACACCAATGCATACAAGTTGTGTACGGGACATTAAAACACATTTTATGTTTTCCCAGTTGAAAATTGAAAATTAAGAAAATGTAGGTTGTGTTAGATCGCCATCTGCTGGACATTTTAAATTAGGTAGAGCTGCAGCCATGAAATAACCCATTATAATTTATAACAACTGTCATACGATCACAATCTGACAAAAATCACTTATAATCACTATTTATAGCTTGAATATTTCTAGAAATGGGTTAACATTCTCTCTGAATCACTGTATAGTGTTATACAACACTGTAACATCATTAGAAATAAAGTCCTAAACTGTACAGTAATATCTCTTGAAAATATTCCTGGGCCTAGCAAAGGTCACCACTAACAAGACTGCAGTGTAATTTCAGTCAAGAAATGTAAGGATTTGCTTTAAATACAATTCAAATATTGGCATAATATTCATAGTATTTTGTTTCTGCTAACTTTAAATTGAATTTATTTAAAATCCACACAGTAATATCTCATGAAAGTCAGTTTTGTCTTAAAAAAAAGTAGCCTTTTACTTCTGTTCATATTGAGTTAATTTACTAAAACATTGCATGGACTACATGCAGCAGTGTCTTAACTGCATATAACCAGATTAAATATATAAAATCTTAAAAATAAAAAACAAACTTAAGTTTTTTCCCAATGGCGTTTTTCCTTAACTGTGTAAAATAATAAAAAGTAAATACAATGTTTTTTTCATCACTCAACTAGGAGTAGGCACACTATTATTAGATATTTAAATACTTAAGTGTCATTGAATCATTTAAATTAAAATAAAACTGTTTTTTAACGCATCAGACAGAGTTGACAAGCACCGGCTCTCTATGTAGCAAACTTCTTCTGCCGGACGGGCGCAGGCAGCTGAGCCATGATGTCCAGCAGGGGGCGCTCCACCACGACCAGAGAGAGGTCCTCCAGTAACCTCACACACAGGAGTTTCTGAGGAGGAACAACAACAACAACAACAACAGATCAATAGATTATTAGTAGAAAGCGAGCGGAAGGTTTATCCTCTCTATAATCTAACAGATTAGAGTTCTCAGGGTCGTTGCTGGTGGAATAATTTGAAGGGTTGTGGTTTTTAGTTCGGAGGAAAATGTTTACACAGAGATATAAAAACAGATATTAAAGCCCCACTATGTAGTTTTTCCCTTGTAGCGCCCCCTTGAGGTATTTAACGTTTACTTCAGTGTCATAAATACCCAGTTATGGATCAGGTGTCGTGAACCTCTGGCTCTCGAGCCATATGTGGCTCTTCCGGTGACGCATGTGGCTCTTTTGAGTTTGAGTTTTAAAAAAAATAATCTCCGCCCGCCCCCCTGTAACTTTTCTCCCCACAGACCCCCGATGGCAGTGGCGGAGGAGCACATCAACATATTAAAAAGTCATTGTAGTGGCACAACTTTTTTCAAGCTGTTATTTTAAGGTAGGACTTGTTAAATAGTGTTGCTTTAAAAGATGGAATCATGATACATAATGACAACTAGTCATTTATTGTTTTAACCAGAGCAACAACTAAATAAAATCTTTCATTTCATTTTGGCCTCGGCAGAGTAAATCCTGACTTCCGAAAACGGACAGATTATTAAGGTTTCTGCTTGAAATAACAAACCCAAACTCAAAAGGGTGTGTCTAAAAAGACAAAGGCTACTTGAAGAATGTTGGTGTTATGATAAACATGTGAGCTGTGTACGTATTAGTATATATGTTAAGAGTAAATAAAGATAAGGTTTCAGGTTCGCCTCGGGGAAAAAACAATCACTTTCAGGATGATCCTCTTTTGGAAGGATGCAGAGCAAAGGGGTTAAAGTTTAAACTAACTCGGGTCAAATCACAACATGTGAACCGTCGCTCTGCAGAGTTTGTCGGAGAGTTTTTAGTGCCGATCACCGATCACTGAAATCAGTATCTGCAGATCCGATAATACCGACCACGGAGTCGATTGAAGCATTCTATTTAATGTGTAGCATTATTGCCTAGGACTATGAGGAAATACACTTAGCACCTCAAACATGAAAGAAATTACAGATTTCTTTAAACATTTAGGACTTTTACTTTGAAAAAATGTACTAATTGATACATTCAAATTGATTGATTGCCAGTGATGGGGATTTCAGATATGTATGGAACACATCTGCATCAGTCATTTCCTGGAACTCTTGGGGAAATCCATTTTCCAGAACTGTTTTTAAGATACAAAAGTCTGGCTTATTTTTATAAACTCTTCCTTGGTACAGTAAACATGCTTTAATGTTAGCATAAGTTAAGCTAAATCTCAGAAACGATCTATAAAGATACAAAATCAGTTCATTGTTTACTTGTATATGTTAGTGTATGTTTTGTCAACATCTTATTTTCAAAACTGGATGTTGTGTCACGTGAATCCTTCCGCTAACTTTATTAAAACCCTCGCGCTCTCCCGATCGAATGCGTGTACCGTGAACATCAGTCTATATGGTCAGACATGTGAACATCAGTCTGTAGGCTCAGACATGTGAACATCAGTCTATAGTCAAACATGTGAACATCAGTCTATAGGGTCAGACATGTGAACATCAGTCTATAGGGTCAGACATGTGAACATCAGTCTATAGGGTCAGACATGTGAACATCAGTCTATAGGGTCAGACATGTGAACATCAGTCTATAGTCAGACATGTGAACATCAGTCTATAGGGTCAGACATGTGAACATCAGTCTATAGGTCAGACATGTGAACATCAGTCTATAGGGTCAGACATGTGAACATCAGTCTGTAGGGTCAGACATGTGAACATCAGTCTATAGGTCAGACATGTGAACATCAGTCTATAGGGTCAGACATGTGAACATCAGTCTATAGGGTCAGACATGTGAACATCAGTCTATAGGGTCAGACATGTGAACATCAGTCTATAGGGTCAGACATGTGAACATCAGTCTATAGGGTCAGACATGTGAACATCAGTCTATAGGTCAGACATGTGAACATCAGTCTGTAGGGTCAGACATGTGAACATCAGTCTATAGGGTCAGACATGTGAACATCAGTCTGTAGGGTCAGACATGTGAACATCAGTCTATAGGGTCAGACATGTGAACATCAGTCTATAGGGCGTTTTGAGAACACCGATCCAAACTGATAATGGGAACATCGGCCGATATGGATCGGCGCCGATCAGATCGGTGCATCTCTAGTTTTTAGCAAAGCAAAGTTAGCCGAGGTCTGCCGGTTTAACCCTAGAAATGAGGGATCGTGTTGAACCATCGATTGGAGATTGAGGCGCGTGATGCGTTCATGGACAGTCAGAACGTTGAACATCATGTCTGTTTCCTCAGCGTCTGCCTGGGCGTACCTGGAAGCTCTTGCACATCTTGAAGGCGTGGCGGTGCAGGGTCCTCGTGGCCTCCGGGAGACTCTTCAGCACCATCTGGTTGAAGAGGCGAGCGCGAGCGTCGGGGAGGGGCTGCAGGTGGAGGCGGAGCACGAAAACAGAGCGTCAGGATTATTCGACTCCGGCCGCGCGGCGGTGAACCGTCGCCTCGCGGCGAGAGGGAGGGGCTCGCTTCCCATCCCAGAACTCTCTGCGTGGCGTCAGCAGGTTTACCCCCACGTCCAAAAAGACTCGTTAGAGAGAGGAGGCGAGTTGGAGCTCTACATCGCCTGAAGGTGTGAGCGTGAGATAAACTGGACACCTGGCTCCTCTTTAAGGAACCAGCTCCACCTTCAGGTATCAAGCTCCTCCTCTTTAAGGAACCAGCTCCACCTTCAGGTATCAAGCTCCTCCTCTTTAAGGAACCAGCTCCACCTTCAGGTATCAAGCTCCTCCTCTTTAAGGAACCAGCTCCACCTTCAGGTATCAAGCTCCTCCTCTTTAAGGAACCAGCTCCACCTTCAGGTATCAAGCTCCTCCTCTTTAAGGAACCAGCTCCACCTTCAGTCCTGGAGGCAGACTTCGTCCCCTCATGGAGACTAAAGACTTTCCTCTTGATGGTCTGATAGTTAGACCTGAACCAGGTTCACCTGGTCCAGACCTAGAGATGCTAGGGTGGGGGGGAACAAATGACCAACAGGAGTTTGATGCTCACCTGCTGGTCGGCGTGCACCACCACCAGGTTGCCGGTTGCCGGTGGACGGCCATGGCGGTGGGACACGAGCCGTACACCGGGAGCGAACAATGGAGCTGCGAACGCACAGAGACGGGGGACGCGTTGGGGGCGTTTCTTTTGGCGACAGAAATGAAAACAAGCGGGAGCCACACACACACACACACACACACACACACACACACAGGTCAGCCTCACCTTCATCCTGCGGAGGTCGTAGACCTGGACCTCGCAGGCCGTGTTGGCCCCCCAGTTTGAAGGCTACGTCAACGTATTCCCTGAAGTTGCTCTGGCCACCACATTGAAGGCCTATCCAATGCTCAACGGAAGAAAGCTGAAGACAGAGCTTAGCCTCATCTATGGCACAGAGGCATTTCGATCCTGTTCTGGTGCTGTGGGTCTTTTCCAGTTGTTCATGGCAAATAATCTATCGGAGGTATTTTCAGAGACACACACACTGCTGAAAATCATCATCACAACTCCAATGACCACTGCTGAAGCTGAGAGGTGTTTTTCAACACTGAAAAGGCTTAAAATCTTTCTCAGGAACACCATGAGTCAGGAGAGACTGCCTTAGCCATGCTCTCAATGGAAAAAAGGCTGGTCACAGATATGGTTGACTTCAACCAGAGAGTCATTAAGAAATTTGCCAACTTGAAAGAGAGGAGGACTAAATTTCTTTACAAGTAGTGGCGCCAATGTACAATGTAATGTATCTCTTTCTGAATCAAATGTTTTGTTTGTTTAGTTATTATTGGACCATGTTGAGCACGCTGTGTTCTTGAAATAAAGCTTTGTTTTTTACAATATTCTACTCAAAACCTCTTTTCTTGTCATTGTGGAGTGATATTTAAACTGCGCCACCCAACTGCCAAACGCTACTGGTTTCTTGGTGACACAAGACACTAATTGGTAAAGGTGTCTCTACTTTCCCGCTAACTATCCATACAATCGTTTACAAGAATCTTCCTGTGAGTTTATAGTTACATAAAAATGTATTTCTTGAGAATTATAAGTCTGTAAGAGAAAGTGTAACAAAGTTTCCGTAACACAAAGTGAACTTCCAAAGGTCTTTATGCAGATTTTAAAACATTACAGGGAAAATGCATTTTAAATACAGAAGTATTTGTATAGAGTTTTTAGTTTCTTCCATCAAAGACACTCAGTATGTTGTCATTGTTTTTAATAAAGATTAATCAAATGATTGTACAAATTGCCTCCCATTTCATTTACTAACAAATGACATAGGAAACAATAAAAAACATTTAACTTTTTTTTAGATTAACACATTAGAAAGAGAACTTACATATTCCATTTGTCACTACTGGAAGAAACACATTCTCTCCTGTGTGGACTCTCATGTGTCTCTTCAGTTTTCCCTTTTGTGTAAATCTTTTCCCACACTCGTCACAACGGAATGGTTTCTCTCCTGTGTGGACTAACATGTGTCTTCCCAGATTTCCCTGTTCTGTAAATCTGTTCCCACACTCGTCACAACGGAATGGTTTCTTTCTCATGAGCACTTTTGACAGTGACTCATTGGATTTGTTGCCAGTGTTACATCCCACATGACTAACAAGAGCTTCCTTATATTTCGGGGCACGTGCAGCAGACTCAGGTGCCCTGGGCTCCTTCCAGACATTGTCCCCATCTACACTTTCAGGTCCAGAATCTGACAAAGCTTCTTGCCACTCACCACAACTGGCTTCAGTCTCAGAGTCTGAAGCCTCTTCATCATCAGCATTTGGATGCGAATGAGGATGTGGATGTAGGTTCCTGTCTGGTCCTGGTCCCCCACAGTCCTCTTCATCAGTCTCTGTTTGTATTGGTGTAGCTGAGCTGCCGGCTGGAGGCTCCGCCTCTCTGTCGTCCTCCGTCTGGCTTTGATGAAGCTCTGAGGTTTGAGGTTCATCATCTTCACTCTTCACAGTAACAGCAGTGAATGAGAACTTGGCGATATCGGCCTCCTGCAGCACAATGAGCTGATCTCCCTCTAGACGGGTCCAGAGATCCTGCAGGTCTTTAATGTGGAGGGGCTCCGGCTCCTCTTTTATGTGGAGGGGCTCCGGCTCCTCTTTTATGGGGAGGGGCTCCGGCTCCTCTTTTATGGGGAGGGGCTCCGGCTCCTCTTTTATGGGGAGGGGCTCCGGCTCCTCTTTTATGGGGAGGGGCTCCGGCTCCTCTTTTATGGGGAGGGGCTCCGGCTCCTCTTCTACAGGGAGGGGCTCCGGCTCCTCTTCTACAGGGAGGGGCTCCGGCTCCTCTTTTACGTGGAGGGGCTCTGGGTCCTCCTGGTCCAGGTCCTCAGGGGGGACATCTGCAGGGAACACATTATGAACAACGGTGACTGATATCAACTTTAATTACTGGAGACGTTCAAGGAGTCTGACTAAATGTGTATTTGTTGCTCTTCATGTCTTTCCGCTAACTTTATCAAAACCCTCGCGTGCTCCCGGTCGAATTCATTTACCGTGAACATCAGTATAGAGGCGCACTAACATGTCAGTGTCGGCTGAGTGGACCGCCGTGTTGAACCGTCACAGCGGGACCAGAGAAGAAGAAGCACCGACCTGCTGTGTGCCGCCACTGTTCTCTGAGCTGAGACACGGTGTCCTCATAAGCTGCTGTCAATGTGTCCAACAGCCCAAAAGACTCTTCAACGGCCGCGTGGACGTGCTGCTTCACCAACAGTCTCATCTTTTCTCCTGGAGACACGGGGACAGACACCGGAGGCTCCTCGCGGTCCATCTCCCATGTACGGCGCACTGGCGTCACGAACACCTGGTCACCGAGAATCTCTCTGCAAAAGACCTGGACGACCACGGAGAACGACTGTGGTGGATGACAGAAGAATTATTTCCCTGGTGAAGAGAGAGCCTTCACAACAGAACCCTGGGTTGTCATGGATACGGTGATCAACGTGGTCATGTTGTCAGAAACGAGACGCGCTCCATCCAAAGTGGATGCACATACATGTATGATGCGATTAAATACATGTATGATGTGATTAGATAGTTATGATGTGATGAGATACATGTATGAAGTGATAGATGCATTTATGATGTGATAGATACATGTATGATCTGATTATATACGTGTATGATGTGATTATATACGTGTATGATGTGATTATATACATGTATGATGTGATTAGATACATGTATGATGTAATGAGATAGTTATGATGTGATGAGATACATGTATGAAGTGATAGATGCATTTATGATGTGATAGATACATGTATGATCTGATTATATACGTGTATGATGTAATGAGATAGTTATGATGTGATTATATACATGTATGATGTGATTAGATACATGTATGATGTAATGAGATAGTTATGATGTGATTATATACATGTATGATGTGATTAGATACATGTATGATGTAATGAGATAGTTATGATGTGATTAGATACATGTATGATGTGACGAGATACATGTATGATCTGATTATATACGTGTATGATGTGATTATATACATGTATGATGTGTTTAGATACATGTATGATGTAATGAGATAGTTATGATGTGATTAGATACATGTATGATGTGATGAGATACATGTATGATGTGATTAGATATAGTTATGATGTGATGAGATTCACGTGTACGTGGCTACAAGCCGTCCTGTCAAACTGTTGTGCAATGACATCATCCGTCACAGAGCAGTTGACAGGAATCAAACACCAATGGAGACGCGTCCCTCCTCTGAGGCCTTCAGGGTCATTTTAATATCCACGTCATTACAGATGCAGAGCTTCTACAGGTTGGATGTTTCACCTCAAACCTTCTGTTAGTTTGTTTTCTTTGCTCTTTGTATCGAGTGTTGTTCTACTGCTTGTAGTTTTCTTTAGAGCTGGGGGTAGTGGTGCAGCCTCTGGTGGCCGACCGGAGTAATGCAACTAAACCTTCAAATGTACAAACATATTTTACCCTTTTTGACAACAGCAATTAAAACCTCTAGAAAATGATTTGAATTCATATTGTTTCCCAAGTTTAACTGTCAGGTACTTCATGTTGGTTTGTTGACGACCTAAATAGCCCTTTAAATAAATTTAAAAGTTGATATTTCTTATATGTTTTACACAGTGAAAAAACACCTGGGGTCAAATTGACCCCAAAGAACACCAATGCATACAAGTTGTGTACGGGACATTAAAAACACATTTGATGTTTTCCCAGTTGTCCCCGAAAAAAAAAATGATGGCAATAATTTTTTTTAGAGATGTCAAATGTTGAATGGGGTCAAATTGACCCCAAATGTCACAGGAGGGTTAAGTTGATGCGGGGCCATATTATCTCTTTACACTTGTGCCTTAGGATAAGTGTGCCTCATTTTATAGAGAGCTGAAATTGTTCTGCTATTTTTGATGTGTACACCTGGGTATCCATATATATATATATATATATATATATATATATATATATATATATATATATATATATATATATATATATATATATATATATATATAAATAAATATAATCGCCTTTAAAATGTGAATTTAAGAAATTGTGTACAATCGATAAGATGACCCCAGAGCAGGGGTCCCCAAACTTTTTCCTGTGAGGGCCACATAACTTTTCCCTTTCCTGATGGGGGCCAGGCGCAGATTGTATTCTTTGAATACCGCCACCGCCTCTTGACAGATGAGACAAACAGCCTTTTCTTTGCATTGAACAAAAACATAATCGTCTGATCACTGCAGGTTAGATACCCTGCATTCTGAGTGCGTTCACACCAAAAGCGAAACTATTTTTCGCGTCGCCCAATCAGCGTTCTATATCGTATGAAGGGATCATTCTAAGCTAACAAAATCACCACTGCAGGTACACTAATAAAACATAGTTATGCATGTTATATCACATTATGTCAATAGATCCCTCAAAAGTCTACTTTCTTTGTGTCCTTCAGCGACTCGACTCCCTTCACTCCTCTCTCTGTACTCTGGTCTCCTCATCCCTCCATTCTCCAGCTCGCTTGCCAAGAAGAGAAGCACAAGACGAGCATTTTGTTTGAGGCATATCGTTCCCTCTGAAACACGTTTCAAAAGGAACAGATCCGCAACACGGCCCCGCAGAAGGCTTCATCACTTCATAGGACTCGTCTTCGTCAGTTTCTTCTTGTCTGGCGAAGAATTCTCGGGACCTTCTGTCGGGTCCCTACGTTGAATTTTTACAAATATGCCGTTTTTAGGTCCTAGAGTGCTCGACGACTTCAACTCAAGAGGAACCTGCACAGAGGAAAGAACAATGTAATAGCAACTTATTCCATATATATATCTATATATATATATAGATATATATATATCTATATATATATCTATATGTATATAGATATTCTTAATGGATTATGTTCATGTCGCTCTGTGGAAAAAGTAGACCATTAAAACAAGTTGGTTCTTAAGTTGTATGAAATAACTTGATATGGTAATTAACCTGAAAGTAATTTAGTTTAATAAGTGGTTAAATGAGAGATTTTAGTCATAAATAAGAAGTAACTTGTTAACGTTATCTAAATAAATAATAAGGGGAGGGGGGACGACGACATTGTGCTGCCACTACAGTGGTTAAGTGAGATGAGCATTTAAAAAAGAATGAATTGAAGCTGCTATATTTGTTAGTTCCTGAGTTGCTAAATTGGAGAGTTTTTTTATTATAAACAGGGTGATATAAATTCCACCAAATACAGGTACATCTACGTGTTAGCTACTTTAAGAAACAAACCCAAACACCCCATCGTTCTCGTGTAAATATTTAACATGGATCTACTCGAGTAGTGGTTCTCAAATGGTGGTACGTGCACCCCTGGGGGTAAGTGAAGGCACTCCGTGAGATTTGTAAAACATCCATTAAAAAAAATCATTTAAAAATAGAATATAAGTGTAAGTACATGAACAGAATTGTGTATATTCTATATCAAATCAGACACTGATGGCACAGCGCTGTGTATTCAACCAAAAATGGCTGGTTAGTATGGAGGATTATTTATTTATGTGTAAGTATAAATAAATAAATAAAAAAATAAATAAAAAATAAAATAAAAATAAATAAAAATAAATAATAAATAAAAAAAACACATATAAATAAATATATATATTTATACATTAAATTATTTTCATATTTTTTTATTTATCTATTTATGTGTCCACACGTATTTCTTCATTTATTTATGTGTGACATTTAGCACTTGGACTCGCCCCAGCTCATTTGAATATACGGACACGTAAATGTCACACATAAATAAATGAAGAAATACGTGTGGACACATAAATAGAGAAATAAATAAATGAAGAAATACAGAAATGTAGAATATATTTATTTAATGATGTCCTGTTGCTTTATAACTTATATTTATTCATTCCTGTATTTATACATTTATTTAAGCATTTATACATGTATTTATACATTCATTTAAGCATTGATTTATTTATTCCTATATTTATTCATGCATTTATTTATTTATTTATACTTAAGTAATTTTCAGTCATCCATAGGTTCAGAGGTACTTGGCTGAAAAAATATTTCACAGGGCGTAAAAAAGGTTAGACCCAGTGTACTAGAGAGTGTTGAGGTGCTACATTCATAACCACGTATAAATAGAATAGAGCCACCCTGAACTACAGCATAAATCATTGGTTAATTTGTGGGGAAAAAGCTACCTCTTAATATCTTGACTAGTTTTTTTGTCAAAATGTATCTTCTGTGTGTACGAATCGTTCCTAAGACTCCAGTAGTGTGAGACAGATTGTCTTTCGTGTTTTAAAGTGTCCGCCCACCTCGGTCTCGGAGCAGGCCACGATGGTGAACTTGCGGAACAGACGCACGAGAGCCATTTTGATTTCCAGCTGAGCGAGCCTCATGCCCACGCAGTTACGGGGGCCGGCGCCGAACGGCAGGTAGACGAACGGATGGCGACCGGCCTTGGCCTCCGGCGTGAATCTGGTTTAAAAGCAGGACAGACGGGTCGGCTAGATCAGTGGTTCTCAAATAGGGGTACATGAAGGCACTCCACGGGGTACGGGAGATTTGTACAAAATATATAAAAAAATAGAATGGGCACTCGGTAGAGCGCATACCTTCGCATATCACAAGATTGGCCATTGGATTATGAACATAAACAAATTGACTGTGCTATGGTAAAAAGAAGATTTTGACCTTTTCATGACCTTGACTTTGACCTTTGATCTGATCAATCCCAAAATTGAATCAAATGGTCCCCGGATAATAACCAATCATCCCACAAAATGTCATGCGATTCGGTTTAACACTTTTTGACTTATGTGAATAACACACACACACGCATACAAATACGCGGCGATCAAAACATTACCTGGTAATTAGCACCCATTGAAAAAATAATTTCAAAATAGAATATAAGTTTAAGTTCATAAACAGAATTGTATATATTCTATATTAAATCAGACACTGATGGCACAGCGTTGTGTATTTAACCCAAAATGGCTGGTTAGGAGGTACACTGCAACAATTCAGCCTAAAAAAACAAAGAAAAAAAGAATAAAATGAGGGAATATTACTTGAAATAAGCCAAATTATCTGCCAACAGAACAGGAACATTTGACTTGCCAAGATTTCTTAAAACAAGTGAAATGCTCCAACATTAAAACGGTCTTGTAAGAAGAAATATCTTGTCAGTCAAAAAACAAGCATAGATTGCCTTGATTTGAGATATTTCATTTTACTTAGATTTTAATTTTTGCAGTGTACTTGGCTGAAAACATATTTGACATCACTGAAAAAAGGTGTGACTTGACCGAAGAAGGCCCCGCGGTGCGGTACGTGCTCCATGTTGATGCTCAACACACCGACAGGCAAAGCGATAAGTACACACACACCAAGTCACGCTGCTACAATGTACTGGTGACGTTAACACCATCACACTGAAGCAGCTACATTCTTATTATTCACGTTTGTTGTTTTTCAACTGTGACGTGTTATAACGCTTCTGTGAAAAAGGATTATATGACATCATATCATATTAAATTGTTTTGGGAGATTGTGATTATGAGATATATACCCCCCCCCTCCCCCCCTCCATCCATAATCAATTTGTTTTGGTTTTTTGAGCCGTTATAATATCCAGCTTTAAATCCACACTTTAAATGACTGTCGCAAACCACTTTTCAGTAACTGCAGGGGTCGGGAGACACATGAGATACATTAGTCATGAATTAATTGTGCAGCAAATGCAGTCGAGCCATCTGCTAAATGCAAAAGGCTCATGCAACACAGAGCAGAGGCTAAGAGCGGCCGCCTACCGCTCAGGGAGGAACCTCTCGGGCTCCGGCCAATGCTCCGGGTCGTAGTGGAGGAAGCCCACCGGGACCTCCAGCGTCGCTCCTCTGGGGAGGAATTGTCCGTTCAGCAGGCAGTCCTGGTCGATGTCTCTGCCAAACCTTTGAGGGGAACGATGCCATGGTCGTATGTTTGAGAACTCATTCTCCCTCCTGAATGTGCTCTTTGTGACTGTAGTGCATCTAATAAAAAAAAATACACCCATTGTGTTCATTTAATGTTGTTCGTGTACCTGAATCCAGGAGGGTAGAGGCGCAATGTTTCACTTAAAACCATATCTAAATACTTCAGCTCCTGCACATTTGTGTAATCTGGTGACTCCTGTAACAAAGAGGGAAAATAAACATTGTGCACTGGATTTAAACTGTAAAAGTACTTTGTGAGTAGAGATCCCACTCACGTGTTTGGTGTAGAAGTCATCCACCTCTTGTTGAACTTTGCTTTGACATTCCGGGTGGATGGCCAGGAGGTAGCAGGTGAAGGCCAAGGCGCTGCTGCTGGTCTCGTAGCCCGCGAGCAGGAAGACAAACGCCTGGCCCACGATCTCATCCTCAGTTATCATCTTCTTCTTGGGCCGCCTGGAGGAGGGCTCCTGCGGGGGGAGCCGGTCCACCGGATCCGAGGCCGACGGTTCGGACTGCGGATCGCCGGCGGGATTTGCCGCGTCAAAGTGTTCCATTGACACGCCCTCCTTGCTGGTCTGAGCGTCCAACATCAGCTGAAGGAAGTCCCGACGCCGCTGCATGCAACAACAACAACAAAACATGACAAAACTAGAACGGGCACTCGGTAGAGCGCCTACCTTCGCATATCACAAGATTGAGCATCGAATCATGAACATGTTGGCATTAGTTGCATAAATGGATCGTGCTATGGTAAAAAGAAGATTTTGACCTTTCATGACCTTGACCTTTGACCCGATCGATCCCAAAATCTAATCAAATTGTCCCTGGATAATAACCAATCATCCCACCCAATGTCATGCGATTCGGTTTAATACTTTTTGACTTATGCGAATAACACACACGCATACAAATACACAGCGATCAAAACATTACCTTCTGCATTTTCAATGCGAAGGTAAAAAGTACGGGAAAATAGAAGTTGAGCTGCATTCCTGCTGATTAGATGTTCACCTGCTCTGCAGGCTGCTCCTCCCTCTGCTTCATGATCTTCTGAATGCTGTTGATGAAGAACTGATTCATCGTGTCTCGTCTCTTGTTGGGGACGAGTCTCGCCAGAGGAGCCATGATGAACGGAAACGCCACTAGACGCACAAACCAGAGGTGTTGACGTAACCGACGACTTGACACTCAAACATGAGCGCAAATGCATGTTTTTTTTAATCTTAAATCGACAAAGACTTTTCTTTTAAAGCTACAATCTCTTCACATTTATCGTCCAATTAATTACTCTGCAACATACATATTTCACAGATGGTAAACCCCTCCCGTTTCTAGATTATGTTTAAATGAAATGTGACTGTTTCTCCTTCATTGTAATCCTGTAATGTCTTGAATGTGATAATTTATACACTTAAATAACAGATTGGACTCACTGAAAAATAGCACGATGGGCCTGAAGAAGGAAAAGGAGAAGAACATCTGTGCATGGCGGACAAACGGCTCGTCCGGGTTGTTCTGAGAGTCCAACTGAGTTGCAAATGCCACGCTGGCAATAACGTCCATGGTGAAGCAGCCAAAACACCTGCACACAAACACACACACACACACACACACACACACACACACACACACACACACACACACACGCACACACGCACACACACACACACACACACACACATGAGGAGGGGAAACTGCACCAGGATACAAACAGACTTGTGTTCATTTTGTGTGATTACTTGTGGATGTCAAAGGCCTCTCCTGACTCAGCGGAGACGTTCAGATTTCTCATCAGGGCATCGGTGGCCGTGTTGATGAGAGGAACCATCTAGGAACATGTACAAGACAGAGACACGCGTCACGGCGCTGAGAGTTTCTGGCAAAGGACATACACACAAGTAGACCCGGAATACCTCAACAATGCAATGTGGTCATTTAAATTGAACTGTAAAGATTAAATATGTTGAGTTATTATTTAAAACAAGAGAGAACTTCATGAGAGACTCTCCAAAAGTCAGAACTGTGTTTTCCCACTTTACAAATGGACCGTGAACTCAACACGCCTTGGAAACCGGGCTCCATTGAAGAAAAAAAAAGAGCCCTTCAGGTACGCTCTGTTCTCACACCTGGAATGTAAAGCCGTCTCCACAATGTTTGGTATTTACTACAGGTGAAATCCCCACTATAACTTTATTAGACGTGTTTATCAGCAGAAACGAGCCACCCGAAATACCCCCCCTCAAAAGTTACAGCAAATTGGAGTTTGATAAGAAACTTTTAATTCATTAAAATAATGTTCCAATTTGACAATTTAACAATACGTTATCATCCATCTCCACACTTCTGAACCATCCATCTGTGACAGACAGTCACTTATTAGACAGAAAATGTTCCATCAAATGCCCGTTTGGTCTATCTTGCATCTGCTTTTCTAATTGTCACATTTGAAGACGTCAAAATAACATTCTTCGTAATTAAAACCGGCTTCTTTTAATTGGCCGCCCGTCGTGTCTCACCTCCTTCAACTTGGCGGAGCTGAACGACGGGGTCAGGATGCTCCGCACTCGCTTCCACTGCTCGTCTCTCAGCATGAGCAGACAGTCCGTCATGGGCTTGGTCGCGAAGCGAAGAGTCTGCCCGGAGACACAGGAGAGGGAACGCAGACGTCTGTTATCACTGCATCAGTGGGGCTTCCACTGAAAACGGGAGCGAGCACAGAGGGTGCAGGAGCACGTTTGGGTTAGTGACCTCACCAATCGGTTTGTGAAGCTGCTGAAGTCCCTGACCAACACCTGTCTCAGCATGTCAGGGTCCGCTATCACCACCACCGGCCTCCGGCCCAAATAGTACCTAAAAGGTGCGGCGGGCAATCTTAGTGCTGCTAAAGTGTTTATTTGATTTAACAATATGGAAAAATTAAACCAATACAATGTTCATGTATTTGCATATATGTTGTGTATATATATATATATATATATATATATATATATATATATATATATATATATATATATATATATATATTTTTTTATTTTGTATTTTATATTTCACTTTGTATACTTTATGCACAGTCACTGTTTCTTTCTTATATTTATATTTTATTCTCGTGTGTTTAGTTTATTGGTGCTACTGTGTCGACAAATTTCCCCTTGGGGATTAATAAAGTATATTCTTCTTCACAACATCAGATACCCAATCGACTTACCCACAAACTCTGCCATGTGTCTTTATGATATCACTGAGAGGGGTGAAAAAACCCTGAAAAAAAACAACATATTAACAATAATATCCCAAAACGTCTGATAGGAATTAGAGGATATCTTCATCCTTGTTGTGTTTTCGTGTAAATCATAGAACGAGCTAACAGGCAACCAGCCTGATGACTCTGGGAGCTGCATATATGCAGGTGGTTGTTATGCTATCAAAAGATACTGGAACGAGCTACAGGGGCCACGGCCACCTTGTTTGACGACTACATCCCATCAGGATCTGCTGTGCAGAGACACATCTGTATCCTCTAAACAGCTGGAACTTCACTTCACCAAGAGGTTTCCAATTGAACCTGCTGAATGTGTTTTCTTCTGCTCTCACAGCACGTACATGAGGTTCAGTGCATTCCTGTACGACCAAGCTGAAGTAAGATGTTCTCACTTCAGTAGCTACAACGTCTTAAAGATAACAAAAAACAGAATAGGTGAGAGATTGAGGTGTATTCTAGTTTGATGTAGATTGCAGCAATATCTTACCTGGCGAAACATTAACAGGTTGCCCAAGAACGGTATTGGCTTTGGATGTTTGATTCCACATCGAGAAAGGACTGAAAAGGGGTACATCGAATACCTTGAAGACAGAGAGAGAAGCAGAGTAGTAAACCGCCGCTAGGAAACCGTGAGATGTTCCTACCACATACAACAATATCAGAAACTCAACATGCAGACCAGCAAACATCAGATCTGAAGACTGAGGGTTGTCATGAGCATCTGAGTTCACCCCGAGCGTGGGCTTTATGTTCATTCAACATAACTCAACGCAGCTTCACACATGGGGATGTAGTGTTTGACCCACCAGTAGAGGAGACCCAGGAAGACGAGGAGGAGGCTGAGCGTCACGGACGAGCCGCTGGCCCTGATGTGGAACACATGGAGGACCTCCACTAAAGTCTCCATCACGTAGACACGTCTCCGCTGCCAGCGCTACACCAACACTAATGACATGGGGTCAGTGTAAAAGCTGCTGAATAGATGCATATGACGCAGTCAAGAGTAACAATGTATGATCTCCGTAATTTAGGAAGGTGAGTTATATCCCTACAACCTGTTGACGTGCCGCAGGTTCACGGATCATCCACGTCAACAATGCGTAAAGCACGCCGTCTCCAACGTATGTGTCCCATCTTGGTTGAAGTTGAACTGCGTGTCTCACCTGGAGGTCAGCTGCAGGTCAGCTGCGATGCTGCAGGTCAGCTGCGATGCTGCAGCAACACGCCGCAGGCTGTCAGGCGTCCCTCGTGTGTCTCTTCGTGTCGATATCGAGATGAATACGATGTGCATGTGTCATGTCAGAGAGTCTTGTTACATGTGGAGTCGGCACCCCGGTAAAGCAGGACCTGTGCGCGCTTCCCTCGGACACTCGGCACTTGTCAATATTACCAGGACGTGCTGTCAGCAGGTCGCAGCTCCGAGGAAGCCCGAGGTGCATACCGCCACCTAGCGGATGGGAGGGGCATGACTAGAGAGTTTAAATACAATAGAAATGGATCAAATCCATCACATAGTACCATGTCAATATTGCAGAGGGAGACAGTAGCCCGGATGTTCTGCTGAAGTCGCATGTCTTTACATTCACCTGACAGATGAGTCCCCGATTGAGGCCATCTGTGAGCAGGACTTTGACTGGAGGATGTGTGTGGAGTCCATGGGGCCTATGGCAAAGGTACAATAACATGCCAATCCAGTTCTAAACTGATTATGGGATGTTCTCCTTGAAGGAAAACGAATGAGGTCATCAAGAGAAACGGGACGAATCCCACCTTTGAGGTTCAATATATATCTTTTACTGAGAAATTTGGGGTGAGTAAAATCCACTTTCCTGTTTTGAGACAGTTGATAAACGCTGACTCAGGTCATCAGGAATAAATGAGGATTTCCTATCCTGTCACAAAACAAAAGGAGATTAAAAGATGATGGCCTTGATGTGAAATACATTTAGGACTTCAACTAAAGCCTTCAAGCTCCAGCACCGTGGAGACCGTTTCTTACAGTTATTCACTTTTATTTGTCTTAAGTAAAGCTAAATCTAAGCAGGTAACAATTGTTAACAACTACCGATATATTATATCATATGCCTCTGACCTGCACCTTTCTCTCCAGTCCTCTTCCCGCTGGATCGGGGGTCCCTCGTGGTTTCTCTGGATCCCTATGACGGAATGCTGGCGAGATGCCAGGGCAAAACTGTGAGATGTAGGAAGTTCAGCACTTGACTTTTCAGCACAAAACTTTGTTTTGAAGCATGCTGTTGGTTATTGGATACTGCCCTTATAAATAGGAGAAATAAAAGATAACAAACCAAGGGAACTGTTACATTGAATTCATATTATTTTTATTTTTATTTTTATTTTTATTATTATTATTATTATTATTATTATTACTTTAGGATAGGAATTTATAAGCATGTTTTGCTTCTACCTATAACTTTTCAGTCTTTCTCTTTTGTATATCATATAGGATAATATTGTATTGTATTTGATTTGAATGACTGAATAAAATACACAAACAAACAATTATTATTATTACATTATGCATAATATCTTTGATGAAAACGCCCTAAATGTGATCTGTAGACATCTAGCTGTTTTTGTCCCACTGTAATAAAACCACTGGGCAGCTTGTTGCAGTACTTCGAAGTGGCCTGTAGAGGGCAGTCAACACCACGTGATCTAAGGACTGAAGCGAGGAGCACAAATTGCTCAATGTCTTCTGTATGCAGAATTAATAAAACATCTGTATTAATAAATGTCACTTGCAGTCAATGTGGCCTTTATGACTCCCTGTTCAACCACTTCTGAGAAAAATGTGGAGACCCTTGGCATATTCGGCCCAAACTGTCACTGAGAAAAGGGTAAACCACTCCATAAGTGCCTCAGCATAAAAGAAGGCAATTACTAGAGCAACAACTCTGAGTTTCATCCCCCTTAAGATTTCATTTTTCACACACAAAGACAAAATGTGTTTTTTAAGGCCAACCAAAGTCAGCAAGCTGTGCCTCTCTCTCAGTGACACACCTCTCGTATATATGGACACACAGCTTGGGTTTGACTTCTGGGGGAAATGATTGATCACCAGGGCAACTGGGCGGTTTGATTTCAGATGACATGGTGTCCTAGTTATGCAGACTCAATGACAATCCTCTGAGGTGTTACACAATGCTGACTCTACACCGTTGCTTGTGTGTGTGTGTGTGTGTGTGTGTGTGTGTGTGTGTGTGTGTGTGTGTACAAGACCCAAGACGTGAGATAGAGGCATGTAACGTTGTACAGAGGCTGTGGATCTCTGGTGATATGTGCACACATCAGTTCAGCTAACACATGGATACACACTCTGCTTCCAAAGGCTCCAACAGGGACACAGTTCACAGATAACTGAATGCAAGCTGTTGTGCGGCCTAAGAGGGGCGCACGAGAGCTGTTCACCTTTGACATCAATGATTGATCCTCTTCGAGGAGATCATAGACAGCCAGAGAAGAGGACCAAGAGATCCACAACCATTACAACTGTGTCGCAAATAACATACTTTTATTGTTATTCCCCCCACATATTAAAGCTGCTCTTACAAAGTACATACTGTTGTGTTTGATTGGGACATGCTACTTCTTCATAACTTTGACTTTCCTGCTGAAATATATTAGTATTGTGGGTCATAATTGCCAGAGAAGCACGCTTGCTTGCATACTAAACTTTATTTTTTAGACGTGACTGGATGCAGTCTGTCTGTCTGTATTTCTGGTATTCTGCATTGGACATGCTGCTTATGATTGGGACTTACTAAATCTGTTTCTGGCACCATAATGTGCATGGTAGTACTAGTATGCATGGTAGTATGCATGGCAATATGGGTATTGGAACTCACAGGAAGAAATAATTCAAGAGGAGGACATCTGGATTGAGAGGAGACTTTCTCTGGAAGTTCATTCTCCTAAAGCTGAGATGCACAATCTTTCTGGTCTGATTAACATGTGACATCCTTTGAGCAGCATGCAGCCAGGCAGGAATAACAATAGGAGCTGGAGCGGCACTAAGCTAATAATAGAGGGACTAGCCGGGGAAGAAACAGGGTGTTGGGTATCCCCGGCTGCGAGGACCGCCAGAGGGCACCGGGAGCCTGTAATGAACCGGCATGAGGAGCCCCCCCCCCCCCCCTCTGCCGGAGCACTGCCACTGAGAGGGTGTCAGGGTTTGACGTATGGTGAATGCAGTCTGAGAGAAGTATCGCAGACGTGATGTCCAGTGAGCGGTGGGAAAATGCACGAAGGAAATGAAATGCAATACACTCTTTTCTTTTTCAGCAGGTCTTATTTTATGTCCCCCCCCCCCCCACACCTGTGGACGTGCAGACCATTCAGAGCCTTCCTAAACATTTGCAGACAGTCAGTAGGAGCATCTTTAAAAGGGCTTAACATCTACATTAGAGTTTAAACTCCCAAATATATAACATGTATAGAAATGTATTCCTTTGCATTCGAGACAATACATGTCACTGTTGTCTCTAAACAAGCCAGTTCATATCTTAAAATCTAGACATTTCCTGTAGTTGTTTTTTACAAAACACAAGAGAAAATATGTGTGCAACCTATTACAGCAATAAAAAAACAAATGTTTATGCCCTAGCTGATATAGAACATGACAGGTTAAAATGTATAATTCATAACAAAGAGCTCTTTGAGTGTATCTGTTCGGGTTAAAGAAGAACGGACTGATTCAAGCCCTCAATTAGTAAATCTCACTTAAATTTGCAGCTAGAATTGACCTGCAGTTACAACATAATACACAACTCTGAGTTAAGGCAGGCTAAGCCAGTGTTTATAAATGTAAGATTTGGGCAAAAAATTGCATGTGTTCATGAAGTACTGAGCAGGCGACTGCATACATGTGATAATCCTTGAGTTTTGTAAGAGTTTGGTAAAGGATGACAGTAAAGGATACAGTTTAACCTGGCCTTATTTAAGGATTTACACATTTTCCCGCCATTTTTGTCCATTTTCAGATTTTCCATTCACCACGGCGGCATGCAAGATTAAGAATTCAAACTAACATATGGTTAATGGTTAATTACTGTTATACACATTGCTATTTTTTGGGTAAAGTAATCCTAGAAAGAGGTGCAATAATAAATTCATGGTTTCAATTCAAGTTCTTGAGATGTATTTCCTCTTTTGACCCTTTTTTCCCTGGTTAAATTCGCAGTTTAAGACAAATGTGCACCGCTAAAAGTAGAGGAATTTTTAAGGGCATGAGAGAAGAGACTCCGAGCTCTGGCAGGTTGTTCGGAGAGGGCAGACGAGGCAGAGTAACAGCCTGAGCGCTGGCGGAACCGTCTCTCTGATGTGTCATGTCTGATTCCTAATGAGTCCAGGTAAAACGTTTGCTGTCAGACGGGGGCACGGGAGCTAATGAAATCCCTACCACCCCGCCTTCAGAAGCAATTACCTCAAAATAAATATTAACCACCAGACGACGTGTCGAATAATGTCTAACAGCTCAAACGCAACTTTGCATTAAACATTCACAGAAAACCTCTTGAATATTTCTGTATTCAAAAGAGCAACCCGACGTCTTCGAGGCCCATTCCAGCAGCGCCGGGCCAGGACATGAACCAGCCTCCGGATGCATATATTAGCATCTCTTCAAGTGATGTTAAGTAATGAAGGGGTTTAAAACAAAGGAAAAGCTCATCTGTTGTCTGCCTCCCAAAATTATTTCAATTGTATTTCCTATCCATTTATAAACAGGCCCTATTTGATGGAAACCAGCAATTACTCTGCAAATAATGTCAGCCGCCGCGGCCGTCCCTTTGATGCCTGATTGGTCTTTGTGTCGGGGCCTCCGTGGCCCTTTGTCTCGGTCGGTTCCAGTCACCGCCTGCCCGGCTTCCTGGCCTGGCTGCAGTCTGATCCTGGTTTATTTACATTATGTTACACCCTATTTGAATGGAGCCTGCTGAGAGACGTAGATATAAAACCGCAATGCAAAGCAGCGCAGGATCACGGGTCCCTTTGGCTTCCTCACCCTCGCATTCATGTACGGTCCCCATAGAAACCAGAACTTGTATGCCATTATAGTATGCGTGTATATGTTGAAACAATGGGGAGCGTTGTTGAAATAACAATAGACTGCAGATGTAGGAGGAGAAAACAACCCGTTATGTGGATGTGTAGGATCAATGCGACGGTGACGAACCTGATTATGCATTATCTGTAGAGGAGCAGTAATGGAGGTCATGTCAAAAAGCTTAGAGTTTTAATCAATACCTTTATAACAACATCAAATGACTATGTGAAAGATGTCACTGAGTAGCACCTCCAGCTCTGTGAATCATTGTTTCCTAAACCAAACACACGGGGCTCGTGACATTTTTTCCCAGCTAACAAGATTGATATTTCCTCAGGATTAGGTATAGAGACCAAAAATAAAGCTAAAAGCAGAATTTGATCTTTGCCATGCAGTAGCCAGATGGAGAGAAACACGTCGCCCTGAAGGTGTGAATGTGGACTTATTTGCTTCCCCACATCAACTCTATAGCTTCTCTACGTACAGCTGGTTGTTTATGTCGTTGCAGATTTAATGAAGAATTAGAACTGGGGTCGATTTTGAATCTACATTTATCTGATGATCAAATACTAAACATAAAAGGTAGTTAGTCACAATTAGGGGAGCAAGTGGAGTGTGCCTCTCTGATTTTTAGAAGTAATTATTCCAATGACCAAACTGTTATTTAGTTTGAGTAATTGCTGAATGTTTGTGTTCGGATCTGGGGGGTTGATTGCATCCTCGTCTGGAAAAAGAAGTCTCTGCAGGTTGGTTGTTCAGGTTTAGCGAGCAACCTCGAAGCCATCAAAGCAATGCAAAGCAATTAAGATAATCATTTGAATGACAAAACACAAAGCTACCTGTCTGGCATACAGTACAAATAATACCACATTTGCCTGTCGGGTCGTATGACATGGAAACAAAGAATGAAAGATGAGAGTTTTGTGAAAAAGAATTTGTTTAAAAAAAAGAGAAGAAAGAAATGGATAGCAAGATTTCCTGTAAAATTCATTTATGCAAACTCTTATTCATAAGTATTCACTGCGACGCATGTGCACCCACCACACGCACCCACACATTGTCCCCGTGATGGCGAAATAGTGAGGAGCGTTTGAAGTGAATGTAAGGAAAGAATTTGCGCAATCTATTAAGGTATCAGAGCCGAGTCCTTTCCGGCTGCCGTTCCCCCGATGGGGTTTGATGGGCGCCGTCTCTCCCAGTTCATTATCCAATCAGGTGTGTGGGCTGAACACAGGTCATCACGCTGCATCGCAAAATTACCATTTCAATTACCGTGTTAGCGGAAGCAGCTGATGGCGGCGGTACGTCAGCTTTCTTTGCAACGCCACATTCACATACGGTAAGCCGAGGATCAGGAGAACGGAAGGGCACCGAAATGACACGGACAATGAATAACCGGAACCTGAAGGCAACACAAGAGAGTCCTTTCTGGTCGACTCCAAGATATGGACAAAGAAGGGCCAGAAATCATAAATATATTTCCTCCAATAAATTGAATAGCCGTGTGAATAATTCCATCGTGTGTGTTACCGACGGTATTCAGACAGCATCACGTGGCTCTGGGAAGCATTTCTTTTTTTATGTAACAACAGAAACACACACTATGTGGAATAGTTGATGTCAAAAATAAATAAAAGAAAAAGCCTGAACTATTGACAGCTACGAGAAACTCCCGCTGTGAGTGTAACATGAAAGCGTGTACGAGACTTGAAGCCATGGGGTTTCCTTGCCAGACTAGCAGGGGGGCTGAGTGAGATCAGTACACATGCAGGCAGCTGAGCAGCCATTAAACATCTCAACCAGAGTTTGGTTTTATAAAGTGCAGGGAACAAAATAAATACTGAGACACACACCTATTATACAGAGAGAGACTTGGTAAAACAAAAAGAGGGTGATGAGCCTAAAAAAGTATAATATATATATATATATATATATATATATATATATATATACTACCGTTCAAAAGTTTAAGGTTACTTAGAAATGTCCTTATTTTTCAAAGAAAAGCATGTTCTTTTGAATGAAGATAACATTACATTATTAATAAATGCACTCTATACATTATTAAGGTGGTAAATGACTATTCTAGGTTGAAACACCTGTTTAAAAATAATTTAATATCTACACGGTTGTATAGAGGCCCATCTCCAGTGTTCTAATGGCACATTGTGTTATCGCCTTAGAAGACTAACGGAGGGGTAGAATTTGAGAAAACCCTTTTGTTATGTTAGCACAGCTGAAAACAGTTATGCTGGTCAGAGGAGCTTTTCAACTGGCCTTCCTTTTGAGCTTGAAGTCTGAAGAACACAATTCATATTTAAAATAAAAATCATTATTTCTAACCTTGTCAATGTATTTACTATATTTTATATTCATTTTGCAATTCAATGGATAAATAAAAGTGAGTTTTCATGGAAAACACAAAACTGTCTTGTTGGGTGACCCCACACTTTTGAACGGTGGTATGTGTATATATATATATATATATATATATATATATATATATATATATATATATATATATATATATATACATATATTTCATCATCCTGTCACTGAGTGAGTTATGAAGTTACACTGTTTGTCAGTGGAGCTTTGGGTGTTTCCCCAAATGGCTTTTGCTCTTTTTTTAAACGTATTTTCACGACAGAGATTGTGTTCTTAACATGTTGGCGTCGCCGATCAATCGGCTTCATTGTGGTCGCTGCTGCACAATCCTATTCCTGTACGCTGTTGACACACTTTGATGGATATGTTATATGAGTAGTGAATAGCTGAGCAGTGTGTGTGTGTGTGTGTGTGTGTGTGGTAGAGAGAGAGAGAGGCAGAGCTAAATGAAATGATGTTTCAGTTAGTCTCTGAATAAATGTAACAGCTACTCGAGAGTCAAGTAAAACAAACTAAATCTCTCGCGCGTGTCTCGATCGCGGTCTGAAGCCGGAGCGTTATCTTGTTATGTTTTTACCGTTTGAGGCCGTTGGTATGCTAATAGCAGTCCGGGGATGCCACACAGGTCCGTTAAATAAGACGATAACGCTCCAGATCAGTAATCCGGAACAACAAAATATTGAAAAGCATAATTGTATTAGTACATGTGTCAAATGAAAGCAGTCCTCGGTCATAGAACCACATCGTATGCCTCTTCAGCAAACTTGTAAATAGAGACACATTTAATATCACTTTAAAGACGTCACCTGTGTCACCAGTACCATGACGACATGGTCTCGGCTGCTGTGTTGCCACCTATTAATAATAGATCGGTCGTGTCATGTGAGAGGGGTTCGCTCGTTATGATGAACGAGAGAGCTCTATCATCCCGACCCTGCCACTCCCCTCAGCTCAATGGAGCTCCATCTTTAGCTTTTTATCTTCTTGTTTGGTTTTACAGCCGGCAGTTTAAATGTTTTTGATTTATTACCTTAATGTAAAGGTCATGTTTTGATCCTCGTGTATTTGTATGCGTGCGTGTTATTCGCATAAGTCAAAAAGTATCGCATGGAATTTGGTGGGATGATTGGTTATTATCCGGGGACCATTTGATTATATTTTGGGATTGATCGGGTCAAAGGTCAAGGTCAAGGTCATGAAAGGGTAAACATCTTATTTTTACTATAGCGGGGTCAATTTATATATATATATATATCTATATATATATCTATATATATAGATATATATATAAAAATACTTTATTAATCCCCCATAAGGGGAATTTTTTCGACACAGTAGCAACAATAAACTAAACACACAAGAATAAAAAAAGAATATAAGTGTGCATAAAGTATACAAAGTGGAATATAAAATACAAAATAAAATAAAATATATATGTATATATATATATATATATATATATATATATATATATATATATATATATATGCAAATACAGCAGTGTAAAATAAAATAAAATAAAATATAGACAGAGTAATCCAATCCAATTGGCATGCAACTAATGCCAACATGTTCATAATTCAATGCCCAATCTTGTGATATGCGAAGGTATGCGCTCTACCGAGTGCCCGCTCTAGTTTCCAACTTAGTGTCTGCTAGCGGTTTTCCACTTGGACCTATACGTCAGGGTTTTGTGCTGCGATGCGTCCAAATAATCAATTAATGCACAAGTCGACTGAGGTGGATCGTCCTCAGTTCAATTCAAACAGTGATGAAAACACAAATCTGGTACCGGGGAAGAGCTCCGGCTGCGGTGGACTGCAATTCCCACACAACCCCATGCTGTCCGTATCCTGTCCACGCTGTGCAGTCCGTCCCTTCTGGGGACGTTCCAGTGGGAACACGTGTCCACGCTCACTCCCGCCATACATGAGAGGAAAAGGGAGAGGCTGCCGAGACCCTCGTTGCCCCGCCGCTCGGGTCGGAAAGCTGTTGTCTGCAAACATGTCTGGAGTCTCTGTCTTCCAGCGGCTCGCCCCACTGCTCGGGATGAGGCTTCCCCGTCTGTGTGAGATGAATTGGATCCTGTCGTATAGATCTGTTTGGGAAGGCACTCCAGAGATGCTACTGGAGTGTGGGAGACAATATGAGAGGCACACGAGTATAGCTGTTTTTGATCCTCGTGTATTTGTATGCATGCGTGCGTGTTATTCGCCTAAGTCAAAAAGTATTAAACCTAATCTCAAGAAATCTGGTGGGATGATTGGTTATTATCCGGGGACCATTTGGTTAGATTTTGGGATCGATCGGGTCAAAGGTCAAGGTCATGAAAAGGTCAACAGCTTGTCTATATTTTATTGATTGTCTATATTTAATTTAATTTACACTGCTGAATATTTGCATATATGTTGTGTGTATGTATACATATTTGCATATATATTTTGTGTATATATACATATATATTTTATTTTGTATTTTATATTTCACTTGCACAGTCACTTTTTCTTTCTTTCTTATATTTATATTTTATTCTTGGGTGTTTAGTTTATTGGTGCTACTGTGTCCACAAATTTCCCCGTGTGGATTAATAAAGTATATTTCTATTCTTTCTATTCTATTCTATCTTCTTTTTACTATAGCGTGATTTATATCCAATTGGCAACTAATGCCAACATGTTCATAATTCAATGCTCAATCTTGTGATATGCGAAGGTATTATCTCTACCGAGTGCCCGTTCTAGTTATATCTATATTTGACACTGACATTAAAAAAATATGTGAATAAACTGTTTGTTTTCAGAAGATAAACGGGATCTTTTCACCATTAGATCCCATGATGTCAGGGATCGGATGCAGCATCCGCTACACCGGATGTGTGGAGGAAAGAAATGCCTGTGACTCCCTGCTGGCCAAACCTCCAGAGCCTCCTTGACTCCACAGCCCAGCGGGCTTTGATCCCATTCCGTGATCACATGGAAGGATAAAAGGCGGGTTTGGATTACCAGCACATGTAATGCAGATCACAGGAACGAGTTGTTGTTGGTTTTAGAGTTAGTCATACTTGCTGCTCGACCTCACATCTGATGGCCGTGTGTCTGGAACCCGAGGTAGAGGGTCGAGTACACAGAACATGATCAGAATGAAGAACCGTTAAATAAAATATCCAACTGCAATCTGTAGTAGCGGTGGGGGCGGGGCTTCAAGGCTGTATAGCGGACATGCAGCGGCTCATTGACAGATAACTGCTGGATACTGCACACATGACATCTATTGACATCTATTGACATCTATTGACATCTATTGCACCTGTCCATCCTGGAGAGGGATCCTTATTTCTATTATTTCTATTACTTGTTCTATTTTATTATTCGTTTTTTATTCACTGTGAGCAATGCTATTGGAATACAGTAATTTCCCCACTGAGGGACTTCTTCTTCTTCTTCTTCTTCTTCTTCTTCTTCTTCTTCTTCTTCTTCTTCTTCTTCTTCTTCTTCTTCTTCTTCTTCTTCTTCTTCTTCTTCTTCTTCTTCTTCTTCTTCTTCTTCTTCTTCTTCTTCTCCTTCTTCTTCTTCTTCTTCTTCTTCTTCTTCTTCTTCTTCTTCTTCTTCTTCTTCTTCTTCTTCTTCTTCTTCTTCTTCTTCTTCTTCTTCTTCTTCTTCTTCTTCTTCTTCTTCTTCTTCTTCTTCTTCTTCTTCTTCTTCTTCTTCTTCTTCTTCTTCTTCTTCTTCTTCTTCTTCTTCTTCTTCTTCTTCTTCTTCTTCTTCTTCTATTCCCTTTTTTCTCTATGTCTATGTTTTCAGATTGTAAAACCCTTTAAGGAAAATTGTAATTTGTGTTAATGGACTTTATAAAATTAACTGAATTTAATTGGATATTTCCTGCTTGTGCTAATTGGATGCTGGATAACTTTACAACTGAACTTTTCTTCGTTCCACTGGAGTCGACGAGCTCCAGTAGATGTCTCACACAGGAACATCGCAACTCAGATGGTGTTTATTTGTACTAACTTATAACACTGCCCCAGGCTCTTCACCATTTCTCTTACTGGAGATGTGTCAGGGACAGAATAAGTACACTAAACTTTCTTTCTGAAGTAAAATTATTCACTATTTATAATAAAAGTCCTGCATTCAAATGTGTATTTCAAGTGAAGAGTGAAAGGGAGACATCACCATCACAATGTTTACATTCACTTAACGTCTGTTCGAGGTAAAGCTTTATATTCTAATATAATGCCAGATTGTCCGATGATTTATAATAATTCATCCTATTTGAATTTTTTTTATTTTGTAGTAAGTAACAATCCGCAAGTAACTATTAACTTGTATCTGTCGGTTCAATGTAGTAGAAGTTCTTCCTGTGAGGTGAAGTATCATTTACTGTATACATTTGCTTTCAGGGCCTTTTTAGTTATTTTGGAGTACATTGACTCATAGTTACACATTTCAATGTGTTTCATATCTAAGCATCATAATAAACTTTGTGAGAACAAAAAAACAAGAAAAGTGACAAAATGTATATATTTTGTGTAATCATTGTTGTTTTTTTGTAAATCTTGATGGGACAGCCACAACTTCAGATGAAAGGCACAACCGAGATGAGCCACTTTCATTCCACCTCCTGAGAGCTCTGCCTCGGTGAGAGGATCACAGGGGACCTCTCGGGGTAATCTCTGCCGTGTCTGGGAAGGAAGAGCAACATTTACTCCTAATAGCTGGATCTGACAGAGAGAGAAAGGAGGGGAGAGCACTCCTCGCTTTAGTTCCCTCCACATCCCAGGAGCTAGCTGGAATGCAAATTGAGTGTACATTAACATCCGACAACATCAACATCAATCACAGATATCTTTAAATGACATGTCATGAATCCTCTTATCAAAATAAAAGCATCTGTTTTGTCGTGAAACTTAGAAAACGTAACTGATTTCTCGAGCTTGACGGCATGCATATGTTTCGAAATGTCACTTTTTGATGTCGTCAATCAGGGAGTATTTCATGAAGGTCTCGTTCTTATCGATGTGATCGTCCTGTGCTGGGCCTCAACAACACAAGTGAATCATCCACAAGGCTTCATGGGAGGAGGTCTTTGTCCGTGGTGAAAGAAACGCCACCCTGAGAGTGGAGGATGGCAGCTCACTATCAGCACCATGAATTCAAAATACAACAGGAAAGATCAGCGATGTCTCTCTTTTATTCACTGAGAATTGTATTTGAAGACGGAGAAAGAGAGAATGTTTTTTGTGTTCAATACGTGTCTGTGTTTGTGTGTGGTTCAACTTCTCATGGCTTCATTGTAGAAAAGAGTGCTTATCTCACAATGTGTGCCCTATAACATCAGTTGGGAATCCACTGCTGAATAACTCCACATTATATTTACGACAATTTAACTCGGGCCTATGTGTGTCTCCCACAAGCTCTTCGCTTCCTTCTTGACTTTGAGGGATTGTTATCTCCGTTGTTCATCATTTGAGTGGAGATTGCACTATCTATATATACACTACCGTTCAAAAGTTTGGCGTCACCCAACAAGACAATTTGGTGTTTTCCATGAAAACTCACTTTTATTTATCCATTGAATTGCGAAATGAATACAAAATATAGTAAATACATTGACGAGGTTAGAAATAATGATTTTTATTTTAAATATGAATTGTGTTCTTCAGACTTCAAGCTCAAAAGGAAGGCCAGTTGAAAAGCTTCTCTGACCAGCATAACTGTTTTCAGCTGTGCTAACATAACAAAAAGTTTTTCTAAACTTCTAACCCTCCGTTAGTCTTCTAAGGCGATAACACAATGTGCCGTTAGAACACTGGAGATGGGCCTCTATACAACCGTGTAGATATTAATTTTTTTGTAAACAGGTGTTTCAACCTAGAATAGTCATTTACCACGTTAATAATTTATAGAGGGCATTTCTTAATAATTTAATGTTATCTTCATTCAAAAAAACATGCTTTTCTTTGAAAAATAAGGACATTTCTAATTGACCTTAAACTTTTGCACGGTGGTGTATATAAATATATCAGGCCACAAAAAAGTGCAAATAAAATACTCAGTTTGGCCTTGGATGAATCACGTGAAGGAGTTTATTTTTCAACGTATATACGTCTCAAAATAATTACATGCCAGGACAACAAAGATACCAATTAAGATCAGCTGTGTTGAAAACAAAAGGGGAACAGCTTCAGTTACTGTTTACTTATTTCCCCCAGAGTTTATTCATACACTAATTCGGAGCTGATTGTTGCTCTGCCCTGTCCAGATAAGATCCGTCTGGTTGGATGCAGCTTGTGTGAATAATGCATTAGCGGTGATGATGACCCCTCCCTGACCAAAAGACCGGGGACAGAAATAACACTGACGTCAGCCCTCGAGCCCTCGTGGCACCAGGCGGCACGAGGGGAGGACGGAGACGGGATATTTAAGCCTGCAGTGCTTCTCGGGGCTCAGCTACACCTCTCACTCTCAGTCTGGGGGGGGGGGGGGGATGCATCTGTGCCTCGCCCTCGTCTTATCACGCCGACGTGACAGGCATCTGTGAACGCCAGGCGGCAGAGACGAGAGGCCACTCGCTGGGATGAAATGGGGCGGCGGAGAGATAGTTTTGCCATATGGAATATTTGCAAATAATTCAGGAGGATTTTTTTGCATTCCCACATCTGTCATCTTCAATTGTAAAACAGAGGGGCTCAGATAATTTATCCCACGGATCATTTTTTCCCTCCACCTCCATCTGTCTCCTCCCCAGTCTCCCTTCTTTCTCCCCCCCCCCCCCCCCCCCCTGTCTTTCCCTCATATCAGGGTAAGGTTATTGTGCGCTCCAGGGTCAGGGAGTGTCGGCGTGTGGGGTCTACAATTTGAGGCTCACTATACTGCTCTTATTCAGCCTTCTGCCCAGGTAATGACACAAGTCTTGGCTTCTCAGAGATTTCTCCCAGAACCCCCTCAGGGAGTCCTCCGCTGTGCTGCCTCTACACCAGCCTGCGCTGCACTCTTTCATATAGAGCCCTGCACGCGCACAGCCACAATGCACGGTGGCCCCGCCTGTCATATCATAACAGACAACACCAGCATACTAACCAGCCGGTCAGCACGGGGAACCAGTCGTCTTGTGAGCGGCCAGCCTCCCACCAGTCAGCCAGCTGGCTGTCATCTCACTCCAACGCGAGGACAACAAATCAAATATTTACTCAGGAATTATAGAACGACAGAAGAAAATTGACATTTAGAGGAATTATAGGCAAACCTATGTGCATCCTGGCCACGGCTACAACACTTTATAATACACAGATAGTCTCAGAAAGCTCGTTGTGGATGCACACAAATATCACACAACACAACATCAACGCCTGTCTGTATCTAATTTCTGTCTATATTCAATTTAATTTAATTTTACACTGCAGTTATTGTCACCAGTATTATATTTGCGTATTTGCACATATGTTGTGTATGTATATATATATATATATATATATATATATATATATATATATATAATAATAATAATAATAATATATTTGATTTATATAACGCTTTTCCAGGTGCTCAAAGACGCTTTACAACACATAATTAAAAGAAAAAGAAAAAACCTAAAAGCTATGCATTATAAATTACGATAAAAACAAACAATAAAAGCAAATAAGAACATACAGAGCACACAATCACACATTAAAAGCAATTTTGAACAGGTGGGTTTTGATTTGTGATTTGAATAATGACAGTTCGGTGCAGTCTCGGATGTTTTTGGGGAGAGTTCAGAGAGGGGGCAGAAATGGAGAATGCTCTGTCACCCCAAGTCCGGTGCTTGGTCCTGTGTGGGATGGAGAGGAGGTTGGCATCAGAGGAGCGGAGTTGGCGGGATGGAGTGTGATGGTGAAGCAGATCGGTGAGGTAGCAGGGGGCCTGGTTATGGAGGGCTTTGTAGGTGAGGAGAAGGATTTTGTAATGGATACGTTGTGGGACGGGGAGCCAGTGGAGGGTCTGGAGAACAGGGGTGATGTGATCGCGGGAGCGGGTGTGGGTGAGTAGTCGAGCAGCAGAGTTCTGAATATACTGGAGTTTATATATATATATATATATATATATATATATATGTCTTATATGTATATTTTATTTTATTCTCGTGTGTTTAGTTTATTGGTGATACTGTAACAACAAATTTCCCCTTGGGGATTAATAAAGTATCTATCTATCTATCTATCTATCTATCTATCTATCTATCTATCTATCTATCTATCTATCTATCTATCTATCTATCTATCTATCTATCTCTATCTATCTATCTATCTATCTATCTATCTATCTATCTATCTATCTATCTATCTATCTATCTATCTATCTCTATCTATCTATCTATCTATCTATCTATCTATCTATCTATCTATCTATCTATCTATCTATCTATATATCAACTATCTATCTATCTATCTATCTATCTATCTATCTATCTATCTATCTATCTATCTATCTATCTATCTATCTATCTATCTATCTATCTATCTATCTCTCTATCTATCTATCTATCTATCTATCTATCTATTTTTCTATCTATCTATCTATCTAACATGGGGACACCTAGTTTAGTTCTCCAGTAAATCTTGCCCGTGTTTTCATAAAGGCAAGTCAGTGTCAGAAATAAATAATGTTACAAAACCCATAATAAGCATCTTTTCCAAGCCAGAGCACAGCTACAGGTCAAAGGTCAAGGACTGGTGCTGAGAGGTGCTTAACATCTTGCCATACATCCACTGGAGGCTCCTTGAATTTCATTACAGAAAAGTAGTTGTCATATTCTTGTTAAAGAGATATCAATGAGAGTCCCCCGCCTCTCCTCCATAATGTAGGAATACATAATTCAAAGAGAACCGGTAAGATGAAGCTGGGTGACAACACAGTTGTTTCATTGCCAGGAATGTGCTCTCTCCCTCTCCCTTCATGTCTCCTATATCATTTATTCTCTAATTTCCCTTGCCAACTTACCCCTGCTGAAAGACGCTTTTCCTATTTCTTTGTTAATAAGAATATTCAAATTTACCCATCCTCTTCCCGGCTGCTAATTGAGCTTAATTAAATGCTGCACTTCTGCAGATCTGAACTACTGGGCTCAGACTACATATACTCGAAGCAATTCGAAATCAAAGACTTTACTCGCCTCTTTATTCCAGTGTAAATCCATACGATGTAAATCAATGGTTTGCATCGTAGTAAGCCGCATTCAGGTTTTTATACAAATCTGGGCCACCGCTTTTGCTGACTTGCATGTTTAGACTTCCTGTGAAACCAGTTTCCTAATCCAGGCTTCTTGCACTGTGCAAACAAAGTCAGCAAGAGCTCTAGAGTCTGTTCAGAGGGAAAGTAGAAAGAAACACACACATGTACTCCTTCCTGCATCAGAGGGGGAGAAGGGGGGGGCATATAAAATTGAAGTGCATACATAAGTTTATCTTGATCTGTATTTCTATCAGTGAGGAATCAGTTCCACAGACAGAGAGCGTTCACTTGGAAAGCTCTCTGCGTGGAGACCCCCCCCCGCCCCCCCCCCCTCTCCTGTTCGCGGGGGGGGGAAATGAAGCATTTGAGAGCGATGGAGGACTTGTATTCAGCTCAAATCAGTCTGCACGTTTAGTTCAGTTCATCCAACCAAGAAGATCATTACTATGATATATTTTAATATAATACAGTGTAATCACAGACAACATTTGACACATGTGTAACATCAATTTCAACTGTTTCCTCCTTCTTTCAAAGGCCCTGTCCAAAATAAACCCTTATTGTATGACAAATAGAAGAAAAATGAACTGGGCTGTAAATATGTGTCATACCATTTGTCAGCTGTAACGACCAAAATAAATATTATATAATGCTTGTCAATAAGACTCCAAATAATGGATATACATATATATATATATATATATGTATATATATATATATATATATATATATTTTATTTATTTATATATGTTTATATAATATATATATATATATATATATATATATATATATATATATTTATATAATATATATATATATATATTTGGATTCATGTTTCCTCATGACACACTGGCAAGTTTTTACTGGCGTAATGTTGTTTCCTGATGATGTGAAATTACGCTCCGTTTTAATTACTTTTTGTATTTATTGAATTCTTGATCACATTTAATGTGTTCAATAAAAACAAAAGTATATGCTCGACTGTATACCAAGAGGGTTAGAGGAGAACTCACACTTGTTTTTGTAAAATGACATAAAACATAAGGTTGTTCAGTGAAACACACAGCGTTAGATAAACACTCTATGCATCTGACGGTGAATGAGTATTTAAATAATACTTTGAACATCCAATTAAAGGACAACCAAGGAGAATATATCCAACGACAACTAAAAGAAATAGATAAATGTTCCATTTCTAACTTCCCACTCGCACAAATTGAATTCTAAGACGAGGGAAAGGGCGAACACACACACACACACACACACACACACACACACATACACAACGCTGTAACCCACTTCACCTCCGTGGTCAGCAGGGTGATGGGAGCACAGCAGCCAGGTTGTTATTACAGTGCAGCTGCAGCGGTAATGTACTTTATTTATGACAGGCGCTGGGACATTGCTATAGCTATCTGCACTCGGAAGCTTATCAGCAGAGGCGCCTGGACTAATGACACATGGACAACAACCACACAACAACTGTCTCAGGCAATTATAAAGGAGAGAGTGGGAGTCTAATGAGGGACTGAGTTTTCTATTTCAGGTGAATCTGTGTGCTTATCCGTGCTTACGGCTTATTTTAGCGTTAGAGACGGACCCACAATGCTTAAATGATTCATGTTTAAACAGGCCAATATTTCAACCATAGAAGCTATAGTTTCACAATATTACAATTTAATGTTGCTCGTGGTTTTTGGCGGATCAATTAGTGAATCAGTTGTTTTGCCAAAGGCTTTCCCGCTAACTGGTTGAGGAAGCTGATGTCGGTCCACCAGCGAGGCGTATTACACTTCCAAAATGTAACGACCAGTCCTGTTTCTCACAGTCCCCAAGGTAACACTGCTGTTAGAGCCCCTCCACTCTGGAACGACCTCCCGGAGGGGATAAGGATCGCAACTTAAAACCACTTTTTATAGAACGGCTTTTAAGTGATCTAGTCTTTTTATGCAGGACTTTGGTTCCCCTAATTTAGTTTGTCTGTTTTTAATTTATTTGTAATTTATTTGTAATTTATTTGTTTTACAATTTATTTGTAATTTATTTATTTATTATTATTACTATTATTATTGTCATTATTATTATTATTATTATTATTATTATTATTATTATTATTATTATTATTATTATTATTATTATTATCTTAAGCAGTATATCTAGCGGCGATAGTGTAGCCCAGTCCCAGTCCGGTATGTCACTCTCTAAGTCACTCTGTAAGTCACTCTGTATGTCACTCTGTATGTCACTCTGTTTGCCGTCGCATGTCTCGTGGATTCTATATTTCATGTCACATTTCCATAAATAATAAATGCACACGTCTTACTTTTGTAATCGGCGTTGAACTCCTGCTCTGGGTTTGCAGATCGCTCAGCGGATGCTGCCTGAATGCTCGTCTGATTAGCCTCCATCGCTGCTGCTGGGGCCTGTGAGACCTTCAGGTTCAGTGTCTTTGGTGCCAGAGGACCTGCAGAGCAGCTGATGTGTGAACAGAAATGTCTTCTCAGCCCATTTATAGTCAATCAAGTTACTTTGTGGTGTAATTGTGTCTGATTGGTGCTTTATAAAGAGGCTGCTTTGATATCATTTTATATTTTCCAATTGAGAGCCATGTTGGAAAAAGGACGCGAGAAAAAATGTTTCTCGAGGTTAAGGATCAGCTCCGCTGCTCACCTCTGTGTGCCACGTAAAGGATACACACACACACACACACACACACACACACACACACACACACATACACACACACATACACACACACATACACACACACACGTGGCAGAAAACCAAAGCAGCCAAATCAATTAAAACCCCATTAAAGTCAGCACCATTATTGAGGTCATTACCAAGGGGGAGAGACGCTTGATGATGATGGTGGATCAAACACCATCTAATTAATTCATTTATTCATTAACGCGCAGCTCTCATGCAAGCATGGTAAGTGCAATGTAATAGAAATGGAAAGAGAGAGTCAGACATCAAGTGCAGCGTCTCTGCAGAAACATCAAAACTGACATGAGACGGAAATTATGAATATGAAACGTGAACACAACATCAAGGGAAACCAGAGCTTTTCAAAGGACACTTAAACACATGGACATTTCTCCGGCTCCACGGAGGACGGAGTGGTTTTCAGCTGGGTTACACACACACACACACACACACACACCCACACACACACCCACACACACACACACATTAGGTGTCAGGCCGGTTGTGGAGGAAATAGTGAAAATGAGAGTGCAAGTAAGACAGAGGAAAGGAGGCAGGAAAAGAGTGTGTCCGCTTCCCAGTCCGTGTCTCTGCTTCACCTCCCACCAGTGGAGCTGTGATGGGGGAGCAGCAGACGTTAACGTTGGGTATTGATCCCTCCTCGGATGACTCGGGGACCAGAGGCCAAGGAAACGACAGAAACCTGCTGCGTTGCTTCCTCAGCCTGGAGATGTTGGGCTGGTGGAGGTGTGTGTGGATATACAGGTGTGTGTGTGTGTGTGTGTGTGGATATACAGGTGGGGGGGGGGGGGGAGCACAACGATAAAAAAAAGACACAGAAAGGGTTTGCGGGTGTGTTTTTGTGATGGAGGTTTTGAAATGAAAATTAAACCTGGAAGACATTCGCACATCTCAGCGCCGTCTCCCCTCGCAGTCTCCTCTTCCTCCTCTTCGTCCCCACCGCACTGCCCCGCAATCAATACATGTTGGATCCAATGAAAGATGAGATCTCCACACCGGTGGGTCAGACGGGACGCTGGGTAGAGCTCACCAGTCGCTTTCATCGCTGAGATGTGAAACAATACGGTAACATTAGGTAGGGTGTTGAAGCTATTTAATTTGACATTTGTATTTAGGTTTTATTGTAAAGTAATATTGATTGTTTATTGCTTATTTAGGTTATATTTTGATATGTTAGTTGTAGTTTAGTTTAATATATGTAGTTGTACGTTCACTGATTGGGTAACACTGGGCACCTGTGGTTACATGTAGAGGTGGATAGGCTCAGGACCAGCATGCACCTGGGTGGCCGATGTTTTTTTACAGGAGGAAGTGTTTACATTTGTTTTGTTCTTGTTTAGAATAAATTATCAGAATACTAACGGATGGAAATGGACAGTACTTTCTTTTGCGTGCGTCAAACCCAAAACCCACAATGCATCAGTGGCGGTTTGATTTATATTTTTGTTTGATTTCAGACGACAAATGGCCGCTTCATAGGGTTTGACTCATTAAGCGACTTTGAGTGACTTAAAAAGCGCTATATAAAATAAATGGTTATTATTATTATTATTATTATTATTATTATTATTATTAAGCGGGATTAGACTGGTACAGAGTATCAGCTGCGATGGAGGGTCTGGAGTGCAGCTGGGCAGAGGGTGGATGCAGGCAGAAGTGTGTATGTGTGTGTGTGTGTGTGTGTGTGTGTGTGTGTGTGTGTGTGTATGAGGGGGGGGGGGGGGGGGGCTAGATGAAGAAGAACATCCGAGCTGATTGGACGTGACAGGAGCAGTGTCCTCCTCCTCTGCAGCGCCAAGTGTCCCAAATGAAAATCTATACGGCGCGGCGCTGGCAGCCGAGGCCACCGGGGGTCCGTCACACGTCGACCGACCGCCCGCACACATGCAACACACACATGCAACACACACATGCAACACACACATGCAACACACACATGCAACACACACATGCAACACACACATGCAACACACACATGCAACACACATGAAGTGCAATACACAACCGCGCACATGCGTGGATATGTTATATTCTATATGGAAGGAGGGGCTGAAGAACGAAAAGATAAACACAAATGACATTAGGCTTGCATTTTATATAGATTGTTTTGATTTTGATTGTCAACACATGCACATTAATATAGACATCAACACAAATATAAAATGTGTATACAGCACAGATGAAATGTGAATAACTTTAGAGATTATAAGATAAGTTTTACAGTAGAAATAAATGACCAGGTGGATTGACCCTGCAGAGATAGCTGCTGGACGTTCTAGGCCAGAGCCGATACACACACGTCACGCAGCCTCCAGCAGCCACTAAGAGCTGGAATACCTTCGTTCAGCCTCAGCTCCTCAATGAACCACTCCAAGGGTCCAGTGTTGTATGCAGAGTATCTCCTCTATATGCTGCCGTCTTTTTAGTCGCCATAGTAACATTTCTCCAGTATATTTTCCCTGAGTAAAGCTCATTTGGTATCAAAGTCATCTCTTTTATCTGCTGAAGTGGAGTCCTTATATTTGTCATTTAAATACAATCCTACCCTATAAGGTTCACAATCTATTGCGCAATACTCTCAAAGAAATACCAGTTCTGATCTGAACCTTGTCAGTCAGTTATTATTTGCTCATGGCTCCATGTACTCTCTCTTTGTATCACACAGCTCCATCTTCATCTGCGTCCGCTTCTGCTTCTGTTCCACGTCCTGTTGGTCTTGTTATTTTCAGTTTTTCTCCATTGCTTTTGCGAAATTCTTGAAACAGAAATGACATTCTCAAAGCTCTTAGTGCATTTGGTGAAATAGCCCATATGGTTCAGCACAACTATACATAGATCGCCTTCAAAAGGTCATATCTCACCCAAAAACAGTTAACTCAAGCTTCAAACCCAAATCAGTTTCTCAGACAAATAATCAGTGCCCCCAAAATGAAATGTCCCTTCGTCATTGTTTGAACACTGAAGGTCAAAATGTTTAGATGTTTCTGACATCTGAAAGGCAAAGAGCTTCGTTCCCACCAGTAGACCCAGTTCATCAGGTCCCAGGAGCAGGTCAGGCACAAGCACTTACCGATTTGACCATTTATTCATATTTACATTATTTATTTTGGGGCGTTGCCCTCTGTGCATGTTCAGTTATTTACTGGAGATGTTGTGTTGGATCTTTGTGATCGAGATTATGGTTACATCAAATTCACATTGCATTCATGAATACAATCTCCAGAGAGGACGTCGGCTGTATTTAAAATCAGCCAGTATTATTATTATGCACAGTGGCTTCAAGTTTAGAGTTACATGAATATATACACTACCGTTCAAAAGTTTGGGGTCACTTAGAACAAAGAAAAAAAGAAGTTTTTTCCAATGAAAATGACATTAAATTAATCAGAAATCCTCTCTCTACATAGTTAATGTGGTAAATGACTATTCTCTGGTGTTTAATGAAGTCTCTACAGAGGTGTGTAGAGGCTCATCTCCATGTTCTAGTGGTACATTGTGGTATTGCCTTAGAAGACGAGCAGAGGGGTTATAACTTTTTATTTTGCATTTTCCTCAAACAGATTATTCCTTGACATTGAAACCCTTTTCATGTGAGCGCAGCTGAAAACAGTTATGCTGGTGAGAGAAGCTCTAAAACTGGCCTTCCTTTGAGCCACAAGTCCGAAGAACAACATTAATATTTACAATTAAAATCATTATTTATAACCGTGTCAATGTCTTGACTCTATTTTGTATTAATCTTGTATTCATTTAATAAATAAAAGTGTGAGTTTTCATGGAAAACACAACATTTTCTCGGTGACCCCAAACTTTTGAACGGTAGTGTATTTTGTATATGATGTGGGTTACACATGTACTCTATAGTTTTAAGTTGTTTCATAGATTCAAAATGTATGCAGCCCCCCCCCCCTCTCCTCCTCCTTTTGTTGTAAAGAATTTCCTCATATACAAATGTTTTTGTTGCTTTGATTCATACGCTGTAATCCCACGATGACCCCGACCTTGACCCCACGGAGGAGGTCGTTGGTAGACTTTGATCGGGGGGGGGGGGGGGGGAGCATTGTGTCCGGCCAGGCTGGCATGGAACGGCCCGGTCACAGCCAAGTGGCCAACAAAGAGGAGGCGTGTGAAACCTAGACCTACAGCAGGGAACAAAGGGAAAGATGAAAATAGAAAAATATGTGGGTAAACATTCGTGTGGCCTTGTTAAAGAAGGGCAGCGCTGAATAGAGAGCAAGGACTCTAATGAAGCCAATGTTGATTATTTTCTTTTCTAGAACAATATCTTCCTCCAGAAAGCAGTGTGAGGAAGACTGTTGGTGGAAGGAGAACTCGTTCACACTTCTTTTCTGCTAGTTCTCCACCGTGTGAATGATCCAGCCCGGCTTGGTGATGCTCTTGTCCTCAGTATCACCTTTTTTAAAAAATAAAAGAAAGAAAGAAAATATCCTGTGCTTTTATTCTGAAGGTTTCAAATTAAATGGATTCATGTTATACTATTAGAGAAATGTTCTCATCTACACTATTTCTACACTCAAATAAACAATAATCAAATCCAAAGAGAGTTATTTGACACTATGTTGGGGAGGAGATTATACAACCGGCCCTTTGAGGGCCGCCATGAAGCTGATGGCGCCCACAGTGAAAATGAGTGCGATACCCCTCCTCTAATGCATTCATCTTCTATCTCCACAAAATGATTAGCATATGAAAAGCCAGTGTAATTCAATATTTTAGATTTGCAGATTTTTCCATGTATATTGTGGCCACTAAACAGTATTTTGACCCATGTTTGATGTGGTACATGTGTCTGTCTGTTTGGATCTGAGATGTATTGACGGTGTGTTTCTCTCTGACGCCTCCGCAGCCTCTCTTGTCTCTCTGCGCTCGCTCTGGAGTTCCTCTCTGCATCCGTTCTCGGTCTTTCCCCTCCGGCTCCAGGCTTCAATATCTTAAGGTCAAATGTCACGTTGGCCCTTCCTGTGTTCTTTTCCCAGTCTCATCCAACTCTCATCCCACAACTAGATCGCGGCTTACCCTGCATTTCAAACCGGTCCTTGAACATCTCTTCTTTGAGGAATATTATTAACATTCATTAAGGATTACCACACAGGGAGTTCTTCCATCCGGCTTCAGGAAGCAATCTTCTGCAATAATAAGGGCCTCCAAATTATTCTCATACAAGTAAGTTAGTAGTGGACTACACATCATGATCTTGATTGTAAAACTCCACTGGCTCAGCGCTCACATGGCGGTTACATTTATGACACGCCCTCGGTTTCCCTCCACAAGTAAAAGTCAGAACTTCTAGCCGACGGCTCAGCAGGCGCCATGTTGAGAGCCATGCGGGAACAATGTGATCTGAATTTGTAATATTGAATAAAAGATAAACTATTCCGTAGATTTTATATGCCAGCAACTGTTTATTGGCATTCATCTAACAGCTCGTTTGTGTGTTTACTTCCCGACTCCACGAGCACAATTACCTCTCTGGTCCTTTGTGGCGGGAGGGATAAAATATACATATAAGTAACCAGTATTTGGTTTAATACCTGCCATCTGCTCTACTATTGTATAGAATGGGGGTAAAAAAATTATTAAAAAAAATTATGAAAAAAAAAAAAGTTTTATATATATAAAAAAAAAAATATATATATATATATATATATATATACTTTTTATTTTCATTTTGTTTATATATATATATATATATATATATATATATATATATATATATATATATATATATATATATATATATATATATATATATATACATATATGCATATATATATACTTATTTATTTATTTATTTTCATTTATTTTTTATATATATTATTTCTTCCACAACATATGCTCTAATTTGAGCTTTTTCCATGTTTAGTGTTGTCGGGCATTGCTGCATATAATATAAAAACAAATATGCTAATTGTAGTACATTTCATTTGGCTGGGTGTCACACCGTTAGCTTGCACGTTAGCTGCCAAGCGGCAGCACGCATGAAGGTAATGAATGTGTCGCTGGAAACCTGGATGACCAAACTATCTGGTGTACATAAGAGATCCCCGGAGCCACTGGCCGATCCTTGATGCACCAACGGTGTCGGGCAACAAGATAACCAGGTTTTAAAACTACATTCAAGATGATTTTTTTCAGAACAGACTGAATCATTGCTGCTGAAATCAACCTCTCGTGTTCAAACTATAAAGTATTTCAAGTTTGTGTGTGTGAGAGAAATGTAGACTGTGTGTGTGTGTGTGTCGTCTCAAGCTCAGATGTCACAGCCCGAGTCGTAATTGCCGGTCTCATTAATCCGCTGGTGTAAAGTGAACAAAGACAACGCGGCATTACACACACACACAAGTGCGTGTACGCTCTCCGCCGACCGCCAATGCCGGCCTCGGAAAAACATGTTTGTGCGAAGAAGAAATGCAAAATAGTGATTAACCCGTACTGGATGGACCACAGTCCTGGTGTTGTGCGGAGCTCCCAGCATGCCTTGTTTCCTTTATGAGCTATTTTTGCATGCCATGAATCACAGGTAGTTCTCAAGCAAAGGATGTAAAACACACACACACACACACACACACACACACACACACACACACACACACACACACAGAGAAACATGTAAACACACAGCTACAGACCGAATGTGGAAAATAGAAGCGCCTTTTTGATATGGCGTGAACAGAAACCAAGGAAGTAAACTCCGTCCATGAACTACTTGTGTATGATTAACGACTGACATGAGCGGAGGAAGCAGCGGAGCAGAAAGCATAACACCGGGTCTGCATGGAGGAGGGAGGAGGAAACAAGAAATACAAGGGAGGAGGAGGAGGAGGAGGAGGAGGTTAAGTAGCTATGAGTGAAAGAGAAGGTCTAACTAAAAGAGAAGATACAATCCGTAGAGGAGGATGGAAAATAATAAGTGATGTGGTACAGAGAGAAGACGTGAGGGATGGAGGAGGTGGAGGAGTAACAGAGGGATGTTGTGTTCTGGACAACTGAGTCTCCCACTTTGTCTCTCTCTCACACACACACACACACACACACACACATACACACTAATACACACGGTCTCCATGGTCAGGCCGAGGCCAACGGTGGCTAAGGTTGCTATGGCGACATCCCACCAGAACGGTAATTACAATTAACAACCCTTCTAAATGACCACCTCTCCCTTCTCTCCCCCTGCGTCTCCTGGGTAATTATAGACTACAGCTCGGCTCACCCGAGCTCTGTTGTTGGCCTCTTTTAAAAAAAAAATCTTACAGCTAAATAATCCTGTCAGGAAACAATTGAGGCAAAAAAAACAGAATTACTTTCTTCAAGGCTAAAAGGCCGTCTGCCGTTTCGTCACACGCATGTTCCCGCGCTCCGCGTTTAGGCGCTGCGTGGCGTCAACGCGAGCTCACGCCGCACAAACATGAACTGAATAGATGCCGGGAATCGTCCGCAAATGAAAGAGCAGTCGCCAGGCGGAGCTGCCGAGGTGGGCGGCGCCACCGCCACTTATCGCTCCATCGCGGGAGGGCAGAGAACGAGGCGAAGAGGGAAAAGACCACGAGTGCCACGAAGGCACACAAAGAAATGGACCCTCGCTGTTGTGCTGTCGACTGAAAAGGAGCCTCGTCAAATGGCACTCTGTCAGTGTGAGACGGGGGGGGGGGGGGGGGGGGGGGTGAGACACAGCACCGGCAAAAGAAATGAAGTGATGTTTGGTTCAACTGGGCCCGAATACAAGGACCATCAACCACACGAAGAAGGGATGAGGTACCATTGATGTCTCGTTTACAACCTGTACATGCTGTGCAGCGCTGCCCCCCCCCCCCCCCCTACCCCCCTGTTTGAAGCCTTGTGGGTCGACGACCTCCGCAAGGCTCAAATTTTATAATTCTGAATCAGGACACAATACATCAAGTATGATACAATCAAACCACGGAGCGTGAAGAGAAACAGCTGCTGCAGATGTAAATTGACATGAAAGATGAGCAGACGACGAGCATGCGAGCGTGGACGTGCATGTAGGAATCGCATTATTAAAATAAATACTGGCTGGATGAATATTTATGGCCGTCGGAAATGGCAGACATGAATACCGAGGATTGCCAGAAGAAGCGGGGTAAAAAAAAAAAAAGAGGCTTGAGTGAGAGAACAGACAGTAGATCTCATTTTAGAAAGGCGAAGAGGAGGGTGAGAAGAAGGAGCGGGGCTGACTGAGGAAGGCAGGAGTCACCCTGATCCCTTCAGCCCTGGAGGATGGGATGAAGGGATGAGGGTCACTCTCCCTCTTCCTAATTGCATCCACATTACAGAAGGGAATCCGATGCCGGAGAAATGGGAAAAAAACGGTCACCCTGTCCACGCCTCCGCCCACCCATCGCACCTCCGCTGCCCCGTCTGTCATCCCCATCCACCATCGACAATTCTCCAGGTCGTTATTTCATTCCGCGGCCCGAGCCCCCCCCCAAATCATCTCGACAATAGATGGAGGAGTCAGAGAGCCTGTCCTGTCGCGTTATTCCTGTCCAGTCCGGTGAGTCCGATCACCTCTAAATCCTCAATCCCTCAATCCCTCAATCCCTCCATCCCTCCATCCCCCGCGCCTCGGAGACGGAAATACAACAGGAGGAGGGCGGCGTTCTGGGGGAAGACAAACTAAACTGGATCCGTGAGGTTCTACGGCAATGAGCGTGGTCACATGCGGTGCATCCGGGCGCCGAGCAGCAGAACGCCGGTGTCCTGCAGTGAAGCGTGCACTCAAACCGACTGGTCCATCGACACATCGATAGCGCTTGTTAGGTTGTAATAGTATATTTTGATAACATCTGCAGAGGTCTTATGTTTTAAATTAATACATATAGAAATATATTATAATAGAACATATTAGGGAGCTTACTGCTAAAATATATTTTATGGGCTTTGCTTTTAAATATATCTTAAAATTTTAGTTTTTTTATTTTTTAATTTTTTTTTTAATTGTTGTTTTATTCTGCTCTGTAGCAATTTGAGATTGCTCAAATATGAAGTGCAATATAAATGCAATGTATTATTATTATTATTATTATTATTAGAATATTGATATTGTTATTAATGTATTATGACGCATAGGGGTAATGTTTACTCTATGCAAATGTAAATGGCAATAATTAATGTAGTTCATGAGAGTGACTGTATGTTAGTATTATAGATGGAATAATCACATTCCTATTGCTAACTCTTCATCTTCACTCATAGATATAGATTAGGGGCCAGCCTGGTGAATCATGCCTCTTCATCATCTGCATAGTGTTTTGTATTCCTTGATGTGTATTGTTGTTTGTTTTAGCACATTAAATGTTATTCTTGTTTATTATTCATTACTTTAGGTGAGAACCTTGCATAAGCCCTTTGGGTTTCTTTTCTCACCTGCACTCATTTCTGTGTCTTTTAATAATGTTACATGTTACATAAATAAATAAATAAAATAGATCGAAGAAGCCGGTTGAAATCCGTGACGTGACTCACAATAACAAGGGACTTTCATTGTGAAGGTGACTTTAATACCGAAAATAATAGACGGACATTTTATTGTGAAAATACTTGACCGGAAATGACGTGTTGACCCCCGGTCGACAAAACTCAGCGAAGAAGAAAATTCTTTCTCTTTGTCCAGCTAACGCCGAGGTCGTAAGGTCGGGGAGGATGGAGCCGCCTCGAGGAAGAGCTAGGGACCGAGGAAGAGCACGGCGTGAGCTTTGATTGTTTGTTCTAAACTTCCTGCCATTAAATGTCGATAACTTAATTCACGCGCGTCCGGAAGCCTGTTCTCCACCATCTGCGAAGTGCCCCGTTTCAGAACACCTCACACCCTACACGCTGCGTCACGCTCACTTGCATCCTCCTCGGGTTTTATTACGGAGGTCCAATCAACACGTGTGCACAAAAGTTGTTTTTCCCCCCGATTTAATGGCCTGTGTTCTAAATAAAATAAAATATGTATATTGCACACTGTCTATATATATATATATATGTATATATATATATATATATACATATATATATATAATTTTATTTTACATTGCTGTATTTATATATATGTTGTATATATACATATATATTTAATTTTGTATTTTATATTTCACTTTGCATACTATACTTTATGCACAGTCACTTTCTTTCTTTCTTATATTTATATTTTATTGTGTTTAGTTTATTGGTGCTACTGTGTCAACAAATTTCCCCTTGGGGATTAATAAAGTGTATTTCTATTTCTATTCTATTCTATTTTTATTGGTGAGGCTGTTCTCGTGAATAATTCACATTTTAGGAGTTAACCATTCACCACGATAAAAAACAAAAGATTATTTTGTGGCGTCTAACTGTATGCCGCTAACTGTAGGTCACTCATACCCACAGGAGGTTGCGTAATAAGTCAAAGTCAAAGTCAAAGTAGCTTTATTGTCAATTACTTTGCATGTTAGGACATACAAGCAATCGAAAAAACGTTTCCCACTCTCCCACGGTGAAACATATAACATATAACAACAGATAAGACGGGACATATAGTTACACGTAGAGTTATAAACATACAGATACATATACAGCAGCATAAGTTTTTCTTTAAAGTTAGGTTATGTTAGTGCAAAAATAAAGGCAGCAAAAAGACATCCTGTGAGATGTTTTTGTTCCTTTAATAACTTCCCTTAGTGAGAATACAGAATAACCAAACGGGGAAGGCGACAACAGAAGCAGCACAATATTAAATATGTGCCAGTCACTCAACTTGACTTTGACAGCCGCAGAAGTAAAGTGCACTTATTATTGCGACAATACAAGGAATTCGCTCGAATTCGTTCGATGTGTTTGTGGTCATTCCCGATGTCCGCATTCAGAGAGCGGCCCCCAAATTGTCTCCGCTGTTCAGGAAAGATTCACGCCCTGCAGCTAAACCTCCCGCAGCGTTTCATTTACCGGAAAGTAATGAAGCAAATTAAATCAGACGCCTCCCCCGGTGGCGTCTGGAAGCACAGTTCAGACCGATTTAGTCGAGGTAGAATGTCAAAACGGGTCTGCGTCATGCCTTTGTGTGCGCGCTGAAAACAAAGCGCAGGAGCCAGGCAGTGTTTCCAGAGAGCATTGATTTTTCTTTTTTTCCTCCAGCCCGCTTCATCCCCCTTTGACATTTCACAGACACTGTACAGCCGAGAGCCAATATACAGGATGATGAAAGCCAGGGTGGCCTTGTGACCTTTGACCCCTGTCTGATGTGTGTCTCAGCCTATCATCAGCTGTGACTGCTGCATTCTGGGATACTGCTTTATACAGATGCACTCCCCCTCCTGTTCAGCCCTACATTTGTAATCTACTCTATCCTCGACATTGGCTTTAGACCATTTCATATTATTCTCTGTGGTCTTTTTTAGTTTCCCTCTATTGATTCACTTGTGCTGGACTCAAACCCTCCTCCACCTGCACCGCCCGGCTTTGCTCCTTCACGATCGGTTCCCTGCCCTCTTCCCTCCGCTCCCCTGTATCAGATTCAGCTGTGGGATCTGAGGATGAGGACACCAAAGCCCCAAAGACTGCTCTGAAATCACAGAGCGTGAACTACAGAAAACACACATCAGCCCCTCACAATACAGGTCCTCACACACACACATCTTTAAATTGCATGATACACATAACGTGATACTTTTACTGCTTTAAGGCTTTTTGATTGCAAATCATTTCTGAGGAAAGTATATTTTTAGGAGCTTTAGAATCAGTTCAGGATCCTGGTAAATGAGACCTTTCTTCACGGGTCATTTAAAAACGTTCACTTAATATCTACCCAGAAATTGCAAAAGAGAAACTAAGAGGTTTTTCCATTATCGTTTTACACCACTGTGCCTAAATACAGCTTTACAGCTCGGCTGTAGAGTCTGTGTCGTGTTTATTCAAGGATCATTCCTCCATCAAAATCGTGCATTGTGCTCACGTGGCGTTGTCTTTTGTGTGTGTATGTGTGTGTGTGTGTGTGTGTGCGTTTCAAATCTGAACTCCTCGACCGGTGCATGTTACAGCTCAATACTGTTGGACTCTGAACTGAATAGTAACCTATCTGAAATATGAATGGCGAGGACATTAGAAACCCACAATGGTTAAACCTGAGAATCAATCTTTTTTCTTTTTCTTTTACTGAAACTGCCGAGAGCAGATATTTTGTGCTCATTTCAAGTTTCTGTCACACTTTTGTGACTTTTCAATCATCCGCCGTTTCATGGTTTCTAAACACGTGTCGGCCTAAAGACCTACACTGGACCTATTCTCACGGAGCTATTAGAGTGGACCCAAAAGCACGACTCCGGAGACAGCACTGCAAATAATTATCTTTACTTAGAACGTGATTCAGAACAGAACACCACGAAAAATCTTGACTCAAGTAACACCTGTGAGGGCTTGGGCTGGAAACACAAGACAATCTGGGAGAGGACAAGAGAGGGGACCTGAGTAGACGGGGACTAACGAGGGAATGGGCAACAGGTGAGACGGGCGTGAGGACCAGGTGAAGGTAATGAGGGACTAACAAGGTGACCAGAGGCAGGTGAAGGGAGCTGGACTAACGAGATGGGAAGCAGGATCTGGAATGACATGATAAACGGCGTTTCTCAATCAGCGTACTTGTGCGTACTTTCCTCTACTTGTGTCCTTTCCTCTACTTGTGTCCTTTCCTCTACTTGCTTCCTTTCCTCTACTTGTGCGTCCTTTCCTCTACTTGGGTCCTTTCCTCTACTTGTGTCCTTTCCTCTACTTGTGCGTCCTTTCCTCTACTTGCTTCCTTTCCTCTACTTGTGTCCTTTCCTCTACTTGTGTCCTTTCCTCTACTTGTGTGTCCTTTCCTCTACTTGGGTCCTTTCCTCTACTTGGGTCCTTTCCTCTACTTGTGCGTCCTTTCCTCTACTTGCTTCCTTTCCTCTACTTGTGTCCTTTCCTCTACTTGTGTCCTTTCCTCTACTTGTGTGTCCTTTCCTCTACTTGTGTCCTTTCCTCTACCTGTGTCCTTTCCTCTACTTGTGTCCTTTCCTCTACTTGTGTGTCCTTTCCTCTACTTGTGCGTCCTTTCCTCTACTTGCTTCCTTTCCTCTACTTGTGCGTCCTTTCCTCTACTTGTGTCCTTTCCTCTACTTGTGTCCTTTCCTCTACTTGTGTCCTTTCCTCTACTTGCGTCCTTTCCTCTACCTGTGTCCTTTCCTCTACTTGTTTCCTTTCCTCTACTTGTGTCCTTTCCTCTACTTGCTTCCTTTCCTCTACTTGTGCGTCCTTTCCTCTACTTGTGTCCTTTCCTCTACTTGCGTCCTTTCCTCTACTTGTGTCCTTTCCTCTACTTGTTTCCTTTCCTCTACTTGTGTCCTTTCCTCTACTTGTGTCCTTTCCTCTACTGGCGTCCTTTTCTCTACTTGTGTCCTTTCCTCTACTGGCGTCCTTTCCTCTACTTGTGTCCTTTCCTCTACTTGTGTCCTTTCCTCTACTGGCGTCCTTTTCTCTACTTGTGTCCTTTCCTCTACTGGCGTCCTTTCCTCTACTTGTGTCCTTTCCTCTACTGGCGTCCTTTCCTCTACTTGTGTCCTTTCCTCTACTGGCGTCCTTTTCTCTACTTGTGTCCTTTCCTCTACTGGCGTCCTTTCCTCTACTTGTGTCCTTGTGTCCTGTCTCCTCATCAGTCTCAGGTACATGTTCACATTCAAAGTCCTCTTCTCTCTCTTCACGGTCAAAACACCCGGATGTGACTTGATCCTCCCACTTTACCCAGGATGCATCAGAGGAGACGTGTGCGTACTCTGGCCAGCAGATATCCCACAATGCATTTCACCAGCAACCGGAAACAATAGCGGAGGAGAAAATAAACTACTGACAGATGACTTTTTATAAATACTACTGTTGAGTCAGGAATGTCATTTTAGGATGTTTTGTTCATTTGACTGTAAAAAATAATAATAATTTACAGTGAATAATTAGAGTAAAGTCAGGAGCAAGAACAGCTGATGTGGTGACGTCATCAAGTCAGCTGCTGGTCCCATCGCAGAACGATTGTCCTCCTGTTGTCCCGTCCTCCGGAGTCTGGACTCCCAAGACCAGACTCCAGAAGAACACACGTCTGTAGTCGTGTTCTTTGAATTGAGAAACGCCGAGAATAAAAACAGCTAATACAAAAAGGAAGGTGTGGAGCTGAACTGTTACACTTATTGGTGGACGACAATGATCCGAAATCATCTGAAGACGAGCTACTCTTTACGGCAGGACATAAAGGACGATATGTTCCTACAGGTCAACGAAGAGTCAATATCTGATATAATAAAGCCGAGGCTCAGTACCTGGTGTACTGATCTGACCTATAGGAATATAGAGGAACCCATGAATGCAAATGTCAGTGTATTCTACTCATACACAGAAACCTGCAGGGCGAGCACGAACGAATCACAGGAAGTGGTAGACACGGACGTCAAGGAATTGACCTTTCATAGCTAACGGCTACGGAGTCACAGCTCTGACGAATCCCGCAGTGATGTGATTTCTGCTGAGGGAGCTAAGAAACAACACAAATCGCTAGGTTGGGGCTGTGGGGGAGGGGGGGGGGGGCATCTGCCTGGACCAATGGGCTTCATTTAAAGCCGGGCTGATAATGACACACCTTCAGCTCGAACACGAGGGATCCTTGAATCCCTCGGTGAGATGAGCTGGAGAAAGTTATCAAAATAACAACAAACACTCGCACACACACAGATGATCCCTGCAGTCTGAAAACCCTCTGTAGGTTTTTTTTTAAACAACATTTTATTTGGAAATAGAGAATTGCTGTCAACTGCGTGTAATTACATGGCACCTCAAATCAGCCCGATGTGGGCGACTAGACTACAAAACATGTCACATGACAGCCAGAAAACACCATTTGATTATAACTTCTGTCTGCACAATGATCATCAGTTTGGATCGCAGCATGCTTCCAAGTTTCACTACTTGTTATCTCACATACACCACCGTTCAAAAGTTTGGGATCACTTAGAAATGTTTTTATTTTTCAAAGTAAAGCATGTTTTTTGAATGAAGATAACATTAAATTATTAAGAAATGCACTTCATACATTATTAACGTGGTAAATGACTATTCTAAGTTGAAACACCTGTTTAAAAAAATTAAATATCTACACGGTTGTATAGAGGCCCATCTCCAGTGTTCTAACGGCACATTGTGTTATCGCCTTAGAAGACTAGCGGAGGGGTAGCATTTTAGAAAACCCTTTTGTTATGTTAGCACAGCTGAAAACAGTTATGCTGGTCAGAGAAGCTTTTCAACTGGCCTTCCTTTTGAGCTTGAAGTCTGAAGAACACAATTCATATTTAAAATAAAAATCATTATTTCTAACCTTGTCAATGTATTTACTATATTCTTTATTCATTTAGCAATTCAGTTTTTATGGAAAACACTAAATTGTCTTGTTGGGTGACCCCAAACTTTTGAACGGTAGTGTATTTGTCTGAGATGTTGTATGGTTTATTTCAACAAAAATATAATGATATCATGTTCACCCAAGTCTAAAAATGGAGGTTAAAAGGTGGCACAAGACTGTTTTTGCTCTCCAGGAGCCGTGAGAATGAGAACCAAGCTCACAAGGAAAACTGAGTTGAGAGTAAGAATTAAATAATTTAATGTGTCTGCAATTTAAACCCTTTTACTGTTGAAGTGATAATTGGACATTAGACCTTCTGGGAAAGTTGGCGAAACACTTAATTGAGCACGATGGTGTTTAAAAAGCTAATATCTTCATGGCCGAGGTGTGACTGTATCCTGTTACTACTCCAGAGATTTAAAAAAAATGTTTTGGCGGAGATGCTCAGAAATGAATACATCAAAGAATCCTTGGAAGCAGAGTTTGTATTCACACTTACAGAAGAGCAGCGAGGCTGTCAGCACCGATTTAGACAATACGCTCATCCACGGGCTGCAGACGCTGCCCTCGTAGTGCCTGTAGGCCACACACACACTCACACGCACACACACACGCACACAAATACACACACACACACATGTTTTGAATGAAAAACTCCAGTCCTCCAGTCCTCAGAGCATCATGTTCACGTTTCAGTTACAGGTTATTCTTCCGGGTGCAATGGACACAGAAAATATGCACACACAGAGTTGCCTTGAGTCAGCAGCTTTTAAACAGTAGGGCTATAACAAGCTATTAGATTCCGAGGGGATTAGGGCCTTTATTAAATGCCATACATGGTCATTAACATAGCATGCCGCCATCGATCACAAGTAATCAGAGGCGTAAGTTATGACGGGCCCATACACACACACACACACACACACACACACACAAAACACGCACACACACACACAGCGGCATCTCCTTGTCACGTGATCAAGTAGAGACTTGAAGTTGGACAATATCAACATATCAGCCAGTAATCCTCATAAGTTCGTGACAAAAGTATCAAAGAAAGGAAAATATTAATGAGTTTACAGTTTTTTTTCAAGATAATGTTTGAGTGATATATATATATCATCAAAGGAGTATATTCACCAAACACAATACACAAATCCAATACTTCACACTGTTGAGAATATGTATTTCTCTCCACTTTGTAAAATGTATGCATCGATGCATTTCCAAAGGATGCAATTTACACTGCAAACCAGAACAGATCATATGCTAAATATAATAGAAAAAACGTGACTTTATGTCTGAATCTTATATATATATATATATATATATATATATATATATATATATATATATATATATATATATATAATGAATAGAAAATGCCTTGTTGAAAAGCAGAGGTTGTGTAGAGCCAACAATAGAGCCTATTGAGCTGAGGTTTTGCTCACTGAGTCTCAGTGCTTGTGCTCTAGGGGTCTTTTAGTAATTGAAAATAACTTGAATAGTGTTTATCGTGCATTTAGTTTTCCATAGTTTATGTTTAATAAGCATATATTATTTTGTTATCGCAGCGGCATGTTTTCCATCAACCCGCCTCCACAATGTATCGCCCAGTACGGCTGCACTACCTTCACCGAAGGAAATACTCCAGCTTCTTTTATTTTATAATGTTGAAAAAGTGAATGTCAATATTGTAAACGGAGAGTTTGTTGGCTATACTTTGTATTCAGTAGCTTCCTGCTTGAGGAGTTGTAATAGGTGAGACTGCCAGCACCGACTGCGAGTGTTTGAATCCACGCAAATTTCACCTCAGCACTTATAAATAAGAAATCCTTCAGAAAGAAACATAAACCTTTTTAGAAGGAGTTGCTAAACAAAATCACTGATTGCTTCACGCTTTGAGAGCTGATGCCGCACACAGCAAACGCTCAATAAAGATACCACGAGCACCCCTCGCTGTGAATAGGAAAGTAAACACACACTGGAGTGGTGGATTACGCTCACTGAAAGCTGTAGTAATTTATTTTGGCGTATATCCCTGGATTCTGACTTAGTCCGTCCGGCCCTGGCATCAAACCCGGCCGTGGCGAACACAATTTGCTGCGCCGATTCCTCCCAACCTCGCCGTCTTCCTTGTTTCCTTTATTCGGGCCTGGCAGAGCGTGGAAGGCGGGAAGGGAGCGGGCCTGGTCTCTTTGATGTGTTCTTAAGAGAGAAATCTGCCTTTCATAAGCCCCCCCCCCCCACACACACACACACATCTTATCAACGCAGACTGATCGGAGAGTGTGGCACTTTAATACCGATGTCCCCACTGGGAGGCTGTCATGGTGGGGAGCTGCTCACGATACATGCTGCCACCTGACAGGTACACACACACACACACACACACACACACACACACACACACACACACACACACACACACACACACACACACTATAGTCACAGCTTATTCTTTGGGTTCGGTGAGATTCTCACCTGACATTATTGAGAGTACGAGTTTCAGTATTTCCTCGACTGAAAGTGTTTATTAAGTGAATCCATACGCTGACAAACTCATCTCACTGCACACTGAGGAAATAAAATAAAATCCAAATAAAATAAAATCAGTGCTGTGTTGTTTTTTTGGCAGCAGGTCGACACATTGATGCTGTATAGAGACCTCCTTACATTGCACACACACACACACACACACACACACACACACACACACACACACACACACACACACACACACACACACACACACACACACACACATACACACGATTAAACAGAAACCTCAGAATGTTGTCAAAGATAGAAATAATTGTCGTTTAAATGTTGATTTGAGTGTCTCAGAGAATTTAGTTATAAAAGCTTTGGCTGACCCAACACTGAGTGGTATTTGTCTTATATGTTTGTATGTTTTTAAACCACAAGTAACCTTTTAGCTGCAATGGTTGGACCTGTGTCCTTGTATTGTGTTATATTGTATTTTGTATATTGCTGTTGTATTTGCGTTTGTTGTTTTATGGACCCATGAGTCTGGAATAAAGAAATATATATAATTGTCTGTAAGAGATGGATTTGTTGTTATGTCTTGGTGTAAATATGATAATATATGAAGCATGAAACAAGGCGGCAGTTAAATTGCACAGCATTGGATGTCTCTGTGGGTTATTTTACTTGATGCATATGAGTCAGCCATGAAACTCATTCTGAGCCGACCACAGCTGACGGCATAGAGGGAACAATACACACACAGTGTGACACCTTTATGACTGTATGGTGGGCTTATAATATATAATTCATTGTAAATGTGTTTGGGAGTATTCACTACTGAAGCACAACATAAATAAACATTGATATTGAATAGTATTAATATTAATAATATACATCTCTATTCATGTCTTTTGAGTTTTGTCAATAGACTGGAGTATTTTCACAAATATGTCATTTTATTCGTCCCCAAGTTTCATTTTCTTCAATCCTAAACGTGCATCATAACCTTAGTTTTCATGCACATTTACATTATATACTAATATTAATATATGAGTTGTTTAAAAAAAAATAAGTAAAGAAAAAAATGTAATAATGATAAAATAATCGACCTCTGGTGATCTCAGAGGAGCAGAATACCAACTTATTAATTTTTCACACACTCATTCAAGCAGTTAAATCAGGAAAGACCAGTTGGATAAAGAAAAGATGTTTTTATTCTGAACAGGTGAGATGTGATGAGGAAGTCTTGAAAGAGTCTTCGGCTCATGGACTCTGGAGATTGGAGATTGTAATTGAGGTCTGAAGAGGCTGATGGAGTGATGAGTCGATGAAGCTGATGGTCCTGATGAAGACTAGGCGGAGATGGGGAGGTGGAGGGGTGCGTAGCGGCTGACGATGATCTTATTGGATAAAGGAGACCAGCTGATCCAAACAGCTGGCGTCATGATTGACAGCCATAAAAAATATGACAGCAAGTAAAGCATCCGTGAGAAGGTGTGTATGAGGTGTATATGCAGATGTATGAGAAATGCATGATGGGAAAAGGCTTGCAACAGCACGGTCCTCCGACTAAACTTAGGCAATAACTTCACGTAACATGCTTTAATTAATCCATTAATGAATTTGTTAATTATTTTTCGTTTGATCTGTTTGATAGGAAAAGGAGCATAGGCATATCGGATACACATTGAAGGCTCTAGTTGAGAAAAGATGCAATTAACAGGCTAAAGGGCTTTCGATTGGAGCATCGGATTCTTATTCAGTGTGAATGAGTGAGAAGTCTTTGAGAAAATAAGATGTAATTTAAAAAAAGACTAGTTTGTCCATCTTACCGTGGACACACGCAGCGCTCTGCAGGGCGGTAAAGGTGCCTCGGCAACAGCAGGTGTTTGTGAAGTGTTGAGTTGCCATGGGCAGCAGAAAGCCATCGATGCAGCAGGTCAGTCAGTCAAGTGCTAGGAATATACACGACCGTTCAAAAGTCTGGGGTCACCGAGAACATTTTGTCTTCCATGAAAACTCTCACTTTTATTTATTAAATGAATACAAGATTAATACAAAATAGAGTCAAGACATTGACGAGGTTAGAAATAATGATTTTCATTGTAAATATTAATGTTGTTCTTCAGACGTGTGGCTCAAAGGAAGGCCAGTTTTAGAGCTTCTCTCACCAGCATAACTGTTTTCAGCTGCGCTCACATAAAAAGGGTTTCAATGTCAAGGAATAATCTGTTTGTGGAAAATGCTAAATAAAAAGTTATTTAAAAAAAAGTGTTTCAAGGGGGTTCTACCCCTCTGCTCGACTTCTAAGGCAATAACACAATGTACCACTAGAACATGGAGATGGGTCTCTACACACCTCTGTAGAGACTTCATTAAACAATAGAATAGTAATTTACCACGTTAACTATGTAGAGAGTGTATTTATGCTTAATTTAATGTAATTTTCATTGGAAAAAGCTGTGCTTTTTTTCCTTTTTTGTATGTGACCCCAAACTTTTGAACGGTAGTGTATCTTTAATATATAAAGAGATTCTTCATTCACATGTAGGATCTGTAGGTAAAGGGACGAGATGTCAGGCCGTGGTTGAATGCTGGTAAACAGTCAGAGTGGAGAGGGGCAGAGGGCATTGGCCCGGATGCAATCTCAGAACTTCTTAGTTGGTTTAAAATCAGCTCGTAAAACCACGTCCTTATTGTTGAACAACGCGGTCGTACCCGTTGTCTCTGATCTCCGGCTCCAGTCTCGCATTTTGAGTCGTTAATCACTTTGAATAATTAGCAGTGCAAGAAAATAAAATCATCCCCAGGCTTTAACCCAGATCGGCCACCGACCAGCAAACCAGCAGCTTATCAATCGGTCAATCTGTGAAAAAAAGTAGCGAATCAGGCGGCCAACCAGCCTGCCAGACCTCCCTGCAGACATGCACGTGGTCAATAAGTCCATCGACTGGCCGGCAACCGCCAACCCGGTCCGTCATCGTGCTCGCCGCCAGCCGGCAACTCAAGGTCAGCCAGCCGAGCAGCCTGAAGGAGCCAGAAGGTCCAAATGTAATAATCCACTGGCTCTGGTCACAGATCACAGAGAGCTCTCTGCAGACCTGGCCTCTTCTGAGAGGAGTCGGTTTTAAAGGGATTACGTGAGTATGACCTGCAGCACGGCACCTTGAAATACAATTTATACTGTATATACATATGCAAACAACAGAGCAGGAAGAGACACACCATGTTTCTCCAAAATACTGAGCTCTGTGCATTTTAAGGTTAGATTCAACGATGAGGGTTATTTGTTATTCTTAAATAACAAACTAGAGTCCCCAGGACTATAATTTTTATTTTCATCCTAATTACAAAAGGCTTAATTACTTTTCGAGCGGTGATTAGTTCCATCCCGGGCCACTAGAGGTCAGTGGCTCCTTGAGTTGATGCTCGCGTTGAATTCCTGCGCTTTAGTGCAGAAAGCTGCTTTGTGTGAGCAGGCCGAGGTTTGACCTTCTCAGAGATAAGAACAGATAAAGAACTGATCGTACACCGTGGCTGCAGCAACTACAACTCCGATGCGGTCCATTTATAAATGTAACAAACAGCGTTCACAACCTGAAGCTAGTTTCTAGTTTCATGAACAACACGCAGGCTATAATCCAAGAAGGATGTTTTAAAGTCAGGATTACAGATCCTCTCCTGGATCAACCAAACCGGCCCGACCGTGCCCATCACGGGGCTGCACTCCTCGGCTCCTCGTCTCCTCGTCTCCTCGTCTCCTCGGCTCCTCGTCTGAATGGACTCCTCGGGCTCACAAAGGAGGGCTTGTCTGCTTAAGGTGCTTAGAAAGCGCTCCCGTCGTTGATATGCAAGGCGACGGGGCAGCTCGCTCCTCGCCTGCTTTAGAGTTAATTAAGCTGCAGAAACAGTTGGCAGGAAGCCCCCCCCACACACACACACACACACACACAACACCCTCCACACCCTCTCTATGCACTGTTGAGCCCTGGCATTGGCATTCCTACAGGCTGACCCGTCCCCCAACATCTCACCCACAATTCACAAGAGGTGCCCCCCCGCCCCCCCTCACTACATCTCCAGCACAAACTGATCTAAAATAATCTCCCCCCTCTCTTGTTTCCTTCTCCATACTCTTGGCAATCTCCTCTCTCTCTCTCCTCCTCTCTCCGTCGGCCTCTTTCCCTTCTTCTTTCGCTGACTCCCCCCCCCCTCACACTGTAGCACCCCTACGTCAGCCACCAGGGCCCGTCTCCTCGTCTGCAATGTCAGTGAGCATCTTGACAATCTATCGCCTCCGTCTCCTTGTCGTCTCCTTTCCTTGCTCCTTTCTTTCTTTGCTGCTGTCACGCCAGAAGTAGCTCCTGCGTGCCGCAGTTGCCACACACACAGACACTCACACACACACGCACGCACACAGGCACACACAGACACTCACACACACGTACAGCTCTCCCCGTCCTGCTTAATGTTTCATCCGCATACTGTAGCTGTGAAGGCGAGGAGGGCAGGCTCAATCAAACAGAGGACAGACCCCCCCGCGGCCGGCCAGGCCTCTAATTGTGGATTCATCACAGACGGAGCGGATCAATACGGCACTCTTGACTCTGCGCAACACAGAATGATCTGAAGTTTGTCCTATTGGAATTTCTTTTACCGAGGGGGATTAGACACTTCCATTCTCGTTGGAGGATGGCGAGACCTCGCTCTGAGCCGCGTTGAGGGGGAGAGAGAAAATGAGAAAGAGCTGGGGAGGGAAAACCTCACCCCTTTTTCTGTTTCCCTGCTAATGACTCCCCTCTGCCTTTGTAGTCAGAGAGAGAGACACACACACACACACACACACACACATACACACATGGATGTTTTTTCGTGACCTTGTCCAGGCCGTTCGACCTGTGGGGGCTTTTGGTACCTCTCCATAAAGCTGCTCTCTGGAACAGCACCTGTAATCGTAGCTCTCTGGTTAATGTGCTGCTGGGATTTCAGGCTCCAGAGCGGGTGGTCGTGGGTTCGAGGCTGAGTGAAGCCACACGACCAACAAAAAAAAAAAGGCATTTAGTCCTGAAATGAGTCTGACTATTCCACTAAATGCTGACGTGCTGTATATTTGTCTCCGTGCCTGAAATGACATGAAACAATATCTCGCTGTGGTTGTTGTGTGAATGTCACTTGATTTGCATCGGAAACAAGTCCAACCGTAGTCAAATGGGAGTGTGTGGTTGTCCACCCCCCCCCCCCCCCCCCCACCCCTGACTCATTTGATGAACATAAAGGATCGCAGGAAGGCAGGCGGAGAGGATTTGATCACCCCTTCCATTTCTGGAAGACTGCATTTTGCAAGATTGTTCAAATTGGATCAAATTCCCAAACAGCCAGATGGATTGGTTATATGTTTTGTTCCATCTGAGTGATAGACTTAGGCATTGCAGAGGAGCAGCAGTAACACCTCCTCAGTCTGTCACAGCTTTCCCCCGCCGTCACACAGCGAGAGGTTTCCGCTGCCGGCCAAATCCACGGCCAACACAACTCCTCCGCTCATCGCCTTTTCTTCGGATCGCTCTGGACTCCAGGTCTCAGCTCCGTATTCAGATTTTCTATTCCCACGTGGCCGTTGGAGGGGGGGGGGGGGGGGGATGCCGCAGAGGCCAAAAGCAGAGAGCTTCCATGTTGTGTGCGGGCGCCCGATCACAAATATACATTCAGAAACATAGGATTCATTTTGGTTCTATCAACACTGTTGTTACAAAACAAACTCAAGGAAGAGAAGTTCAAAGGAATATTTGATAAAGGATAAAGATGAAAGCTGAAGAACGAAAGATAAATAATGGGGCACCCCGGTGGTCTTGAGGTTGAGGCTCTCAGCGTGAACTTCATGCCCAAAAGACTATTTTATGTTCCAAAAAGAAATGAGAGAGAACTCTGAATTTTGCATGCAAGTTTGCATAGAACAGCTTGTAAGTGAATATTCTATCAGAGGGAAAGATCGAATGAGACGACACACTGGAGATTAAAAGAGGTCACTGTATGTGAAACCATGAGGGAGATAGACATGAAAACATATATATATAGAGAGAGATATATGTGTATATATATATATATATATATATATATATGTGTATGTATGTGTTTATGTATGTATTTACGTGTTTATGTATGTATGTGTTTATGTATGTATTTATGTATGTATGTATGTGTTTATGTATGTATGTTTATGTATGTATGTATATGTTTATGTATGTATGTATGAATGTATGAATGTATGTATGTATGTGTTTATGTATGTATTTACGTGTTTATGTATGTATGTATGTGTTTATGTATGTATTTACGTGTTTATGTATGTATGTGTTTATGTATGTATTTATGTATGTATGTGTTTATGTATGTATGTATGTGTTTATGTATTAATGTATATTTGTGTTTATGTATGTATGTGTTTATGTATGTATTTATGTATATATGTGTTTATGTATGTATGTATTTATGTATGTATATATTTATTTATGTATGTATTTATGTATGTATGTATGTGTGTATGTATGTATGTATGTATATTTGACATGTTTAGTTCAGCTTCCACAATGCTGCCACAAGACAAAAACAGACAACAAATAACCTGTAAACATACATGTCGTCTTCAACAACATAATACTTGTAAAGGTAAATAATAAAATAAACATCTTATGTATATTTCACACAAAGAAAGCGTTCACATGATCCTTCTCTAACCAGTCATAATCCCTACGGTTTACTTTCTGCACATGGGTCAATGTAAAGACAGCGAGGCCTGCAGACACTGAGAGTGTGAAGGAAAGATTCAGTGTCATGAAGCAAATGAAACGTTACAGAAGGACCGCGTCCACTTTCTGACCCGGTGAGAAGTGAACCCGTCATCACGTCAGGATTTACTCTGCGGGGACTCAACCACACACCATTAAATCATGTTGCACTGTAATATAATGATAGATTAGATAAGATAAGATATTTTTAGATATGTAGACATGTAACTCTGTATATATATATATTATAATATATAATATTATTCATACATGTATGGACATCCTTCTGATCTCTTTATCGGCTCTGTTATTGTAGCTGCCTTCATAAAAGCCTGAATATTATTCATTTAGTGGAGACATATTTCCTGATAATCATTTCAGTAAAATGCATGTCACAGTCACCCAAGAAATTGAGGCAGAGATGAAATAAAAGGTTATTAATTCTGCGATATTAAACACGCCCACTCCCCTTTTCCACTTTTTACATATTCATCATAAAACTAATGCAATTATCAATACAGTAATCTATTTGGCGGTCACATGGTGCAAAAAAGTCATTACAAGTGAGCCTTCTTTAATGAACAAATCTAATGAAGTGCAGTAATATGTTAGAAGCAAGATTTCTCTCACCTTAGGGGGTGATATGCCTTTGTGTGTGCGTGCGTGTTTGTGTCTCTCTGTGTGTGTGTGTGTGTGTGTGTTTGACTAAGGACTTAAGTAGTTTTGACATGGGTGAAATGCTTCGCTAAAGACAAGAGAAAAGACAGCCAGAGGACAAAGTTGGATGGAAATGTGGAGCAGATGTTAAAGATAATATAAAAACCTTTCTCAGTCTAATCTTAGCTACAGAAAACATGGATGCGTTGCCAAGGAAAGGCGACGGCTTTGTATTTTTAATTGTACATGAAAGGGGAATACCTAAAGACTGCAGAGGTGTTCTGAGACGACGAGGCATAAAAGACAATAAAGAAGCAAAATTACTGCATTTATGCCACATATGCATCATCTCACATAAACACATGAGATTGGGACACATGACTGATTTATTTGCACGGGGGAGTGTAAAGCCCCCCTCCTAAGGACTCCTAAAACGCCCGCCATGCATTATTCATGTACATCGGCACAGCTTTCGCTGACATGCAAGTCCTTGGACGTGTGCAAAGGACTTCTGCACAGGACTTTGTTCGAGGGGCATTATGGGATGTGGCAAGGCGTTATTCAGTCATGTAATAGAGCTCGTCTGTCTGGTGTCTGCCGCTTTCTGTGGAATTCCACAGAGAGAAAGAAAGAAAGAAAGAAAGAAAGAAAGAAAGAGGGCAGCGGCGGGAGTGGATGCCTGGACCGATGAAAGGCCAATTACTGGATGAGTTTCCTCGCTGTGTGCTGGAGGACGGCGGATAATAAAGCTGTTCCACTCAAACACCATGTCGTACACATGAGCACACACGCGGCAAACATTTAAAATCAGATTATATGTACCAACCGGTCACATGCAAGTGCACAACTGACTAAAAAACACACCAAAAAGATCACGGGAGCCGTGAAAAAAAGACACTTTACATGAACCGGCAGGACTGAGCCTAAAGTCTAAAATAGCTTTCACTGTCAGCACCAACCACTCCATCCCGTAATCTGTTCAAGGAGATCCATTACCATATTAATAATGAGATGTGAACCGGTCATAGATTAAACTCGGTAATAAAGCAGCCTGCCAGGCACTCACACGGAGTCATTTTAATGACAGTGTGATAATTATAACTGCATGTGTCAGAATTGACAGACAGGTTCTCCCTGCATTCATCAGACACACACACACACACACACACACACACACACACACGCACACACACAAACACACTGCGTCCTTTTCTATTTCTTCTTCGACATGTCAAATATAGGCGATGGCCTAGCATTGGACTAGCTTTCCTGCATTATGAATAGTCTTGAATATGATAAATTGGTTAATTAACTTACTAAATGGAGCTGAGACCAGGGCCAGTGTGTCAGAACAAATGGAGAGCAGTGCGATGGAGACGCTATTGGTATCAGATTACATTTGTTCAAAACCATGTTGGATTCTGAGTTTACTTCTCGGGCTCCTGTCGTAATCACAATAAAACTGTTGTTTCTATTTCCTGCATCTCTGACACAAAATGGCCTGAATAATGTATAAAAAATAACAAAACATCTGTAGAATGGTGTGTTGATACAAACAGTATTTGGTGTGGGATAATCTCAGCAGGGGTGCTCATTATTAAGCTGTAAAATTCCACATATAATATCGCTCACGCGGTTAACTGCTCTGTGTCTGACACTAAGCTGCTCTTGTGTTGGATAGATAGTATTCTGAGGTCTGAGTGACGCAGCGGTAAGCGTCAGATGTGAGTGTGTAAGACTGCAGACTGGTTGAGGAACGATGTTTGGTTTGTGTGTGTGTGTGTGTGTGTGTGTGTGTGAGAGAGAGAGAGCGAGAGAGAGATATTCTTAGTTTTTCTCAATTTCAACTGTACACTTGTGCTATGCTTGACTTGGATGTGAGAAAATCAACAAATGTGAGGCCGTATAAACAGCTGCACTTTAAACAAACAAGCTCAAATTTGTAAGTGACGTTAAAATATCAGCTGCAGACGCAGGAAAAACATGCAGAGCTCAGTCACTGGAACACATTATTTAATGCACGCCGCAAGTTCAAGTCAGATTAGGTCAAAACATACACACACACACACTCACACACACACAGCTCACAGACATGAGGAAATGAAAAGAGCCCTGTGCAGCAATGTGTGTCTGTGCCTGGCTGATCAGAGCAGATGGTGGTGTTGTAGTCCAGGCTGTGTGAGTGGAGGCCTCTCCGTGCAGCGTGTGCTTCAGACCAGCACGGCAAGGTTTTCAAAAACAAGATCCAAGACTAACACATGCACTTGAGGACTTACAGACGTGCAGGAAAATGGATTTTCCTTTTGTGTGCTGATTTTGAGGATTAAACTTAACATTTCTTTTAAAGTTTACGCTAGGATAATCATAAACAGCATCGATAAACACTTCTCTGGGCGCATAACGTGGCCGGCATCTTCACATTAAAGCCCCATTATGTAGTGTTTCCCTTGTAGCGCCCCCTTCAGGTGTTTAACGTGTACTTCAGTGTGGTAAATACCCAGTTACATAGATCAGGTGTCTGAACCTCTGGCTCTGAGCCATATGTGGCTCTTCTGGTGACGCATATGGCTCTTTTGAGTTTGAGTTAAATAATAATCTCCTCCGCCCCCTGTAACTTTCTCTCTCCTCCAGATGACAGCAGCAGTAATGTCAGGTCCCTTTCTTAAAGACGTCTTTGTTCTTTAAACTAAAGGTCTGTTATTGGTCGTCTCCACAGCAGCATGTCTCTCT